>JAJLVL010000002.1:0-600000 GCA_030570355.1 Pichia nakasei
TTGCCCGAGTCATGTTTCGGATGACGGAAATGGGATACCTGTTGCCCGAGTCATGTTTCGGATGACGGGCATGCTGGTGGGTCTGATCTGTAACAACTTCAATAAAGCGGGCTTAGCTCAGTGGGAGAGCGCCAGACTGAAGATCTGGAGGCCGTGTGTTCG
Source organism: Pichia nakasei (assembly GCA_030570355.1). Classification (NCBI taxonomy): domain Eukaryota; kingdom Fungi; phylum Ascomycota; class Pichiomycetes; order Pichiales; family Pichiaceae; genus Pichia; species Pichia nakasei. The sequence goes on from JAJLVL010000002.1 coordinate 163, forward strand.
ATCCACACAGCTCGCATTATTTTTTTATTTTTCCACATCTTGTATGTTTTAACTACTAATGATTGAGCCTGCGTTTTAAATCTTATAAAAATTATCATATCGTTTCTGAAAGCAACTATTAATTGAAGTCGGATGTGTGTGCAACATTTGGAAAGTTTTGGCACAACCTAAGTGAAAGCAACTCTCGTTATTATTTGACGCTTTTTTAGTCGTTGTTTAATTTTTTTTTGTTTGGATTGTAAGAATCTACAAAATCCTTTTGGTTCCTTAGTCCTTTATGGTACATATTGTGCTTTTAATACTCACTATGTCTTTTTCATGATTTTACGATACTAAATAACTCAGAGTAGGGGGATCTCAAAGTGGTAAAACCAGAGCGTCAGGTAAAATACAAATTCTTTAACATTAAAGTTCCAAACAAATAGTGCCGCATAATGCAACGGATACTACACTACCGGCTTTCCCCCTTCGATTAAAGTCAATTGTCACGTACAAAATAAAATGTAAAAAATGTTATTGTTAGATATTAAAATTTGAAACCAGGACAGTAGGCATACTAATCTAAAAACAGAAAAATCTAGTTTGTAATTTTTGATTTTACCTCAGTAAATATTTTATATTTTAGTTATCTAAAAACTATCATGAAACAGTCAGCATTTTGATAACAGTGCCCATTAGCAAAAAAAGAGATTTGTTTTGCTTGAGACAACAAACAGTAAAGGAAACTGGATAAAGATAACAAACCCAGTGAAAAATAAAAAGAACTCCGAGACGGGGAATTGAACCCCGGTCTCCCGCGTGACAAGCGGAAATTCTAGCCACTAAACTATCTCGGATAAAGTTAAACCTGCGCAAGCCAGGAATCGAACCAGGGGCTCAACGATGGCAACGTTGAATTTTACCACTAAACCACTTGCGCTTGTTATGTTTTATGTGACGTATTAAACGTTATCGATATGTTGATTAGTTTCAGAATAATTTCCAAATATACTTGAAGAAGCTGTTTTAGGTTAATCAAATTTCTATTATTCTATATTTATATACCAAAAAAACGAGTTAAAAGGCCTTATAAACAATTCCTGACTTACCATCTTTGTTAATTTTGATTTGAACAGATAAATTATGAATCCATTTTTTTCAGTTCCATTCGTTCAAGCACCTTATCAATGATTTAACTAAAATTTCGTACATTTGGAAACTACCAGAATCTCCTAGTGATATATTATTCTAAAATATTCATACTGTTTTTAAGACCATCTGTTAATAAATTTTTTTTAAAGTTACACAATCTATTAGAGTTGAAGTTTTTTTTTTGATAAGACAAGAAGCCTTGAAAAGCTTGAAAGTACTTATTTAAATATTTTTTGGCTCATTATTGTCCATCTCATCCACCTCTGGTTTAGTCCTAAGCTTGAGATATCTAATGATAAAGCCTGCAAATGGCAATAATTTGAAGAAGAAAGAAATTTTTTTTTTCTCTGAAAACAAATACTATCTGGGTACGGACGGTATTTAACCAGACTTGGAAGCCTTAATGCAAAAACTTTGTCTGAACGGTTTTCCATTCCTTGAATGGGTCTGGCCAGGGCCTCGGCATATAAATTTCAACCAAGACTTTCTTCAGTCATATAATATATTCGCATCTTAAATTAAAGCAGAAGTTTAAACGCAAAAGGAAACACAGTCAGATGCAGGCCAGTTAACTGGAAAAGGAAGATTTACTTTTTTTTTTATTACATGTGCCTGTCATTACAGCCACGTTGGTATTCACTGAGCGCTTAAATTTAGTAGTTAGATATTACAGACACCGCTTAAGATCGTTGGTATCATCGGATATGTTGCGCAGCAAAAGGCTGAGACGCAGATATGATGAGACAAACACTATACTAATGATTACAAATGAATTCGAATGAACTAATTAACTTCGTCATAGTTGCCAAATCAACTTTGCACCACGCAGTACCACAAAACATATTTCCAGGCCACAAACCTTTTCCAATAACCTTTATTCATATCCCAACCAAACAATAAACTTATATACCTAATATAACACTTACCCTAAGATCACCGCCAATACATGATATTACCGAAACTTACCATTTCTATTTCTTTTGAACATTGACCTAACCGGTATATTCATCCTTGCACCTGTAGATTCAATCGGACAGACTCGTGCCTTACAACTCAGCATTCATCTCAAAAGAATCACCAACAGGCATATCACTTGACTTGCATAATTACCCATTGAATTACAATACCTTACATCTCAGTATTTTCTTTCAACATTATCGATCTTAACCACTTTAACAGACATTTTTTTAACAAACATCTTTAAGATAATCTCCACAATTTAAACATTGACTAGTAATTGGAATAACCACCAACTAAAAACTTCAAACAATTGTATACCTTAACCCATAGTCTAAACATTTAACCCAAAAATGAAAACCCATCTTGGAACATTAAACGACTATATTCACTGTACATAATGATTCAACATCATTACCAGCATCAATCTTTTTTCACCTGCTTATAAGCAGCTTAATCTTAACATTAAATACCAGATTGATCACACATCAATTTAAAACATAAATCTCAAAACCTGAGCGACATAATAATATTGACCTTAAAAAACAAATTGACTGATCTAATAACCTCATCAATTCAAAACATTTCACAATCTAAAACATTGACTAGTAGTTGGAATAACCACCAACTAAAAACTTCAAACAATTGTACAAAACTTCAATCTAACAACGACATTGTTTAATAAAATTCTAAAATGATACCATTAACACAAAATTCACAAACATGAAAACTTTGTGCCAGTTCCTTTCATTATTTCATAAACATAATTAAATTTCGAATGAAGCAGATTTAAACATTGGATATTAAAACATTATTAGCCAAAACTTTTAATACCAAACAATCCATATTTTCATTCAGCAGTGAGCTAATATTGCAACTTCCTATAATTGTAAACATGACCTTCACTTCCAATCCCAGAGCAATGGACTAATAAGCGTCTTAAACAAACACGCTTAAAATCATCCGGTGCTACCAAATGTTACGGATTGGTCGTGGGTTCAGACAAGCTCACGTATGCCACGTGACCGCCTAGCTGAACTGTCAACACAATAGCCAAGGAAATCCATTCTAACAAGTAAACAAGTCTTCCGAAGGGAGTGCATCAGTCATCCAACTGATGCTGACCACTAATAGCCTGGTAGCAAAACCAAACCCTTCATACTAAGAACGTAGATAAGACATTGTCGACTTCGTCAACAGGTTCTTAATCAAATAGAACGTTATTCTAAAAATGATTTAATAATATGTAAACCTAAACATGAACATAGAATGCGCTGTTAAAAGAGCCAAACCAAAAGATGTAAAGCTACAATATCTTTTAAAACAGAGGAAACCTCGCTCTATTTAACTACGACAATTTTCAGTTCTATCAAAGTGTTACGGATCAGACCCACCAGCATTCCCGCCATCTGAAACACAACCCGGTTAACCGGGATTCCATTCCGGTCATCTGAAACACGGCGCGGTTAACCGGGATCCGCAATACAAAGCGAAAACATCTCGCAAATTATTTCCGGTCGACCAATCACAATTAATAGCCGATAATTTGTTTCACATTCGCGGAGATCGACTTCCCGTCATCTGCGAATATCACTATCTTCACCAGACTTAACAGCTACCTGATTGTGCCATCGTCTTCAATGCTATCTTTACCAAGACTAATCAATTTTCTGCTTGTAGTCAGATAGCATATATATATAAAAAACTTACTTCACTAATCGTAACCCTCTCCTCTTTGATAACCTTGATGATAAGCCGGATCTCTAGAACCAGAGTAATACTCCGATATAGTGTAATGGCTATCACGGTCCGCTTTCACCGGGCAAACCCGGGTTCGATTCCCGGTATCGGAAGATTTATTTTTTTTGAATTATTTTTCTCTTTTTTTAAAGTCATTATCACGTGTTACACAAGAGGGTATGGAATAGCAAGCCCTTTTTCTTTTTTGGTGACGCGAATTTAATTTTTTAGGCATCTGCACTATTGACTACTTTCATAAAGCACTCTTCATTCACCTCTACATTTAATTTTTTTTACTCTCCTTTTTTTACTTCTTTTCATTAGACAGGTAAGAAAGAAGCATTCGTTGCAGACGGTCCCAATATGCAAATTTTTGTTAAAACTCTTACTGGTAAGACTATCACTCTTGAAGTCGAATCCTCTGACACTATTGACAATGTCAAGCAAAAGATTCAAGATAAGGAAGGTATTCCACCTGATCAACAAAGATTAATCTTTGCAGGTAAACAATTAGAAGATGGTAGAACTTTATCTGATTACAACATTCAAAAAGAATCAACCCTTCACTTGGTCTTAAGATTAAGAGGTGGTGGTAAGAAGAGAAAGAAGAAGGTTTACACCACCCCAAAGAGAATTGCACACAAACACAAGTGTGTTAAATTAGCTGTCTTAAACTACTACAAGGTTGATGGTGAAGGTAAGGTCACCAAGTTAAAGACTGAATGTCCAAAGTGTGGTCCAGGTATCTTCATGGCTGACATGAAGAACAGACAATACTGTGGTAAATGTCACACCACCTTAAAATTAAAATAAATTAGTTAGTCCTGTATAAGATATCTTAGCAAGTTTAATACAAATTTTAGTTTTAAAACGTTTTTCCGTAAATGTGGATGATGATGTCTTTTTGGGCTAATATGATTAGTGAGGATCAGAGTACGATGGACCTGCAGTTGTTTCATCCAGCAGATGTTGGACTATTCGTTTGTAAATCTTTCAAATTCTTTTCATTATGAAAAAAAAAACCTAGCAGGAGTTTCCATGGGCATATCTTGTATTGTAACGCCAATGTTCGTTTCTATTTACATACCCATATTTATTATGGAATAGTATGATATTGTACACAATAAAGATTTAAAAAAATAAAAAAATTAAGAGAAAACGCCTGCACCCATGCTGGGAGTCGAACCCAGAATCTTTTGATTAGAAGTCAAACGCGTTAACCATTACGCTACACGGGCGTTTCTTGTTTTTCTTTTTCTAAGATATTACTAGTGTGTACCAATTGAGCAACAGCGGGCAAAAAAGCTGTTGCTCCTGTTTAATTTATCCAAAAGGGCATTTATAGAAATGAATAGAGCTAGGAATATATGACAGCAACAAAGGATATAAAGAAAATTTGTTTTTCCACTTCAAATCCAAGAAGAAAAGTACACCATCCTTCTAATTATTATACTTGACATTGACAAAATGCCTTAAAATTTTCTTGTTTTTGAATTGTTTAAGGGCACACAAAACATTGTAAATTTACCTCTTTTGAAGAATAAAGACTATATATTACAAATAATAGCATTGTAGTTGCCATACGTGCACCTTTCATTAATATGAGTTAATGTGCATGTACTCAACCATAAAACAAAACAAGCACACCCGTACACACGAAAAAACTTATATGTGTAATTTTTTTTTTGTATTGACATTGCATTCTCAAAATTTTTTTTATTGAAATTTTATTTAAAAAATATTTCAGTCCCGATCTAATAGAGCTTCATACATTTTTTTATAAATATAATCACCAAAAAAGGGTCAAGTCTATAGAGTCCAACAGTTTCATTACCCACAAATTATACCCGTTTCATAAAAAGGAGTTTATCTTTGAAAATTAATTTTATTCTTCGAAAAACTATCATGTCACAGCTAGCTCAGGATCTTTTAGATTTCAACAATATTCTAAATGATACATCCAATCCAAAAATACACAGTTTTGATAGTTCGTTGAACATTTCTGACAGCAAAGAGCTAAATTTCTTGGAACTGGAGAAACACATGAATTTGAGTGCAGCTCAGTTTCAATCACATGACCATAATCTGCTTGAATCACATAATGAATTTCCAATGATAGAGAATAAGAATGCTTTAGGGCAGAATAAAACTATTATTCAGTCAACTGAAAAATTTAGCCCGAATTCAGCAATAGAATCTCAACCACAGAACCAGGAAAGATCGAATACAAATATAACAGCCAGTGGTAATGCTACACGAAATTATGATTCATCACCAGAGTCAAGTTTCCCATATACTCCAATTGATTCATTAGAATCATGTACAACTGATTCGAATATTGATTCTGATATTATCAAGACGTTGGAAAATAATAATTATGCAAATTTTCAAAAAGCAGAAAGCAATGATAACCATGAAAAAAACTGTATTGAATCCGAATTGAATAAAGTCTCAAATTCTGTGTTGAATTTTGTGATGTCAAAGAATTATCTTCAGAATGATAGTATATTCAATGAAAATGATAATGTGAATTCTAATGATGTTCACAACAATAACAATATAAATGATGATAATAGAACGATAAAAACATGTATCGAAAACAACAATACTAATATTATAATGCAAGATAATGAAAATGATCACATACCGCAGTCCAATCACGCAATGGATGAAGAGATTAATAAATTGATATCAGGTGAGATGGATTTACCAATGGAAAATATACTAGACACCGCTCCAACTGATTACAATGTTATTGATCATGACCTCAGTTTATCTGACAATTCATGCAATTCTAAACGCACATATGACTTTGTTGAAATAAACGATACATCAAATGAAGACATTGTCGAAAAACAGAAAAGACAAAGACATGACATGTTTAACTTAGATGGAAACATAAAACAAACATATACAAACACAGTTATTAATCTAAAAAATATTAACTCGACATCATCATCATCATCATCATCATCAGTTCAAAACCAAAAACTTTTAAAATGTTTTTCTTCTTTGAGAGAAAACTATTTATCGTTGTGTTCTTCATACAATGAGGTAGTGGAGAAATTGGAAGATAATGAGAAAGAAAAAGGGTTAATCAAAGAGCAGCTCAAGTTGGAAATAGAAGGAGAAAAAGAACAATGGAAAGTAGAAAAGGAAAGGTTTTTGCTTGAGAGGGAAGATATGAAGTCAATGTTAGATGCTTTATTGCACGAAGTTACTGTTTTACGACGTAAGACAAAAGGTTAATATATTCATCCTATTTTTAGACATTTTAGTGACTGATTTTTATAAAAATGCTTATATCTGTTTGTTTAATGGTGTTATAATTATGAGAACTAAACTAGCAAAAAAAAACAAACAAATAACTGTAAATCAATTTAATTTAAGCTTTAACTTAAAAATAGATTTACGAATTAAAGAATTAAGTAGCCCTAATAGGGCGAATGGAGGAATTATAGCTTGAAAATAATTCCACCAACTATTTAGCATGTAGCTAACGTTTCCCTCATTGTTATTTGATTTCACAGCAAGTAGTCTTAATTTGACAAATTGATCAACATTTCTCTTTAAGTCTTCTAAAGTAGAGTTATTGCAAATAGTAAAATCACTTTTCTTTACCTTGTCTATTATATTCATTTGAGAACTCACTCTATTAATTGCTTCTTCTTTGGTTAACTCTTTATTCCTACTTAACAATCTCTCTAATTGAGTTTCACCATCACATGCAATGATCAAAACACGCGAACATAACCAATCCATTCCACTTTCGAAAAGTAATGGAATATCCAATATTACCACAGGTGTTTGATTGATATATTCTTTCCAAATCAAATAGAGTATTCTTTTCCTTATTGCAGGATGTGTGATCGAGTTTAATGCTTTCAAATCTTCCCTATGTGAAAAAACATAAGACCCCAGGGCAGCTCTATTTAAAGATTTATTGTCTTCATTAATTAAATTAGGAATCAATGGACCGAAATGTTCGATAATCTGATCGTAAGCCTTATTCCCTGGTTCGACAATTTCTCTGGCTATTTTATCTGCATCAATTATGGGTATATGATACTTTTCCTCGAATATTTTGGAAACCGTAGATTTACCGGTTGCTATACCACCTGTTAATCCCAATATAAGCATTCTATCTGACTTTAGAATACAACTATAAATATTTAACTAATGAGTGCATGCACACATGTATGTTTAATTTTGTAGCCGCAGGCATGATTAAAAAATTATTTTCATACACTAAATATATTTTTTTTTCAAACTTTGATGTCTTCAAATCTTTTTTTTTTTCATGCATTAAATTTAGGCCATCAGCATTAGGAAATGAAAGAAATTAACGTCCAAGAATTAAAAGACTGGTTAACTATACCCGATGAAAATGATAAAACGAAAACAGCATCTTTGATATCTGAAAAATTGAAAGTAATTGACGATTCAGAACTTGGACGATGTATCCAAACAACAGGTACTGTTGAAAACAATAAAACTATAATAAAGATACCAAAAAAGTTTTTACTTAATTATTTGACTATCTTGAAGCACTTATCATTTTGGAATTTGAATATTGAACAGTTGCTGAATAAGAATATTAGCAATTTTAATAAAACTATATTTTTTTCAACTGAAGATGAAATCACGAGAATTTATGAAAAACTTGAATCTAAAGAACTCCTTAAATTAACATCACATCAGATTATCACCATGTATATTGTATTAGAACGTAAAAGAGGAAATATGTCTTATTGGAATGAGTTATTTGAAAATTTTCCTAAGTTATCAGAATATGGAGGAATTCCTATGACATGGAATTTATCTTCTAATGATACAGAAAAGGCCCTCTTCAACCTTCTACCAAAGGAAATGGTTTTGAATGTATTAAAACAAACTGAACAATTCAAACAAGATATCAGTACAATCAAATCTCTGTTAAAATCATTTGATTTACAGATAAAAGACAATGACTTTCTATGGGCATGGTTGTCAATCAATACTAGATGTTTGTACTATAAACTACCTTCTTATCTTCCAGTTACAAGTTTGAAAGATGATCAAGCAAATAATATAACTATGGTTCCATTTATAGACTTTATTAACCATCGAACTGAAGGTTCAAATTCAATTGCAAAGCAATCTAAGAGCGGATATGAAGTTCATACTACTAAAGAAATCATTGAGGAAGAGAGCTTGTGGTTTACATATGGTCCACATAATGATGATTTTTTACAATGTGAGTATGGCTTTTCCATCTCCACTATGAATGATGATAAAAAATTTGATTATTTTAATAAATTCAATACAGTTGACTTATCATTTATTATTCTTAAGCTTTTAGATAATCCAAAGAAAAGAAATGTTGTTAATTGGCTTAAACAGACAGGATATTATAATGATTATACAATTGGAGTTGAGGATCAGGTAATTGATCAGGATGGGAACATTGAGATCATTGCCAAACCTTCATATCGTACAAGGATTGTTATAGCTTCATTGATTGAAAAGGACACTGAATTTAAGTTTGATGAGATCAAATTGAGTTATGATTGTCCACATAAACTTGAAAGATTTATAATGGGAAATAGTGATGGTGAATATTATGAAAAAACAACTACCCTATTATTGAAAAAGATTTGTGCTAAATTAATCAATGAATTTGAAGATAAGCTTTTACATGTAAATAAATTAAAGGATACCGAGCTTGAGACTAAAATCAAGATAGCCGAAAAGGTATTAACTATTAAGAAATTTATTTTAAATTCTTTAACCCAATAGATTTTTTAAAATATACAAATTTTTATTATAGACAGTGGTACAATAGATACACGTAGAGATTTAATTATTATTGCAGATCATATTTTTTTATTTACAAGAAAAGACTCAGATAAGGCAATATGTATATCATAGTCCAGTATCAGCAATTAATGATTTACCAACGATTGTTATCCTTTCCCCTACTACTTCCTCTATCACGATTTCTTTCACCTCCTCTGTAGTTATTATTTCTATCACCATTTCTATCGCCATTTCTATCGCCATTTCTATCACCACTTCTACCACCACTTCTACCACCATTTCTTGACCAGTCATTTCTCTTGGAATTTTTATTGTTTCCATAACCACCTCTAGAATTGTTAGAACTGACATTTGGTCTTCTACCAGTTAATTCATAGTAGTCTTCAACGAGTTTAAAGTCTAAACCTAAATGTTTAGCAGCAGTATAAGACATTGTAAGTTTTTGAGGTAAATCATCTTCGTCAGCATCTTCATCTCTTTCTGCATTTTCACCTAATAATTCTTGATAACATTTAGCAACATCAATTGCAAGATAGTTTAAGTCCAATCTGGCAACTTTTGAAGGAATATTACGATAATGAGTTAAAGATGAAAAGAAAGTATCATTCAAATCAAGATAAGATCTGGTTTGATCTTTAATAATATCAGAAGTTTCAACTGAGCTAGGTTCAGAAGAATCAAATTCAATTGTTTCAGCAAATTTATTACCATTTTTTTTTAATGCTTTAACAAAAGGTTCTTCTAATTTACAAGTGAAAAGTAAAGCATCACCCTTTTTACCAGCACGTCCAGTACGACCGATTTTATGAGTATGAGAATCAATTTCAGATGACACACCAATTTGAATGACATGAGAAACATTTGGGAAATCCATACCTCTTGCACCAATACCAGAAGCAACTAAAATTGTATTATCATTTTCACGGAAAATTCTTTGAGATGCATCACGTTTACCTTGAGTTAATTTACCATGGAAAGATAAAACACGACGACGAACACCTTGATCTTGTAAAACATCAGATAATAATTTTGAAATAAAATCAACTGAAGTTGTTGTACTTAAGAAAATAATTGGTTTGAAATTTTTTTCACGAACATGATCTAAAATGAATTTAATTGAAGCAACATATGTATCAAAGATTGAATCTGTTTGAATTAAAGATTGAGTAATATTTTCATTAACTTCTTCAGTTTTTGTACCTGTAACATCGACGAATGGGAAATCATTACTAATTGCACGTTCAGCTAAGGTGAAAACATCATCATTAACAGTTGCAGAGAATAACATGGTTTTAGGTTTATAATTTCCAGAAGCATCTTCCAATTGAGGAATTGGTTCACGAATTGAAGCTAATTCATCAATAATTTTATTAATATCTTCTTTAAAATTACCATTTAAAAGTTCATCTGCTTCATCAATAATAATATTTTGAAGATATTTAAAAGATGTACGGAATTTTGGTTCATTTTCAAGCATATCCATGAATCTACCAGGAGTTGCAACAACAATTGGAGGAACTTCTTTACTAACAAAATAATTCATTGTTGCCCTATATGGAGTTTGACCAATAACTAATGGAATTGGTTCATTTTTATCTTCAGATGATTGTCTAGATCTTCTTGGATAATCTTTTCTATCTCTTCTTGAAGGTTTAGAGGAAGTATTAGTACATGCAGTCCATAATTCTGATAATGATTTACGAGTTTGGAAAGCTAAATCACGAGTTGGAGAAAAAATAACAGAATTAACATATCTATCAGCGTGTTTGAAATTACCATCTTTCAATGTTAAAACAGAATGCATGACAGGAATACCAAATGCAAAAGTCTTACCAGTACCAGTTTTAGCACGAACAACAATACCATTTTTAGAAGTAATAAATTCATTAATACATTGTTCTTGAACTGGGGTTAAACTTGGACCAACATTTTTGATGAATGCCTTTTTTAAAGCAGGATGTAAATTTGTTTCTTCAATAATGTTGGAGGTAATGATTCTGGTTGGATCATTTTCAGTTTTAGTTTGAGGTTCAGTTTGAGTTTGAGGTTGAGGTTCAGTTTCAGTTTCAACAACCGGAGTTGTAGATTCAGTTGAATAGTAATGTCTTGGAGAAAAACTAGATTTCAAACCAGAATTGCAAGATGCTAAGTAGTTTCTTGCAACATGGGATTTGTTGCAAGATCTTACAGCTCTTTGAAACACAGTGCTCATCCTAATTCAAAGCAGTGGTTGGTTTAATAAGCTCTTCTTCTTAAAATCAGATTCAGAAACAAGTACTTTTCACACATTTTATGTTATTTATTATCATACTGAAAATTTTTCAGACCGTTATTACCAGACGATAATTTTTTCTTATTCAACAGATACCAAATGAAAAGGCAGAAGGCGTCGCGTCGATGAGATGTTGATGGGGGGAATCGGCGGTGTCGGTTAAAAATGAAATTTCCTTTAAATTTCCGAGTTTTTTTTCCCTTTTTTTTAATTTCCCTTTAATTTTCCCCAATTTTCCCCAATTTTCCACTTAATTTATTTGATGCACAAGGAAAAGTGTAAATTCAAGAGATAATAATAACAACCAGGTGAAATTATTTTGACCCAACTGGTAGGAACGAATTTATCTGTATCATTTATTCCCTACTGCTCTTCTGCATCGACATCAACAGCTCATAGGTCACTGGTCATGCCTTCCCCCGACTTGGACAAGGCGGCTGAGGTTCCCACCAGAAACACAGGCCATCGTGTCTCTCATTCGGATCATAGACATAAGAATAATGTAATTGATGAAAATGGAAGAAATATTGCGGAAAATGATACTGATCTTGACATCGATGCTACAATTTCCAATTATAAGGCTGCTATTAAGGAAATACTTACAAACTCGTCTTCATCATCTGACCTATCATTACTCCAGGGTACTTTATCATTTTGTAATTCAAAATTTTCCTCTTATATTCTCAATACTCTAGCAAATGAGTATCGTATAACATTCGGTAATGATAACAATGATAACCCAAGCAGTAATAGTTCATTACAAAGTGAAAGTTTACATCTCAACCCATCTAATTCTAATTCGGTAGATAAAATCGTTGGTAGAGTATGGATAGAGATTCATCACCCTGCAATCAAATATTTCCAATCTTCATTTTATCAACTCAATAAATCTTCCAAAACTAAGGGAAAATCATCAAATTCTCCAAATTCTTCGAGTTTTTCATTGAACAATTCTAAAAATAAAATTAATAACTCGAATCATAATAATAGTAATAACAACAGTTTTTCATCTCAACAACAGAAACAATTTACCTCATCATTTGTAGAATGCAGGAAATTATTTGATAAATTTGTCAAATTCATTTCAAAAGCTTATGACTTTTATTTTACAATATTGAAATCCATTTTGAACACTTATGATTTATCAATTTATTTCCCTGTTAAAAAATTATCTTCAACATTAAAATTAGATTTAAAAGATTCAAATAACAAACTTCAATTACCTCGCTCGAACCATTTGGTTTTTTCACTCATTTACATTATTCACAAATGTGTTTTATTTATTGGTGATTTGTCAAGATACAGAACTTTAGTTGCTAAAACGTATTTACCTTCAACTTCAATCTCAAAGGAGGATAATAACAATTATTCAAAATCAATCGAACTTTATAAATTATCATTACTAATTTTACCCTCATTAGGTGATCCTTATAATCATATTGCTATTATTGATAATTTAAAAGACGATAAATTTAATGTCGTATATAATTTTATTAGAGCTTCATTGACTTCTTCACCATTAACGGTTTCATATACTAATTTGCTCAATTTATTAAGTAAACATCCAAGAACAAATTCAATATTGCGAAAATTTGAACATATTAATTCATTGGATAGATCCTCAATTACTAAAAATGATAGATTGAGTTTACTTAAGGCACAATTTTTGATTCTATTGAATTATAGTCTTTTACCAGATAAATGGAGGTTGAAAGAGGGTTATTTGATTTCTGGTCATCCAATTGATTTAATTGAAACTGATTTTTATTATCTATTATCAACTTTGGATTTCCATAAACAAATTTTTAATGACTTTTATTTTAAACAATTGGTTATATTGATTGGAGGATTTGAATTATTGATTGATAATAAAATTGTGAATAAAAGTCTCGATTCAGATTTTCAATTATCTCAATCAAGTGAAAATATTCAAAATTATTTAAATTTCCTTTTCAGATATTTGGAAACTTTTCTAAAGATCAGTATTACAATTTGTAATGAAAATATCAAGTCCATTAAGAAGAAAAAACCTTTTACCAATAATAACAATGAAAATGATAATGATAATGATAATGAAAATGGGGATGATCTAGAAGAGGGTGATAGTATGGTTGATTTGGAAAACAATAACCTAGAAGATGAGTCAAATACTAACTCATATTCCAAGAAAAACCAAAAAGTTTTAATGTCATTTTCAACTTCTCTGCTACCTGTGGTGAGATTATTATTTTGTTGGTTTAAGGAAAGAGAGATTGCAAGAGTTTATCTAAAATCAAATAATGCATCTTATTTACTAGCTATGTTACTCAATTCATTAGTTATTTACATTTCAAATCCAGAGGTTAAAAAAATTATTAAATCTTTATTTCCTAATGTTTCATATGAACAAGTTGTCAGTACTAAACCAATACGTCAAAGGTTATTCAAAGAGGATGTTGCTTTGAGAGAATTTAAACCAGTGAATTTCTTATTGTCAGATTTTAATGATATTCATCTCTATAAAAAAGATCCTGAATCTGTTCTCGCATTAATTGGTGAGTTATCTGAATCAAATATTCAAGCTGATAATATGAACGACCACTCCAAATCTAAAACATCAGGTACAACAACCAAAGTTAATGATAATTTGTTAAGATTAATTGCAATCATTGTTTTAGGGAAATCTTTGGTTCTGGAAAATACGTCAGATATCAAATGGATTGATTGTTTAAATGATGATAATTCTCCAATTTTTGGTTACTTTGATATACCTAAGGATATCTCATTAGAAATCAAGCCATCTGAAGTAACAGACGTTGCTTCCAATACAAATTTTAAAGAATTTAAAATAACAAAGGAAACAATGAGAGAAACATCTCGAGAAACATCTCAAGAAACGAAAGTTAAGGTTTTGAAAAATCAACCAAAGAGAAAAGTTGAAGGATATAACGATAAAAATGTGGAGAATGATTCAAATAAATCGATTTATGCAGGCTCATCATTTAGTTCTTTTGGTTTACAACCTTCTGAATCTTTTGGTAAATTTGAGAAATATAAGAAGAACAAGCAACTCATAAACAATAGAAATATTAAATCACAATCAAACATTGATGAAACGGGTTCAAAGAAGCTGACATCAACATCAGTTGGAAATTTAACAACTACCCCTCGTCCACATACATCTCAAGGAATACCCGGTAAATATGAAACAGAATCACATTCACAATATGTTGATATGGTTAATTCAATAATAGATGATAAAGAAGGTGTTAGAAAAGATTTTGATAAACAATTGAATAACAAATCAAAGAAGAAAAACAATAACAATAATAAAAATAATAATAAAAGCAGAAATGAAGATACAAAGGGATCTTCAACTCTTTCATCAACTCGTATAAATGGTAATAATGGTATCACCAGCAATTATTTTAATTCTGTTATGCGGAATGATCAAAAATCTGATAAGAACGATTTGAGTGCATCATTTTCTAAAGGTAGCGATATGAATACACCTAATAAAAACAGTGATTTGATCAAGACAAATATAAAGGATAATATTAATACTGAATCCACTAATGAGACTGGATCTGTCAATGTTGGAAACAATAGGGAATCGAAAGATAATACTTTATCCAAATCAATAACACCTTCAGGAAATTCTTCTGATTCATTGAATATTGAATCAATGACTAATTCATCGAATTTTGGATATCATCAAATGAATGGGTTTAATACTTTTAATGGTTATAATAATTATAATAATAATTCAAATTCACAAATGAATCTTGATTCTAATCAAAATCCATTATCTCCATTAGATTTTATGAATAATGGTAGTAACAATGAATTGAATATGAGAAATTTGAATAATATTAATAATATAACTAATATGGATATGGGTATGAATAAATTGAATATTAATGAGTTATCTAATGTCAATTTTGATTTTAACTCAATGAACAATAATATAAATAACAATATGAATAATAATATGAATATGAATATGCATATGAATATGAATAATATGAATATGAATGGTTTAAACATGATGCAAGGATTAAACAATATGGGAAATTTAAATAATATGAATATGAACAATATGGTTATGAATAATATGAATATGAATAGTATGAATGGTATGAATACTTTAGGTAATATGAATAACATGAATAATGTAAATTTAAATATGAATGGTATGGATATGAATCTAAACAATATGAATGTTAATCATCTTGGTAATATGAACAATATGAACAATGTTAACCCTTTGATGAATGATCTTAATAGGTTTGGTAGTATGAATGTTCCTATGATGAATATGGGTGGATTTGGAGATATGAATAATACGAAAAACACTAACAATAATAACAATGTTCAAAATATCAATGGTAGAGGTATTGGTGGATTAAATATGAACAATATGAATCAAAGATCTGTTTTTGGTAACAATCCTGATAGTATGGACTCAACAGGTACATTTCAAGCTTCTAATCAAATAACTGATGCTAATAATGATCATAAGAATAAGGGGAAATGAAGTTTACTAAATTTCAAAATTATTTTCACTCAATGCATGTGTGTGCGTTGGGATATTCTTTTATTTCTTAATATTTATATAATGTAACTACACAAATTTAATTTTCACAAATATAATTAAAATGAGGAAAATTTAGAGATGATCTTCTTGATCGAATAAATCACAAACAAAACTATTAGTTGGAGTTTTAATCCCATATGATAATCCGAGTCTATAAATATGTCTATTAAATTGGGCAATATCTTGGAGTTTTAAATCATCGTATCTTGAAGAGTTTTTATCATCTTTATTATTATATCCTTTTCGATTAGAAGATTCAGTTGTTAGAATATAAGCAGAATTTTCCTTAACTTTTTTCTCTAAGATTTCCCTTCTTTCAAAGTTTTCCTCTATGGGATCTAATGTTTGATTTAAATGTGCTATAGTTTTATCCGAATAAATTAAATTCAATGCAATATTAAATAATCTTTCTTTTGATAATGTTGCAAAACAAGTTGGTGTAATCTTGTTGAAATGCTTGACAAGATGATGTTTTTTAAGTACATTTACTGATTCATCAATAATATCAAATATCATTTGTTTGAGTTGCACTTTTTGTTCACCAAAGATATCAATTTCATTTTCTGAAGATAGTGAGAATGATTGATTCGAATTTTTCAAACTTTTGAAAATCGGTAAATAATCTTTGTGATTAATCAATGTTAAAGAAGCTTGAACAATCATTTGTTCAAGTAATAATAGATTCGTATTAGAATATGAATAAAGTTGAGGTAATAAAGTTGGTGTATTGAAAATATGCTGTATTGTTTCTGATGAATTTATCAAATGTTTTGGATTATAATTTGTAGTATCATTAATACCTTTACCAAAAGGTACATACGAGATTTTCAACTCCCCAATACCTTTATGATTAATATTCCAAAATGTACCATTTGAAACCAAATGAGTGGATATTATTGACCAAAATCTAGGTTTATTTGACATGAGTATATTATCCTTATTATCATAATATTTGGATAATTTGTATTGATAGCTTTCAATTTGACCAAAATATGGATTTATAATGAAAACATCTGATTTTGGTGGTGGTATAGTTGCTTCATCATTATTAGTTGGATCAAACATTCGTGATAATTGTGATGATGGAATAAATAAAGAGATTGAATTTTGTGAAGAACTATGACATGACCAACCATTAGATTCACTTGCAGGTGGCATATATGCTAATTTGCATTTCTTCTCTAAATAGTTGATTGAAGATGCAGGGAATTTATGCGTCCTTCGAAAAGAATTGGATTGTGATATTTGATTATTGTATGTAATTGTTGAACCTGATGTTAAGAAAGGTTTCAATACATGTTTTGGCAATATTATTTGTGGAATAAATGTTTCTGTAGAGAGTTGAGTGGCTAAAAATCGTGCCGCTGAAGATAATGGCACTATGTATGGAGTACCCATAGTTTGTGAAATGAAATGGTTGACTAATGTGGTTGTTGAAAAATCATTTGCATGAAGTTAAGAAATTCATGTCAAATCCAAATTTACGTAAGCGGGGTACATAATATATGGTATGGAATTATGGATTTCTGTATTGATTATTTCGATTACCTTGTATTATGTGGTATATCAAGAATCTATATATGATTGTGATATATATATATATATATATATATATGCTAATGATGGTATAAAAGATATGCGATCTCAGATGTAATTTAACGTTTCTTTTCGTTCTAGTTCATTCTTTCGTTTTCAGGTTTCCAAGTACCGCTGAAAGTGTGCATTACAAATGCCATTTCATCACGTGCACTCTTACTACCCATTGCACCAACACCGGGACTAAACGAAGTAATTGGGAGGATAACCACATCATCAAAAGTTTTGATTTTTTCCAGACCTGTAAAAGTTTTATAATTGATCTTCATTTCTTTTGTATGTAATGGCA
Source organism: Pichia nakasei (assembly GCA_030570355.1). NCBI lineage: Eukaryota > Fungi > Ascomycota > Pichiomycetes > Pichiales > Pichiaceae > Pichia > Pichia nakasei. The sequence goes on from JAJLVL010000002.1 coordinate 18,523, forward strand.
GTCCCTTTTTATCAACATCGGGTTTACGTAGCTTATATTTTTCATTTTGTAACCAATAGTCACTCCCAATTCCAAATCCAAATCTAGATTTTTCATCTTTTTTCTCATTAACTCTATTGAGGTAGTCAAATAAGGTATCTGTGAAAATCCCAGGTCCAGTCCATGACATCACATCACCACCCGGATCTTTACCTTCAACTTTATTTAAATATCCCATTTTTTCCTTTCTTAAAGTCTCGTTAACAATTCTAACAATCAATTCACGTAAGAAAGGATGTCCTCTTTTACCCATTAAAGTCCATTGAGCAAATTGAATACGACGTGCATACCAATCTGCCCAATCTGGTCTATTTGGATCAGCTTCAATTCCAACAATTAAACCTGTTTTCTTCTCATCTAATTTTGCAATTCCACCCCATGAGTCAATTGATTTAAGACAATAAGTATCCATATCTGAATATATCCCACCTCTTGCAAATACAACCAAATAACGGAAAAAATCTGCCTTTAAAATGAATTTTGGCAATTTATTCCAAACTGTAATAATTTCAGGGATAATTGAGAATTCAGCATTGACCCAATCATCAATAACATCATCTGAGATCACTACATGACGATAATTTTCATTCTTATCATCCCATGAGCTACAAGTATTTTCATATTCCATTGGGAACGAACTATCACTTCTTGGAACTTTCCAAGTTTGGAAGATATTTTTCGGTATTGGAGCAAATCTATCATATTCAAAATGTTCCGCCAGTCTCTCACTTAACGTTGGTGGTTGTGAATTGGAGAATGAAGCATCCGATGAGGAACCAATCATCCAATTGATGCTAAACCATATAAAAGTGATTAGACATCCTAGTTTGACCCAATTGATACGAGATAACCCACGCACGTACGCATTATACTTGGTGCTGTCATCTGGAATAGCTGTATAGTCCATCCTTAGTATTAATGGAATGGAAGAGATTCGGCACAAGAAAAAGAAGAAACTTCAAGTTTGCATGTATGTATGTGGAAAATATTACATCAGAGATCTCTTGGAGATAAAATAATGGAAAAAAAAAAACAAATTTAAAAATAGCTCCGGGGGCATCGTCAAACACGTAATTTGCAAGTGCTTCTTTCTTCACTCCCTCCCCCCAATTATAATACATTCGCGTTTAATTTCAGTCTAGAACAACTAGATCAAGGCATTATGTAACTATAAGAAGTGGTTTACATGGTAGTATACAAATTATACAATTAATAGTATGGAAATAATAGGTGATATCTTGTCGAAATCAACGAGCAAGACCACCGGCAACACGTAGAGTTTCACGTTTTCTTCTACGGAGGTTTCTTTCCTTTTCAGTTTCTCTCTTTTCGATTTCCCATTCACTAAGCTTTTCAAAGCTTGGTGAAAACTCATCACCATATTTTTTAGTGTCATATCTTATACCTTGAACTAAACCATTTTGGAGATCATCTCGATTAACGAGATTAAAATATGGCAATGAATCAATTGTTTGTGCTAATTGTTGAGGATTTTCCAACATTTCTCTCCTTACTTTATAGATTTCTTCATATATTGCACATGCAATATATGTTTGAAATTCAGGACGTAAACCAATATCTTGTACAATGGTTGCGGCAAATGTTTCAGGTGAAATAGATGAACTGAGTAAATCCCATTCTATACGATCGGTGAAAAAATCTTCTCCTATATTTGTTGAAATATCCAAAACTGCATGGAATTCCTTTTCATTTGAAAGAAATTGGTCAATGATTGAATTATTAGGGTTTGTCATCAAATCTTGATATGATTGAATTTGATCTTTGATTTGAGTTACAATCAAGGTTTCTGTATTTTTATTAAGATCAAGATCTTGTGAAAAGATTGATGCAATTGATTCTGGAGTGATTAAAGTTTCATTAATATTCCATAAAAAATTATCATTTATAACTGCACCATTTGTACTTATTTTCAATTTAATTGGTATAATTGTCATTTCTTTAAAACAAGATTCCTTAATTTCATTTGCAGTGAAAGTAATCGGTGGTAGTGTGGTTGGTGCTTCCTTATTACCTTGATAATTGGATAAATTGATTTTGGATGTAGTATTAGAAGAATTGAGAATCAAATTACGATATATATCATAGGCAGCATCTGGATCTTCATAAGTTGCATCCTTTTCTTCTTCATCGTCATTGATATCATCATCATCATCATCATCATCATTGAAATCATCACCTGGAGCAAGCAAATTATTATTATTCATATCAATATCATTATTATCATCATTACCACCTGCCATTCCATCGAAATCATTGATATCATCATCATAAGCTGCATCTTTTGATACAAATTGTGATATGTCATCGGGCACTGAGAAATCTCGATGTGCATTATTAGCAAGTTTACTCGAGTCTAACTCTGCATCCATGTCAATTTCCAAATCTAAATCTCCATAGTCTTCAGCATAATTGATTCTTGAAGTAGCTTGTCGTTTGGAAGTTCTTGCTGAAACGAGGTTATCATAGAGAGGGGAATGCGCCGCAGTGAGTCGGTGCGCAAACGACGACGACAGTGCTTGCGGAAACAAAGGCTTGGACATGGTTTCTGGTTTGCCAATTCGGTTTCAGCAGAGACAACAGCAGAGAGAAAAGCACGGTGCACGTCGACATGTGTGCATGGATGTTGGATGTTGTTGATGGAATGCAGAAAAAAAAAAGAAAAAAAGAAAAAAAGGAAAAAAAGAAAAAAAGGAATTCGCGACTTGCCCTTTTTCCCCCCATAAGGGCTCAGCACTTTTTCACATGCTTTTAAGTGACATCGCCGCCGTTGGTGCTGCACCCAGAGCCTCTGCTGCTCCTGCTCTTTCCATAACCAATGGAACCGGCAAACATCAGAACCCCGCCGTCATCTAGGATGCTCTCCACGCAGCTCGGGATAGCCGTGGTGCTCGGGCTGTCGGCAGTCGTCGTGTTTGCGCTGCTGCGTAGGAAGTACAGCCATATTTTCACAGCCAGACTCCAGTATTTAATATCCAATAGCAACAACATCAATAACATCAATAACAGTCATAACCGCCATAACAGTCATAACAGTCATAACAACCATCGAATATCACCGTCTCAATTGCAGCTCTCCGACAAATCTCTCTGGCAGTTGGTGAAAACTGTGCACTCGATATCGGAGGACGATGTTGTAAATTTGGCTGGACTTGATGCTTATGTGTTTTTGGGCTTCTTCAAAATGGCCATTAAATTATTACTAGTCTGCTGGGTTTTTGCAGTCACCATAATTTCTCCCATAAGGTATCATTATACGGGGAATTATGATCAGGGTGCCTCCTTCTCCGTCTCAGCGGATCCAGGATCGGAAGATGGCTCATCTTCATTCAATGCTTATCTTGTAACATATGCTTTGTTTACATACATTTTCACATATATTACGTGTACATTTCTTTTACAACAATCAGAAAAAATCATTAGAAAAAGACAAGAAGTTTTAGGATCACAAAATTCAATAACTGATAGAACTATCCGATTATCTGGTATTCCTCCACAATTTAGATCAGAGAAAACTTTAAAGGAAATTATTGAAAATTTGAATATTGGTAAAGTTGAAAAAATCATAATCTGTAAAGAATGGAAGAAATTAAACTCTTTATTCAAAATGCGTTCAAAGGTAATAAAAACCTTGGAATTTTATTGGTCCAATTACATGACAATTAATATGCCTATTGAGGAATTGATGATAAATGAAAATAACAATGAAAATAGCGAGAATAATAATGGTAATATAAGTATGAATGTTGATAGTTCTATATTGTTAGCAGACACTTCAACACAGAGTATATTAACTGAAAATAATTTTGAAAATAATTTTGAAAATGATACTAGAAACAATTCAGAAACAGATCTTGAAAATAGTTCCGCTTCCTTTTATCATAATGAAAACAACAATCGTCAAACAAGTACACTTAGCTTGATTTCTACAGCTTCAATAAAGGCAAGACCAAAAATTAGAACAGGATTCCTAAAACTTTTCGGTGAAAAAATTGATGCATTGGATTATTACACCAACCAACTTTCAATAATCGATGATGAAATTGAAAATGCAAGGAAACAACATTATTCAGCCACACCAACTGCATTTATTACTATGGATTCAGTTGCCACTGCACAGACACTGGGCCAAGCAGTTATAGATCCAAGAATTGGCTATTTAATTACAAATATTGCACCGGCTCCAAATGATATTATTTGGGAAAATGCAACATTATCACGCCATTCAAGAAGGCTGAAAATCTATTACATTACCGTGATTACTGGTATCTTGGGTGTAATATTCATTTTCCCCGTTGGTTATCTTGCAACATTACTTAATTATAAATCTATCAAAAAGTTTTGGCCAGATTTAGCCAAGTTTTTATTGGAACATGATTGGGTTTCGAAGATTATTATCGATTTGCTACCAGTTTACTTATATACGCTTTTAAATGGAGTAATACCATTTTTATATGTTTGGCTGTCATCAAAGCAAGGGTTTATTTCTTATGGTGAAGAAGAGTTATCAGTTGTTTCCAAAAATTTCTTTTATGTTTTTGTCAATTTGTTTCTTGTTTTTACAATGGCAGGTACTGCATCAAATTATTGGGGGTATTTATCAGATTCCAAGAAATTAGCATTACAATTAGCTCAATCTTTAAGAGGACTTTCTTCATTTTATATTGATACAATTATACTTCAAGGTGTTGGTTTAATGCCATTCAAATTATTACCATTAGGTAAGATATTACAATTTTGTTTCTTCACTATAAAAAATACTTTCTTTGGAAAATCTACGCCTAGAGAAATCATATCGGTTTATGAACCGATGAAATTTAATTTTGGACTTCAACTACCACACCCTTTATTGACATTGATTATTACATTGATTTATTCTGTCATCTCAACCAAGATTTTGAGCGCAGGATTGATTTATTTCATCATTGGTTATTATGTTTATAAATATCTTTTGATATATACATATGTGCATCCACAACATTCTACAGGAAAAGTGATGCCTATTATTTTTAGAAGAATGATTCTGGGTTTATTATTATTTCAATTAACATCAGTCGGTTCTTTGGTTTTGGAAAAATCATGGATTTTAGCATTATGTCTATCTCCATTACCGTTGATCACTTTGATGGTTTTATATTATTTTGAAGAAAAATTGAAACCATTGAGTGTATTTATTGCATTAAGAGCAATTGAAGTTAATGATGGGAAAAAATATAATGATAATACTGGTTTTTCATCGTCTATTTCAGTCAATGCCAATGAAAATAATAATAACAGTAACAATAATGTTTGGAATAACAATATCTTGAATGAGAACAATAACAATAACAACAACAATAATAGCGCATCAAATAAACAAAGAACAACCCTCGATACATGCACATCAACAATTGATGAACGTAGAGAATTTAACCTGAGTTATGAATATCCACCACTTGTTGAGAATTTGGAAGGTCCATGGATTGGTATTGAAAAACATCAAACTGGCTCAGGAAACAGTAACAATAGTCATTATAATAATAGAAACGATACATGGATCTTAGTGTGGACTATTGATGGAATTGTACGTAAGAAGGTCAATTACAATCAAATTTAATAATGTATAGATACTCTAACAATTTGTATTATTTAATCAATGAATCGCCTAACATGTGGTTTGCCAATTCATACAACATATTGATACCAAACTTAAACATTCTCCAATCATCATTTAAAATATTATACATGGAAATTGACCAAAATAATGAAGCCGAAACTCCCATTATTAACCTTGTGAGTATGAATCTTGTTATTTCGCTCAATAAGACAATTGCAATGATTTTATAATAATCGATTGAAGATTTTTTATTGTCATTATTATTCATATAAGTATTATTGTTATTATTAAATTTATTAATTCTTGGATTCGATAAAACAATATGTATAGCTTCAATCAACAGAAACAAATGAACTATATTCACCAATAGTCTTGTTGCATGCAAAATAGGCAGATCGTAAGGCCAAATCAACATAACTATGGGGAAAAGTTTAATTATATTTGAAATTAGTAATGTAGATAATAGGACGATGAAAAGATCCACGTAGGAATATATTGGCAAATGATTCAACGACAGCCAATGCATCGAAAAAAAAGTCAATGAGACACACAATATAAGATTCTGTAATAATGTAGTTGATAAGAAATAGACGTATTGTATTGGACTGTTGAGTACAAGTGAAATGATCATTGAAGTATACGAAGATTCTTCGAAATAACTCTTTTCCTGATAAGCCCACGACACATAAACTTCAAATAAAATCATTAAAGTAAAGAGTCGAAACAAATGGAAACGGGTCTGCTGTGGCAAGAGAACGTTGTAAACCACGTGTGTATATGCAGGAGGCTTGATTAATATCAAATCTAGAAAGAGGACAACGTTGTCAAACTCCACGTATGGATCTGCAACGGAATTGCAACACGGACATCGTGCCAAGCGGATGTGCAAATCATGCGGACTCTCTGCATCTTCAGCATTGTGAAGGGCAGCAACTGATGCATGACACACTGTACAAATAGACATCTTTCTTTTTCTGGCTGGAATTATCCTTGGTTATAAAATGATATATACCCAAAATAGGCCTTATGTATGGAGAACATAAAATATCATGAAAGAAAAAAAATAAATGGAATTTTTATCACAACTTACCAATTTGACCAAACGTTGTTCTTAATCAGTACTAATATCTACACAAAACCCAACTCTCATCTTATACAATGTCATCTCGGACACAGGTGTGCAAGTATTTCAAACAGGGTCGATGTAACTACGGAGATAGTTGTCGATTTTACCATCCGGGACAATCCCAGAACCAAAATCCGTTTGGTGGTGGAAATGGCGGTGCCTTTGGAAGAAGTGGTGCAAATTCAAACAACAATAACAATAACAATAATAACAATAGCTCATGGAACGCTAATTCAAATAAAGTGTCTAATCCATTTGGCGGCAGTGCCGGTGGAGGGTTTGGATCCAACAATAATTCGACATTTGGCAACTCAACGTTTGGATCGGGTTCCAATGCGAGTAATCCATTTGGATCAAATACAGGAACAAGTAATCCCTTTGGGTCAAATACAGGAGCAAGCAACCCCTTCGGATCAAATACAGGAGCAAGTAATCCATTTGGATCAAATACAACATCTAGTAATCCATTTGGTGCATCTGTAAATACAACCACAAACACAACCACAAACACAACACAGTCACCATTTGGAGCATCTTCATTTGGAGCGTCCGGATTTGGTAATAACTCATTTGGATCTTCAGGCTTTGGAAGTAATTCCTTTGGAACTAATAATAACACTTCCAATAATGCCAATCCATCACCCTTTGGTACCACTGGCTCAACTTCATCTCCATTTGGTGCATCTGCTTCAAATCCATCTCCATTTGGTGGTGCCGGTGCATCCTCTTCAGGATTTGGAAATTCAGGATTCGGCAATCAGTCTGCTAATACGTCAACTTTTGGAAATCAAACGGCCACTATATCGCCATTTGGAGCACCTACACCTGCACCTGCACCTGCACCGGCAGCAACCGCATCTCCATTTGGTAGTCAACCTGCTAATAATTCATCATTTGGTACAGCAACATCTTCAAATCCATTTGGAGCACCTTCAGGAACTAATACATCATTTGGATTTGGTACGAGTTCGTTTGGAAATAATAATCAATCACAACCAATTTCCAACCCATTTGGAAATAATGGAACTTCTAATTCCGGAGGATTCAATGCACCTTTGACATCCTCAAATGGATTCAAACAATGTGAAGTTGAATTGTCTACAACAAAGCTATCTGATATTGGAGATAAAATACTTGAAATATTTAAAGCTGATGGTTTCCAGATAGGGAAAGTACCGGATATACCACCCCCATTGGAGTTGTGTTAAACACAGAGATATTACAACTTTTTAAATTTATAGAATATATCATTTGCTTTACAACTATAACAGACGAATGTAATGTTATGCCTCTTGCGTATGTCTCAATGCATCTGTATATGCCTTGACAATAATCGAGCATCGAGACTTGGTGATATGATAACAATCTTCATATATTTTCAAAACTTCCTGTAATACAGATTTTCTATCCTTTGTTCCATTTAAAATACATTTTAAATTATTTTCCATATCAATTCTCAAAAATGGCTTTGTTAAAGAAATATCTTCAAGTCCTAATTTACTAAACCCATCTGCTAAACCATACCCTAAAACTGTTGGCTGTAAAACATATTGTGAAGATTTACCATTTCCCTTTTTAATTTTAGTGATATAAGCTCTGTTTAGAATCTTTTCAATATGTTCTGCAATTGTTGCATCTGTACCAATGCCGTTTACATCCATCAATGCAATCAATTCAGTTTCTGTCAAAGGTTGAGGAGGAGCAGTTTCCCCTGATACCATTTTGGTGCTCGATATTTTGATATGTTCACCTATTTTAACATTTGGTAATTGTTTACTAGAACTCTCCCATCCTGAATATCTATAAATTTCCAAAAAGTTTTTTTCTAAAACAATCAAACCTGATGTTGAAAAATATTCTTTACCCCATTGAACTCGAAGAGTTGATAATGTACCAATGGCATCGGTTGAGCAACATGCCAAATATCTTCTCACGATATATTCATAGATTTGCTTTTCCTTACCTCTTAATTCAGTTTTGGGAAAGGCAACAGGGTGAATTGGTGGATGTGCTTCATCATTGTTTTTACCTCTTCTCGGTATTCGAAATCTACCCTTTGAAGAATCAAGTAAAAGTTCAGCATAATCTCCCCATTCATTTGATTGTTTTTGTATTTCAATATATTTTTTAAAATCCATTGATTTCGGGAAACTATCAGTTTCTGTACGTGGATATGAAATAAGACCACTAGTGTACAACTTTTCTGCTATATCTAGAGTTTCCTTTGCACCAAATTTAAAATATCTTGAACAATCCTTTTGTAAATCAACAGTTGTTAGTGGTAAAGGTGCATATCGACTAGTGGGGTTTGTACCAATATTTCTCACTATAACTTCATCTTTCCCATTTGTGATACAGTCTTGATAAATACAAATTGTTAATAATCTATCATACAAACGATGTCTCTCCCAATTCAACGAGACACCTTTTTTCAAACTAAGGTTAAGATACCAAAACTCTTCTGATTTAAAATATTTGATTCTCTTGAATCTATCAACAACAAATCCCAAGGTGGGAAATTGACAATTACCATAGCTGATCACAGTATTATCCTTCTTTTTACCCTTTTGTTTTTGTTGTTGACTAGTAATTTGATTATTTGCAATCAATTTTTGTTTCATCAAATCTGTTAGAAGTCGAGTAAAGCAGCATCCAGCTCGAAAATCCACTTCGAGTCTTGTATTAACAGCATCAATGGAAAGTTTATCCAGTTTGATAGGATTACAAGCTGCTTGATATATATGAGAAGGTTCAAGATGTGAAAATTTAGCCCTCCAAGTCGTATTTAAATCAAACGTACGATTACCCTTTTGTGCCTCGGACATTATTTCATATCCAATATATTCACCTTCACGATCACAATCCGTCCATATCATTAGTTTATCTGAATCTTTGGCTAAATTTATAATATTTTCAGCAATTTTCTTATTATTATCAGTTTTAATAATATCATATAGAGGACATGTCAGTAATCGATCCTCGGGGCATTTCCCCCACAGGTAATCGGATGATGTTTCCTTTTCCGTCAAATGACCGGCAACAGCGGTCATAACAACGTCACATTCCCCCCATTGTGGGAAATTAAATTTAAATGAGTAATTTTTCACGTACTTATTCTTGGTGTCTCTTGTTTGAAATGAGCCTTTCGACAATGTTCCTGCAACACTTTTGGAAATGGCGTTTTTTTCTGCTACACAGAGTACCCGCATGTCTCCATCTATACGCCAACCAAACTGTACAGTTGCTAATCACTACCTAAGACCTGGTACCCCCCAATTTGAAAGGTTGCCCGTTAACAATAATGTTGTTGATCTCTAAAAAAAAAGTACAATTGACGCGTTGTGAAAAAAAAAGGAAAAAGAAATATGTATTCACCGCTTCACCTTGAAAACATGCATGTACCACCACTCACTGTTGAATCTTCTGCAGCCTTCCCGTTATATCTAGATAGTGGCATTGTCTCAAACACTCAAAATGTTCAATGTGTATTCACAAGTTGCATCTTTTGTCTCTTCTTCCCAATGTGAGCGGCTCATCAAAATGAATCTTCTTTCTCCCTCTATTGAAACTGAGCCGCCACTTGAGATATTCTTCTGAGCCGATATTACGTGTTCTTGCGTTGTTGTCCGACACATCCGTTCAGCGATTATTATACATATAAACATACACATACCTCGACATGACACAATCTGCGGTATTCACCCAGTATGTGTGTGAATCCTGGCCAGATAGACACTTCCTACAGTCCCATCTCCCTCCATCATCATACACATGAAAAAAGAAAGAGAGAGAATGGGATCAATAGCAGGAAGCCGCCGCACTTGTTCTTTTATTAAGCGGGGCAACGTGAATTTTTCATTAAATTTTTTTTTCTTTTTTCCATATTTTTGTCCACTGCTTACGTGATGCAATCTCGGATATGGGTTACTTACTGACAACTTATATGGCAGTTGGTTGATCATCTGCATAATACCTACCTTTTCCATCTCTCCTCCCCCTCTGAAATACACGGGGTAAATCAAAGCGAGTATCTTTATACGGCCATTTCAGGAAAAAAATACAAAATGATGTTGTGTGTGCAAAAACGACTGTTTTCTGTCAAACTTCCAATACGAAACAACGAGAAATGCGGTGTTAGATTCCCTCCAAATAAAGATCATTTACAGTTAGCTACAACCATAAAGCATCTACATTTTAAAGGACTGACTAAGTATGAAGATGCATCCAAGCTTCAAAACTTCATTTTAGATAAACATATACAATATAAGCTGATGCAGAAAAATTCTAGGGCAATTAATAATATTTATCCAACATTACTTACTTTTGAATTTGAATCGGTTTATACGGGAGGGAAGAGAGAAAATCAAGCAAACAAAGCCACTAATATCCCCGTCGATGCAAATGGGGTCGTTTTGGGAACTCCCGATGTAAAATATATAAAGACTGATAGAGGAGGACAAGTGACTTACCATGGACCAGGTCAATTGGTTGCTTACTTTATTTGGGATTTAAGATTATGGGAAAAATTAACGTCTCGATGCTTTGTTAATTTTATTGAGCAATGTAGCTTATTAACGATTCGAAAAATGGGAGTAGATCATGTTTGTACAACGGAAAATACAGGTGTGTGGGTTGTTAATGACAATGATGAAAAGAAAATATCCAGTATAGGATTAAATTTGAAAAGAAATGTTACCTCACATGGATTAAGTATTAATGTGAAACCACAGTTAAAGTATTTGAATAATTCCAATCTTATTATGTGTGGATTAGAAGGTTATAAACAAACAAGTGTCTTTAATGAAATTGGTAATCAATCACCAAGTATTGAAAATACTGCAGATTTACTATCTAAAGTTGTTGAAACTCGTATGAACAATTACATGATAAATAGCGAAGGTAAAGCTGATTATAAATTAGAAATAATTAAAAATACATTCGACGGTATACCAAATGATTTAGAATATACAGTTTATAGAGATTTGTTAATGGTCTGATTTTATAGAATTTTCAAGATTCCAACAATTGGTCAATGTTTTTGAATTAACCTCTGATTCGTTTTGTTTTAATGTTCGAAATTCAGCGCATTCAAAATTAATGCCTATTTCTTCCTTATAATTTGTAATTCTTGGATCATAATCTTGTGATAATAAACCATTATTTAGTTTATCAAAATCGTGTATTAAATCTATTTTGGAACGGGATTTGATCTTAAGTTGCGTTGGATCATCCTTTTTATTATTATCTTTTTGTTTGCATTGGGTATTTAATTGTGGGAAATTGGATTTTTCTATATAATTTTCCTTCAAACCAAATGAAGTTTTCATATCCTCTTTTATTATTTCTCCATATTTCCAATAATTTAATAATCTATCATTTCTTTCAAAGTTTGAAATATTTTTTTTACTTGAGATTTCAGGAATGTATAATATTTGCAAAAATTTCTCAATTTTTTTTGATCTTATCTTAAAAAATGTAATTAATCTAATAATATAAATAGCATATAACTTATAATCTTTATTTCTCAAAGACTTATATTTGCTAATTAGATTTTTCACTGAATCATAAGGCATATCAGAACTGCCCATAAATGAATTTCGAACAAGAATTCTAATGGCTGGAACAATTGTTTGTAAGCAACATCTTACAGCAAGGTAAGTTAGATATATTATTGTTTGGATTTCCGAGTCTTCTGAACCTTTCCTAGTAAACTTGCTTGCTTTGGTCAAATTCACCAAATCATATGGATGTATTTGAAACCACTCATTAATCATTCTAATCAAATATCCTTTATCAAATCCTAGTAATGATTTCTCACTATAAACCAATAGAAATTGAGTGTGTTTTTCTAAAAATAACATTAAATTCATATATGAATTTGACCATTTTTTTTCACTAAATTTTTCAACTTTAAACAATTTTAATGAATAAAGGTTCTGTTGAATTTCCTTAATTATGTTGGTTTCAAAATTTTTGATAATAACCATTTTCTCTCTCACTATAACAGCTTTACTATATCTAATAATTGGTTCAAGTTGTTTATCTGATTGTATATTGTTCTCATTAATCATGATAGAAAACATCCCTGATACAAAAGTACCAATAAACTTGATACATTTGTTACTCTGTTCAACACTAATACTTTGTCTATAACCTGAGTTGTAATGATATGATGTACATACAGCCAAAGTTAAGAAACCTGTCAACATAATCTCTTTCCTAGCCTTAGTTGATGTAGCATATGATTTGATATAATCATTGTTTATTAAATTCGTTAATTCTGACAATTGTAAAACTGAACTTTTCTCACAAACACCACAAACTTTAATTCTACCTTCATCATTCAAAGTATTTTGCAAAATTATTTTTTGTTTATAAAGGGTATTTTTGATAACATCAACAATGTATAAAAAAATTGATTTTCTAATTAATTTACTGAAAATAATTAGAAATTGGAAATATATTTTATAACTTGAATAATACATTTCATTAAAATCAAAAATACCATATTTTTCATGAAAGATTTCAATTTTTTCCTTGGAAATTTTCTCTTCAGGTAACAACATTTGATCAAATAAATCATTCAAACTTTCTGGAATTGCTGGAAGAAACTTAAAACTTTTATTTGATGTCTTTGCAGAGGGTAATGGTTCATAAAATTCTAATTCAGGTTGAAAAGAAGGTGTAACAACATTAAAGGGAGAGAACCCACTAACATGGAAAGTATTGTATCCAATTGAATTCTCTGGATCAGAATTGAATTCAGAGCTTGACTCGGAAGTTAAACTATATGTTCCTGAGCTTGTACTATCTCTAGATGACCCATTGGTATGATTAAAATGATAATTTTTTTCATAATGATCGGATTTCTCGTTTTGTGAATAAAATCCAGGGAATTTGAGGAAATAATCATTTTGTGATTTAAGTTTATATTTAAAACTTTCAATTTGATAGATTTGTGAAACGTCTATATCATCAGAGTTATTATTATGATTTGTATTTAAAGAAATCATCTCATTTTGTTTTCCAGTATTCAAATTGAAAAATTGTTCAATAGATAAGTCTGGTTGAATATCCTCGTCAACCAAGGAATCAAGGATTTGATGTTCAATTAGTAAATCATTTGTATCTGGTAATAAAAATCTTACATATGGTTGATCAGGTAAAGATTGAATGTTCGGTGATTGTAGCGGTTTATTCAGTTTATAATCAGGACTATTTTCCGAATTTGGTGTATCCCGTGAGTTTGAAGCATTATCATTTGAATTAGTTTCAAAGCTTTGCTCCAAGTTGTTCTCGGGTCGCGTAAGAAGTGAATCAAAGTATTGAGAAGCTACTAAAGGTCCAATCAATTCATTTTGTTTATCTTTGGAAGTATGGTCATCATTGCCGATCTCATAATTTGATGTGTTTGTTTCACTCCCCGTGTTTGGTGTTGAGCTATATTCTTTCTGTAGTAACATATTAAACATTGCCAACTTATCCAAGTGAAGTGAATCAAAATTATATTCTCTTGCTTCTAGAGGTAACTTATCATCTAGTTTGAATTTATTATTGCCACTATTATTATCATCATTTTCATCAATATTTTTGGAGTTGACTATTTGTTGAAATTCATTGCTAGGTAAAAACATATATGAACAAGCATCATTTTTCCTGGAACAGTTTCGGCAAATAGGTAGGGTTTCATCACATTTGATTTGTCTTCTTTTACAATTGCTGCATCCTAATTTCGAATTTCGATGTTTACGTCGTTTATGTGTAAGCTTCCCTTTCCTTTGGGGATTTCCGTCATTCTCATTCGTGTTGGCGGTTTTCCTTCTATTGGAAGTCCCTTGAGCCTCCATTTTTTCAGTTACTATTGATGAACAATCTCAAATTGCAGGCTGATGATCTATATTTGGGTCCGCTTTGGTTAATAATAATAACAATAATGGCTCGTTAAATTAATAAGTCATTAGAAATCAGATCCCATTATACATGAAAAAAAAAAAATTGCAGCTTTACGTTAACCCCGGTTCGGACTTAACTATTATCATATGACCAATCAATTTCTAAACCCGGATATCACGCAAATGGTGGTATAGATCCACTAATGCTATTGCTATCTAGTAATTGAAACATTAACTTTGCAATTTGTTATTTCAAAGAACAAACATTGAAAAATAGCAGACAAAAAAATGCCTCATTAGGAAGTGTGTTTTCCTATTACTTATATTTTGTTATTATAGTTAGTTATCAATTATAAACCTCAATGGCTATTATATATAATATAAACGAAGGAAATCAAATGAAGTCATAAAACTTTATCTGATTGACCATTTCTAATAAAGTTCTCAATATTCCAACAATTTTTCAAATTGGTACTAGTCACTTCATATTCACTAGGGCGTAATAATCTAAATCTTAAAACCGGTTGTCCATTTGCTTCTTTAACTGCATGTTTTACTCTCTCTTCTAAATTTTTAATAATATCAACTGACCTACAATCATAATCTTTGAAAAATAAACCCGTATTTGTAGCTTCAAAATCTTTAATGATTTCACTTGAAGATCGAAATCGTAATTTAACATCATCTTTATGTTCTTGAAATTCTTTTTCTTTAATCAATATATTTAAATCTCCATAATTTTCCTCAATCAAATAAGTGTCATTTCTTAATGACATTGAATTTCGTGGTATTTCACTAAATGCCCCTCCCTGTTTCCAAAATAATAGTAGATTTTTACATCGTTGACTTACATCATCTTCTTTACCTCCATCGGTGAATTCAGGTATGTATAATTTAGACAATAACTTCTTAAGTCGGTCATATCTTGTATGTTTGAATGTAATTAATCGTATCACATAAATTGCATAAAGCTTATATTTTTCAGTTTTCAAACAATAATAACTTTTCAGTAAATTGGAAATTTCATCATATGGCATTTGTTGACTTCCTGTAAATGAATTTTTCAATAAAGTTCTACACCCTGGTATAATTGCTTGTAAGATGAGTCTTAGTGCAAGATATGTTAATTCAACTATAATTTTGATTTCATTATCTTTACTTGAGGCATATTTTGATTTTGAGTTTGCAAAATTAATTAAATCATGTGGAAAAATTTGATACCATTCATTGATTATTCTAATAATATATCCTTTATCATATCCTAGTATACTTTCATCTTTAAAAACTTTTAAAAATTGAGAATGTTTTTCTAAAAATATTTTTAAATTGATAAAGCTATTCATCCACACACTATTACCTTCTTCCTCTTCTTCATTTTTTAAATTCAAAGATTTTAAATTTGTGTGAATTTCAATGAATAGATTGATATTATAGTTTTTCAAAATTAATAATTTTTCCTCTAAAAGAATGAATCTGCTGAAACCTTTGATAAGTTCAATTTTATAATCAGGTTTATGTTTGTATTCATTAATCATTACTGAAAATAACCCTGCAATGAATGTACCAATATATTTGATACATTGATTACTCTGTTCAATACTAATACTTTGTCGATAATTTGAATTATAATGATATGATGTTGAATTGGCCAATGTTAAAAACCCTGTCAACATTGTCTCTCGTGTTGCCTTTGAAGAATCCATATAGTTATTAATATAAATATTATTAATTAAATTAGTTAATTCTGAAAGTTCTGTGATGGAAATATCTTCACAAGTTTTGCAAATTATCAATCTCTCCTCATATGATAACAAATCTTTCATAATTGTAATTTGTTTGACAAGAATATTTTTGACGACATCAGCGGTAAATAAGATGATTGCCTTTCTCATCAATGTACTGAATAAGATAATAAATTGATAGTACATTTTATAAGTTGACTCAAAAAATTCATCTAAATGGCATTTACCATATTTAGCAAAAAACAACTTTAGTTGGTTTTTATCAATACAATCAAGAGCATATGCTAATTTATCTAAAGTGTAATTGGGATCTATTGGTAACTCTTTAATTAATCGGAATGTTTTCTTAACATTTTTAGAATTGTAAAGTGAATCGTCTGTCAAAGGGGTTTTGGAATTTTCATCTCTGTTTGTTGTTTTAAATCGATTGGAAATATTTGGGGTATCGGGTATATCAGTAAAATTATCTTTATAGAGAAGTAATTTATTGAGCTTTATATTTTCATCAATAATTTCAAAAAATTTCATCATAGTAGGATTTGAATAGGGTTGATCAAGTGACTGTGTTTTTGAGAATTCTGAAAAATTTACGTCCTTACCAGTTGGATTGACTCTATTGAGATATTCATTAGTTATATTTGGACTGATTATTGATATACCATTATTAATTTTTTCATTAATTGTTTCATTACTATTGCTATTACTATTTCCATTGTTATTTTTTTTGTCATTGTCATTGACATTGTCTTTTTCATTTTCACCATCATCTCCATTGCTATTGCCATTGCTATCGGTATTTTTTCCATTTTTCATAGAAGCATTAGCATCTGTATTGGCATCGGATTTTGTAGTTTTATCAACAAAAATTGATTGATTTAAAGGTTCAGAATTATCCCGTGACTCATTTGTTTCATTTATTTCCTTTTCGTAAATTAATTTTTGTAATTCTTCATTATTAAGAAAAATATATGAACATGGTCTATCTGACCTTTTGCAATTCACACAAATGGGTAATGTTTCATCACATTTAATTTGTCTTTTTTTACAATTGACACAACCTAGTTTAGAATTTTTGTGTTTCCTTCGATTGACTACTTTGACCACTTTTCCAGATTTTTCCATCTTTGACGGTATACAAATAATGCAAACAATAGAAGAGCCCCTAAAGAAGAAAAATCGGGCCCCAGATGTGTGTAAAGGGACCCCCCACCCCCTCTACGCAGAGAATCTTTTTTTATCAATTTAAAATTTCGAATAATTTAAGAGATTTTATTAGCCGAGAACGAATTGCTTTTGTTCATTTTCAAGATTCACAAATTTAAAGGGATTAGATTGAACTTCTTTATTTAAATATATATATATGCGACTATAAACGACAGTACATGTCCTTGATAGGGTTGGAAATGTATATCACCGCTACCGTCAAGGCAATTATTCCTCCATATCTAGCTACACTGAGAATCATATCATCTCTGTGTTGTGTTGAAGAAGGCAGATCTTGCGATTGATCATTAGAAACTTCATGTTTGGTCTCTAATTCCTCTTTCTCTCTCTCTTTCCTTTTTGCTTCATTTTCTTCTTCTGCCTTTCTTTGATTTTCAATTATTATCCTGTCTTCTTCAACCTTCTTTTCCAATGTTTCCAATGAAATTCTCAAATTAGCCATATCTTCTTCATATTCCGAAAGTTTTTCCTTCAGTTCCTGTTCTCGACTTCGTGCTGTTGAAAGATGTGAACGTAAAGTGTGTAATTCATTCTGGGATACATGCAATTGCTCTTCGATTTTGGCCTTACTAGACAACAAGGTTTCAAGTTTTGTATTTTTGTATTTATCGAAATTGGTATGTGAGTTTGCATTTTTCGATTTCAATATTTTCTCATAGAGTTTAAAAATGTTTGGATTTTCTCTTGCTGAGATTGCATTGTTGTAATTATTTAGGAAAATAGACATCTCTTTGAGCCTTTGTTGTTGTAAATATTCATTATTAACTGCAAGTATTAAATTTTTGATGATACCATTATCATTAGGAGAAGTTGGTAAATATTTAGTTGTAGTTATGTCTTTAGAAATATATTTACCATTATTATTATTGTCATTGTTATTGCTATTGCTATTCTTATTATTATTCTTATTATTATTCTTATTATTATCATTATCAGTTTCCTCTTCCTCTATTAAATCATCAAACGAAAAGGAATCTGTCAAATCTGTCGGATTGATTATGTCACTAAATAACAATACATCAAATGTATTATTAAATAGGTTCAACCTTTTATTAATTAAATCGTCATTGTTTAGTAAATCGCTCACTAAATTATTATAATCTAACAATGTGATGAATTGAAGATTTTTCACAATACATGTAATCTTTTTATGGGCCAATTGACTCTCTAATGTAGTCCCCAAATCTATTTTATCTTTTAAATTGAGTTTATAATCAATATAAGGATCCAGTTTATTATTATTAATGAATGTACCATTAGAAGATTTCAAATCTTTAATAAACAATTGATTATCCTTAATGAACAATTCAGCATGATTTCTACTCAATACTCTAGAATCGAAAAATCCATCTGTTATTTTGTTGTTTACCTTGGGAGTATTTTGACGTCCAATTTTTATAGTATTGGGATATACTGGTATATTGAGAAGTTTCAGAACGTCATCAGACGATTCGGGAGATACAAGAGTGAGAACATGAATATTTGTGTTCAAAGGTAGTGGCTTTGCAGGTTCTTGCTTTATTGGACCATTTACAGTTTGATTGTTGCTATTTGAGTCGGATTGCGGTATTGGATGGAAGTTCTGGGCCGTTTTGGATGCCGATCGACGTCGTAAAATGGGTGGCGGTGGTTTGGGCAAGGACGAAGGGGCTGTGGCCGTCATTCCTGGGTGTTTTGAGGGTATAATTGTCGAATATATCGGTAAATATAGACGGCCCCCATCTGGTAAAGCACAGAAGGCTCCGACGATGATTCAATATTGCGCATTGGCCAATTTGCCTTCTCGGAAATTTGGCCTCCCAAAAACGGAAAAAACAGAAAAAAAACAGAAAAAACAACAACAACAACAAAATAAGGGCACACTCATAAATTCCCGAGAAAGCGACGCGTCGTTTTGGGGAACCACTCTTTTTTTTCCTTTTTCTTTCCAATAATAGCAATAGAATAGCATAGTAATAGTAATAGCATAGAATAGCAATAGTAATGGCAAATTTTTGGAAATCGCGACAAGGTATTTGAAATGGCAACTTTCTTTATTGGGGTATCTCTCTGGTTTTATGATCTGTCAATAAGATGAAACATGAAATACAATATGATAATACACAGTTTCTCTTTTGTTTTCTCTTTTTCTTTTTAAACGTATTTCTTTAACAAGGGCATTTATTTCCAATTGAGTGCAACCATGTCGTATAGGGGAAACATAAATCACGCGCATCACCACCCGCAGGCGGTCAACAAATCGTCTTCCACCTTGGATGTCATCAATTCCTATATCCCATCATCTAATCCTGTCATTAAAAACTTTGAATCAGTTACTGACAAATTCGATACATTGTTGGATAATACATCGATTGTGTCAACTCTCAAGCCTTTCATACCAACTTTTGGTAGATTTTTGATTGTGGCAACATTTATTGAAGATTCATTTAGAATTATGTCTCAATGGAGAGAACAAGTATACTATTTATCAACTTTCCGTCATTTATACGAATGGGTTGTTAAACTCTTCCTTATTTTAAATATTGTTGGTATGTTAGCTGGTTCATCTTTGACCATCTTACGTAAACTGCCTATTCCTGCTACCATCACATTATCTTCAATTGTTCTCTTACAAGGTTTATTATATGGTTTATTCTTTGATGCACCTTTCCTTTTAAGAAATATCAGTGTCATTGGTGGTTTGTTATTGGCATTATCAGATTCTTTGATTATTGATAAAAGGTCTCTTTCAATGCCTGGTTTACCAATGATTGAATCAAATGATTACAACAAGAAATATTTCTTATTAATTGGTAGAATTATGTTGATTGTTTTATTTATTACTTTTACAATCACCTTAAACTTTTCCTTTTTCAATTTACTGGTCATTCTTATTGGTTTCTTATCTTGTTTTTCAATTGTTATTGGTTATAAGACAAAATTCTTTGCTTCAATCCTCATCTTGTTATTAACTATTCACAATTGTTATACTAATCATTACTGGACTTATTCTTATAAAGATACTCGTAGAGATTATCTTAGATATGAATTCTTCCAAACTTTAAGTATTGTTGGTGGTTTATTATTGATTGTCAATACTGGTGCTGGAGAATTATCAATTGATGAAAAGAAGAAGAAATTTTAAATGGCTCATTTTGATGCATCCTTTTATTCAAAACATATATCATTATCATTATCATTATATCATCATCATCATCATTTCTATTATATAAAATTTTGTAAATATCTTCTTTATACAGTAAGTTAAAAAAACAAAAAAAATTTAACCAAAGTAAATATCATCCTTATCCTTCAATGATCATCTTAACTCTTTCACCACTGGCTCTTTCCATACCTTTCAATTCCATATCATAGACACCTCTACCTTTGGTGAGTGATCTCAATTTGGTTAAATATCCAATCATTTCTCTTAATGGTGCTTCACTCTTAATAACCATAGTATTAGAATTGTTGTTTCTTTGAACATATTGCATGGTTGGATCAAATGGAACATAGGTTTCTTCCATTAACTTTTTATAATCAAGATTATCAATTTTTTCATCTTCATTAATCTCTCCCTCATTTTCAATACTTAAAATTCTTCCATTTCTAACACTCATTATATCTTGTGAAACATTACCAACATCTGTTTCTAAAACAAATGTTCTAACTTTCATAATTGGTTCTAAAATAGTAAATTCATTATCACTTAATGAATCCAATCCCATATTAATTGCCTCTCTAGTTACTTTAATCAATTTACTCAAATTACTATTGTTAAGATCTTTGGTTTCTGGTATATACCATTTATTCACATAAATCAAAACATTTTGAATTGGTAATCTAGCTAATCTACCACCCATCTGTAATGATCCAACGGTACCTGATATCATACAATTAATTATTTTTTCATAGCTTACATTTAATGTCCATGATTCAAGACTTAATTCATGTTCAATACTTTCAGGATCACTATTGGAATCAAATACAATACCTGTATTTAAATCAGTTAAATTCAATGATTCTTCTTTAATATCCTTACCTTGATCTTTTAGTTCCTTAATTAGATCATAAATATCACCATCTTCAAATGAATAAATTGATAAATCAATACCAAATTGATGAATATTTTCCTTATCTTCTTCCAAATTTTCTTCCTTTGTACCATCTTCAAATAAAATTGATCGATCAATATTTCTTAATATGGTTTCTTTATATGTAACACAAATATCACCAATATCTGCATTAACTTTCATATCACTTATTAATCTATCTTTAGTAATTTCTAAATGTAATTCTCCCATTCCTGATAAAATACTTTGACCAGATTCTTCATCAAAGGTTAATTTCAATGACGGATCTTCCTTGATCATCATATTTAAACAAACATCCAATTTTCTACGATCTGCAACTGTTGTTGGTTCAATAGCAACTGAAAAAACAGGTGGTGGAATCTTAATTGGTAAAAGTTTAAAATTACTCTCCTTTTTACTAATATTCTTAACTGTTTTAACAATTGAATTACCAATAATACTATCACCAGTGGAAATTTGATCAGTACCTGTAATAACACCTATACTACCACTACTTAAATATTTTGCCTCTAATGGAGTTTCTCCATTCATAATTAATAATTTACCAATTTTAACATGTTCACCTGTTCTTGAATTAATTACTGTAGAATTAGGTTGTAATTTCCCACTATAAACACGAACAAATGTCATCAATCCTCTATTAGGATGATTTATCACTTTAAATGCTAACCCTGTTGTCAATGATTTATTATTGTTGATAATACAACCTAAATTTGGATCAATAACAGATGAAACTTTAATATTTTCTAATTTGTTCAATTTCAAAGGTGAATTATTCTTCTTCTTTTTATTTGAATTAGGATTATTTTCATTAATATTTCCAATTACTTCTGGTGGACTAATATCTAATGGTGATGGTAAATAATCAACAATTGCATCCATTAATGGTTGAACACCCATATTTCTAAAACTTGAACCACATAAAATAGGTGTAATTTCCCCTGTTATGGTCAACTTTCTAATTGTATCATTAAGTAATTTATTGGAAACTTTACAATAATCTTCAGTTTGAAAGAAATCTTCAATAATTGTTTCATCTAATTCACCCAATGTTTCAACCACTGATTCACGACATTTAACCATTTCATCATATTCCTTTTCATATCCTTCTTTTATACCATTTGATAAATCAATTATAGTAATTTTCTTACCATTAATATCTTCTTCATCATTCCAAATAAAAATTTTCATTTTAATAACATCAATAATCCCATTAAATTTCATACTTTTATCAGTTGGATTTTCTATAAAATATGGGGTATTTATTAAAATTGGTCTAGTCTTTAATCTACCAACAATTTCTTTAACACATCTACCATAACCAGCACCTTCTCGATCCATTTTATTAATATATGCAATAATTGGAATATTTAAATCTTTAGCTTGTTTCCAAACTTTTTCTGTTTGTGCTTCAACTCCTGCAACTGCATCAAATATAGTCACTGCACCATCCAAAACACGTAATGATCTGATAACTTCGAAAGTAAAATCGGCATGTCCTGGAGTATCAATAACATTAATTTTATGATTTTGCCAAGGTAATGTAACAGCAGCACTTTGAATAGTTATACCTCTATCTTTTTCTTGAGTCATATAATCTGTAATTGTATCACCTTCATCAACATTACCAATTCTTTTAGTTAAACCAGAATAATACATCAATCTCTCCGTTGTTGTTGTTTTACCAGCATCAATATGAGCTATTATCCCAATATTTCTAATGTTTTTTATTGGGGTTTTCAAAATTAATTCTGTTTCATAAGTATTGTTGTAAAAAGTTTTTGTTGAATGAAATTGTCTTTTAAAAAGTAACACTCGTTTTATTGAGGGAAGTATAGACAATCGTGACATGGTTGTATAATGGAAATAAGAGAATTTCATGCATCATAGTAAATTTGATGTATTTTTGAAGTGGACGATTAATTTTTTTTTTTTTCATGCACATATATGTATTCTATTTATCACATCAAGTATCTCTTTTTTTTCTTTTTGGGGAATTTATTACTAAGTTTCTAACTCTTTTCAATAAGCAAAAATGAGTGATTTTGATATCAAACAGACATATTTGAAGTTTTTAGAAGATGATGCAGATATTACAATGCCCGTTGCGGCTATTGAATCGTTAGTTACATTACTTAAAGTGAAACAACCATCAACATCATCTGAATTAATTAGATTATTATCAGATGCAACAAATGAATTAAAGACAAGTGTTCATAATAGTGTTTCATTAAGTGCTGGTTGTGATTTATTTATGAGATTTGTTTTAAGAAATACACATCTTTATTCAGATTGGGAATCATGTCGTAAACATTTAGTTGAAAATGGACAATTATTTGTTCAAAGAGCTAAGGAGAGTAGAGATTTAATTGCCAAAATAGGGTTTAATTTGATTAAAGATGATGATACTGTATTAGTACATTCATATTCTAGAGTTGTTTTATCATTATTGGCATATTGTAAATCTAAATTTGTTAGATTTAGAGTATTTGTTACTGAAGCGAGATCAAGTTCAAATTTTAATAATGGTGAAGAAGAAATAGAGAAAAATGGTAAAGATATGGCAGATGCATTAAAGAAACTTGGTATTCCTGTTTGCTTTATACATGATTCTCAAGTTGGATTTGTTATAAATAAAGTTGATAAGATATTTATGGGTGCAGAAGGTGTTAGTGAAAGTGGAGGTATTATCAATCATATTGGATCCTATCAAATTGGAGTTTTAGCTAAGAATGCAAATAAACCGTTATATGTTGTCTCTGAATCTCATAAGTTTGTGAGAATGTTCCCATTATCCCCAGATGATGTTCCTGGTAATAAATTAGAATTTACAGTTGATCTTAATATAGGATTATTAGAAAATGCAAATATTGATTTCACTCCTCATCAATATATTACAGCATTAGTTTCTGATTTAGGTGTTTTGACGCCGTCTGCAGTTTCTGAAGAATTGATCAAAATTTGGTACGATTGATATAGACATATATATATACATACGATAAATTGTATGTGTATTGTATTGTATTGTATTAAAAAAAAAATTAAAAAAAATTAATAATAAATTAAAAAATTGTTTATAAATATATAATATAATATAAATCAGGAAAGAGAGACATATGCTGTTTAATCAAAGGTCATTTTTTTACCAGTTGATTTGACAATAGCTGCACTCTGTCTTTGTGCATTGGCTAAAGCAATTGAAGAATTCATTCTTTGATCAGGTTTGTTGTATTGTGGTTTATTAAATTGTGGTCTCTTGTATGATTTATCTTGCTTTTCTTGGAAACCTTTATTTGATTTATAAGTTTCAGTACTTTCATTATTTGAAGCGGAAACAATATTAGAAGTTTCATGATCAGTTGACATTTCTTCTGCAGATCTCTTTGGTACCACCCTTCTTTGAGATCTATCTTCACCGAATTCCATTCTCAATGGTCTATTTATTAATTTTTTACAACTTCTATCCTTTAAAGCTGCAGTTGGACCTTCGACATCTTTGAAATCAATAAAGGCAAAACCTTTACATTTTCCAGTATCTTCAAAAGTTGCCATTCTAACCTTAATAATTTCCCCACAATGTTTGAAATGATCTTGTAATAATTCGGACGTGGTATCAAAGGATAAATTACCAACAAATAAAATTCTTGACGGTGGGTTTTGACTTAGTGTACTTGTAAGACCTTCTGGCTTTGCAGGTCTACCTTCATAAGATTTGGAATTCTTGATCAATACTTTACGACCATTGAGTTCAGATTCAGATAATTTAAGAGCAGAATCCAAATGATCTTCGGTAAAGAAATCAATGTATGCAAATCCTTTATTCTTGGTACCTCTAGTAGGCATATTAATTCTTGCAATATCTTTCTTTTCAATTGATGGTTCAGATTTAGAAGTCACAAAGCTTGACAATTGTTCCCTCGTTGTATCAAAGGATAAATTACCTATCCATATACCGAAATCGGATCTCTTTGTTGAAGTCATGGATTCTGCAGTAGATTCGGAACCAGAAGCGTTTGTTGCATCGGTACCTTCTGAAGTTTCACTCTTACTGCCACCATCGGTGGCAGTACTAGACGCCACACCGGATGCTGCACCGGATGCTGCCGCCTTGGCAAGTTTCTTGGCCTTTTTCTTCTGGAGTTCCTCGAGGGTGGTTTTCCCCTTCTTAATTCTTCTGAGTTCCTTTTTGGAAAGCGGCGTGTCGCCGTCCAATTTGATTTCAATTTCAGCGAGCTCTGTGTCTTTGGCAGGCATTGTGGAGTGGTGTGGGGAAAGATGCAGATAAGAAAAAAATAAGAAAAGAAAAAAAGTAAAAAAATGAAAAAAAATGAAAAAAAAATTTCACTGAAAATGCAAAAAAATGAAAAAAAAATTGCAACTTCCCAAAAGGGCAATCCGCAATGGACTTCCTCAAATTTGCCAATTCATGTCGACGAGCCGCTATGATGCTAAAAAAAGAAACTTCTCGCCCTTTGTTTTGGTTTCAGTGGCCATTTCCGCCCATAAGGAGAGAGAATTGGAAATGGAGGAAAAAATACACTGAAAAGGAGATCAACAACATACATTGGTTGACCTCTTTTTAATATTTTAGTGAGACCCGTTCTTTATTCTCATCTTTAGCAAGCGCCCACATCCCCCAACGATGCAACTCTCCCTCGCCTCCATCTCTGCTATTGCCCTCTCTCTTGCAGCATCTGCTTCTGCAATCGCACCACTTGGTTTAAACCTCGGTGTCAAGGACGATTCTGGTGCTTGTAAAACATATGACGATTATATCGCAGATTTCAAGGCCATCTCTCCATATACCAATCACGTTAAGACTTATTCCGTCTCTGACTGTAATACTTTGCAAATTCTCGGTCCAGCACTTGAGGCAGAAAACTTCCAACTCACTATGGGTGTTTGGCCAACTCCTACAGATAAATTCGAACTTGAAAAGCAAACTTTACAATCTTTATTACCAAATTTATCTAAATCTTCTATTTCATCCGTTTTAGTTGGTTCTGAATCTTTATATAGAGGTGATTTAACAGGTGAAGAATTAGGTGCTTTAATTTCTGAAATTAAGGACTTATTATCTGGTATCAAGGATAAAGATGGTAATTCATATGGTGATATTCCAGTCGGTACTGTTGATTCATGGAATAAATTAGTTGATGGTACTGCCAATGCAGCTATCCAAGTTTCAGATGTTCTTTATGCTAATGCATTCTCCTACTGGCAAGGACAAACTCAACAAAACTCCACTTTCTCATTCTTTGATGATATCATGCAAGCTTTAGATACCGTTCAAACTACAAAGGGTTCAACTGATATTGATTTCTGGGTTGGTGAAACTGGTTGGCCAACTGAAGGTTCCAACTATGGTGATTCTTACCCAGGTATTGATAATGCTCAAACTTTCTGGAAGGAAGGTATTTGTGCAATGAGAGGTTGGGGTGTTAACACTTTTGTCTTTGAAGCTTTTGATGAATCTTGGAAACCAGAAACTTCAGGTTCTTCCGTCGAAGCTCATTGGGGTCTCTTCACTCACGATCGTAAGTTGAAATACTCCTTAGATTGTTCCTTTTAAGTTACAAAAAATAGAAAAAAGTAGATGAAATTTTTAAAAAGAAAAATAAAACAAAACAAAAAATGAAAAAGAAGCATTATTAATTTTTAAAAATAAAAAAAAAATCATACCCAATTTAACAGATTAATCATCATCAACCGTTGTTTAATCTGCTGTCATCTTTATATCTTACTTACCTACTTATTTACCTACTCGTTTATATTATATATGTTCTTTTACTTATTATACTTGACTTGATTTCATTATTTGCAATAAAACTCGTCTTTAATAATATACTCCCTCGTTCTTTTAAAAAAAATTTAAATTTAAAATTTTATTTTATTTCATTTTATT
This sequence comes from Pichia nakasei, assembly GCA_030570355.1. NCBI lineage: Eukaryota > Fungi > Ascomycota > Pichiomycetes > Pichiales > Pichiaceae > Pichia > Pichia nakasei. The sequence goes on from JAJLVL010000002.1 coordinate 46,138, forward strand.
TTATCAACTAATTAATCCAAATTACCATTATACAATCCGTAAATGATCAACAATTTAAAAGTAAACACAAAAGTTTTAAGGAAAAAAAGAAAAACCCCTCCCCCTCTATCTCTCTAAATAATTTAAACAACTATTCTTTTCTTTTGTCTTCTTGCAAGAATCGATGCATCATTCATATTTAAACTAAATGCAGGTGCAATACCATTTGATAATGAAACAGGAGCATTTTCAATAGTTATTCCACCAATCACTTCACCATTTTCATCTTCTTGTTCTTCAACAATATTATCAAAATTACCCTTACCTTTCATTTCATTTGTAATTTTTGCTAATTTATCACCTCCTAAACCTGATGATAATTCACCTTCTTCATGCATTCTACGTGCAGCAATCGATATATCATACATATCTTTCATTGCTCTAACTTCAGGTGTAAATAATTCATTCTTTTTATTATATTTCTTCTTCTTTCTAATTTGTCCATTAGAATTATTATTATTATTATTATTAATATTTTCTTCCCTATATGTACTTTGTGCAGGTCCTGGTTCTAATAAATGTTCTAAAACTGCAAGATCTTCACCATTATTATTACCTTCATGTGCACCTCTAAATCTTGATAATTCAATACCAAATTTCCCATTTTGATCAGATTCAACTAAATTTACAAATTCTTCATCATCAGAATCTTCATCACTAGATGAATATGATGTATTTGTTGTTATATCTCTATTATCATCTTTAACATCTTCAAGACTCATCTCATCAATTTTTTGAATATGTAATAATGATGCTGAATAAACTGATTGATATGTATTTAATGGTCTTGCAGTTGCATTTGCTTCTTCAAATCCAGGCATACCTGATGATGCACGTTTAACTCCAGATTCAGATGTTGGAGTTGAATCTTTTTGAATTGATGAAGATCTAGGTTGTGGAATATTAATTTCTGATTGTTCCTTAGTTTGTTCTTTAGTTTGTTCTTTAGTTTGTGCTTGAATATTTTCAGATTTATTTAAAAATTCTAAAATCCATGGATCTTGTAAAAATTGTTTAACAGTATAACGTTGTAATGGATTAACTGTTAATAATTTAGAAACACAATTTTTAGCACCTTGAGAAATTTCATCCCACCAAGGTGATAAAAATTTAAATTCTCCTCTTGCAACAGATCTAGTTAATTCATCAATTGAATCATTAAAAAATGGTGGGAATCCACATAATAAAATATATAAAACACAACCTAATGCCCACATATCAACTTCTTTTGAATATTTCATATCACGTACAATTTCAGGAGCTGTATAACCAATTGTACCACATGGAGTTTTAAGTGAATTATTTTCATCATTAAGAGCAATTTGTTTAGATAATCCAAAATCTCCAACTTTAATCAGTCCAATACCACCACCTCCATAATTCATTATAAATTTACCTTCATCAAGTTTGCTATTTGGATTATCAGATTTACGTAATTTATTAAATCTATTCTTTGGATCATCTTTAAAAAATTTAACAGGTTTAAAAAAAATATTTTCAGGTTTTAAATCTCTATGAACAATTCCAACATATTCATGCATATAAAGTAAAGCTTCTGCAACTTGAATAATAACATGTCTTGATAAATCTTCACTAAAATAAGTATATTTAACAATTTCATTGAAAATTTCACCTCCATTAACAACTTCTTGAACTAAATAATAATAATGTTCATTTTCAATAAATTCAATTAATTTAACAATATTTGGATGATTTAATTGTTTCATTATATTAACTTCTTTTAAAACACTATTTCTTTGCTTTTCATCTAATTGATATTTCTTAATCACTTTAATTGCAACTTTTTCATTAGTGGATTTATTGATTGCTTGATAAACAACAGAAAAGGCACCTTCACCTAATTTCTTACCCATTTCATATTTTTCAATCGATTTACGACTACTATCTCTACGATGTTGTTCAACTAAATTTTCTTGTAAAATGATATTCTCTGCAAAAGGTTTTAAATCATCTGCATGATGTTCAATGGTAGCATCCTTTTGATTTTGATTTTGATAATTCTCTTCAGCATTGGTATTAACATCTCTACGTTTATAATCTGAAGTTTCAGTTTGCTTAACCCTTTGTTCTAAATTCGACTCTCCCTGAACATGTTTTTTTGTTGTTGAATGTGAATCTTGGGAAGGTTTTTTCACTTTAGGTGTTTGTAATGGTTTATGGATTGCATTAGGATCAGCAGCTTGTCTACCGTGTCTAATAAGTTGTCTTATATTCTATTCAATAAATTTTAGTTAGTACTTCAGTTCTAAATATTTGTTACAAAATATGTATCCATTGAACTACATACCTCTAGCATGATGAGTCTATATTTCGTTGTGTAATTCTCACGATTCTCTAAACCACAACAAGAAAAGACAATGAACTTAAATATATCTGGGGGAGAAAGAAAAAGAGCTATTATCATTTAAATTATCATCATCATCAGGTTTCCCTTAATTGAAACCTGCTGATGTCATTAATTGAATTGGTCTTTTCAGGCTGTGTAGTCCATCTTCCCAATGCGGTAATTTGACTTTTTTTTCTTTTTTTTTATTTTCGGTTTAATTTTGTCTCTATTCTGGCAATATTCATTTTCCGGATCCACGATAAACTATCTTCAGCTGGCGTTTTGCACATTAAAGTGGGTCTCTTTTCACTCTGGCAGGTACTTCATACCCGATTTTTTTGACCTGGGAAAGGATGTCGGATGACAATGCTATTTTGTTTACTCTGGATGACGATTCTATAGACATTCAGTCTTTATTACAGATAATAACGGGTTCAGAAACAATTGTCGGAGATAACGATGTCGATTATACTCAATTAATACCTTTGATTAAACATGACTCAACTATCAGATCTATGAAATCACAATATCTAAAGGATGATGAATATGAATCGTTAAAGTCGATATTTTTGGAGGAAACCCACCTTGTATTCAATACTAATGTTTATACAAAACCCAAATCTCCGAAGAAATCAAGTATATTGTTACAAATACGTGATAAAAGTTTAAAACCTTTGGTTAATTTAAATTTCACACCGGAATATCATTCTTTAGTTGTTGCAGTTTATTCATTGATAAGACTCAATTCGAAAAACTGTGATCTTGTTTATACCAATTCATTCCAAATGCAAAATCTCGAAATATGGCTCAATCATGAAGATAAATCAATTAATATCAAGTTTAAATTTTCTTTTGCAATTTTTTTAAAGGAGAGTATTTATCCATCATATACTTTTGAAGTATATAAAAATGTCAATATTATTGTTGAATTGTTAATGTTACCTTTACTTACGTCATACCAAATGAATGGTATTTCTTTATTCACTCCACCGTCAGTTTCTTCATTTTATTCATTGATTACTGACTACACTTCTAAATATCATAATGATATTGAATGTCCGCATTTGGATATAAGGGAAATATATAAAACTTTATTACCGTTTCAAGTGAATAGTTTAAAATGGATGTTAAGACATGAAAATGTTGATTTGATTATTAAGGAAAATCCAGATTATAAAAATGATTCTTCAACAAATGGAAATGAAGGTATACATTATTTACCTTCAAAGCATTGTATATCTTTGAATGATATAAAATTTCCAAAGATATTTAATAACAACGATGAAGAAATATCTGAAATTTTAGATTTACTACTTCCTGGATGGAAGAGAATACATCAATTTAATGATCCTTCCAAACTTTATTGGTATAATGAATATAATGGTGCAATTTGTACCAATTCCTTTCTACTTAATTATTTGGAAAGTATCAATTATATTAGACCACCAGCTAAGGGGTTTTTATGTGAAGAGATGGGTTTAGGTAAAACATTAGAAATAATATCATTGATCAAATTGAACCCAAGAACTCAAATTTCATCTGAAATTAAAACTGATATGTTTGATTTCAATAGGAAAATAGAAGAAGCGAAAACAACTTTAATATTATGTCCTGAGACAATTATTAATCAATGGAATGAAGAAATTTTGAATACATGTCCAGATTTAAAAGTGTTTGTATATAAAGGTATTGTTGAAATGCAACTTGAAGATGAAAATTTGTCACCTAGGCAAGTATCTGATTTAATAAAGGAACATGATATAGTTTTAACATCTTATGCCATACTTGGTAAAGAATTAGATCGTGCAATTTTCATACCAACAACTAGACCAAAGAGGAAATCTGCAGGATCTGAAAGAATTGATTATTCATCACCATTAATGTTAATTGAATTCTATAGATTAGTTTTAGATGAAGCACAATTAGCATCACTTTCTATTTCCAAAGTTGCAAAATTTTCAAGAATTATTCCAAGAGTTCATACATGGTGTGTTTCTGGTACATTAATAAGGAAAGATTTAAATGATTTATTATCTTTATTAAGATCTGAAAGAATGTATCCATTAGATACTATGTCTAATGATCAATGGTCAAATATTCCAAGATGTTTATTTGATAGATTATTTGAAAAACGTTGTTTAAGACATACTAAGGAAATGGTTGGTAAACAAGTAAGTTTACCAAAACAGACAAGAATTATGTTAAGATCACCATTTAGTACTATTGAAAATGATAATTATCAAGATTTATTTAATAGATTTTTAAACCAAGTTGGATTGAATGAAAATGGTGAACCCATTGGTGAAGGTTTTGATTATGATGCAAGTAAAATGTATATGAGGAATTGGAGTAGTAAACTTAGAATGGTTTGTTGTCATGCATTGTTAAATACTTCACATTTAAGGGGTCGAATAAATATGGATGATCTTAATAATAGTGGTAAAAATCGAAATAAAAATAAAAATAAAAATAAGGGAGATGATGAATCAATTTTTTCAATAGGTACATTGGATGATGTTTTGAACAATTTAATGCTTAGTAATGATCATGAATTAAATACAAGTTTCCTTAATTATGTGAAGGCATATACTATGCTTGGTAAGATTCAAGAATTTTTAAGGAAACCATTTGAAACAATCAAAATTTTTGAAAATATTATTAATATAATTGATGAGAAATTAATATATTATAAGGAATTACCCAAATGGTTAGATGATAAACTTCTTTCTCATAAGATTAGAAGTGCACTTGAATATTTACATCAAGCATATTTCATGTTAGCTTCTGCTCATTATCAACATTATAGACCTATGAAACCATTACCTGATAATTTTGATGAATTGAAAGAAACTAGTCAAATTAAAGAAGAAAATGATGGAAAAATTGGTGAAGATGATGGTGAAGATGAAAATGTTGATGTTGATTTATTGACAGATGAGGAAAAGAAACATTATTATTTAGAAAATGAGTATTATGATAAGGCTAACCAGGTATTAAATCAATTATTAGAAGAACCATTTAAAAAATCGCAAGTAACTATTGAAAAATTGAAATCTTTATTTGATGGGTTTAAGACATATTCTGTTGACTCTATTCCAACCGTTAAGAATGAAGAAGATAATGATGATGATGATGATGATTTGATTGTTGACAATAAGAGTAAGAGTGAGACAACTAAGATTAAAATTTTGGATCATGAGAAGGATGAAAATAATGAAGGAAAACTGAAAATAATTCAAATTGAATTACCATTAATTGCACAATATTTTGATGATTATTCAAAGGAGTTTGAGAAACATTCGACATCATTTGGTATAACTTTTATTTTAGATAGAGCTAAAGAATGTATGCAACAATTAAATGATCAAAGTACAATCATTAATCATTGGTTTAAAGAATTGTATGATATTCAAATTATTCCTGTTACAAAAGAAGAAACCCAAAGTGATGGGAAACAATATAGTAATCATTTGGTTTTACAAGAACATGCCCAATCATATATTGATCAACTTCATTTGATACTAACAGATCGAGAGAAATGTATTAATATGACTGAAGGTTCATTAAGTTATGGTTCAAACAAAGTAATGAAAACTGATCGTGTTTATTTGACAATGAATGCTAATAATACATTGGAAAATTTAGTTGATGAATCTTTTAATTCAAAACTTGAAAAATTACGGAAATATCATATGCCTGAAGGTACAATCAATGCTAGATATTCTTTCCATACTTCAATACTTGAATTAGTTGAAGAATCACATGGATTCCCACCTGAAAGTGAAAGTTATAAACAAATTAGTCATTTAATTAATTTAATGAAAAATGAAATGAAGCAAATGAATAAAAATTTACAAGAAATTAAAATCAAAGTTTTCGATATATTAAATTATGCATTTAATACAAAGATTACTTATTTTAAATCATTACAAAGTCGTTCAGATTGTTTAATTAATTATTTTCCAGAAAAAATTGGTAATTCTCCTCGATATTCTGCAATGGTTGAAATTGAAGAGATAAAAAGAGAAATGAATAAAGAGTTGACTCAAATGATTAGTTTACAAACTAGAATGACTTATTTGAGATCTTTGAAAAATAAGAAGAATGATATTGAGGATATTGAAGAAATTTCAGAAGATGATAATTGTGTGATTTGTAGATTTAAGATTTTGGTTGGTACATTAACTCCATGTGGGCATAAATATTGTCGTGAATGTTTAAATGAGTGGATGAAAACTAAGAAAGTTTGTCCATTATGTCAAAAAAATTTGAAAGAGGATGAATTATATAATTTTACTTATTCTAGAGGAGGTTTAAGAGGTGATGTTATTGAATCTATTGATGATGGTAAGGAAGAATTAATTATTAATACAAATGAATCAATGGATAAAGAGATTGAATATGATGATGAAAATAATGATTTAGAGAAAATAAAATTATTACAAAATAGGAGAATATTTGAGAAAGATATGAATTTTATTTATCAAGGATTATCATTATCCAAAATCAAAGAAATTTCAAATATTAAATTAAAGAAAAGTTATGGAACTAAAATTGATATGATTATAAGACAAGTCAAATATTTAGTTAAAAGAGAGGAAAGGGTACAAATATTAATTTTTTCACAATGGAATCAATTTTTACAATTATTAGGTAGTGCTATGAGAGTTGAAGGTATTAAACTTAATTCATGGACTGATCAAAGAACTGGTACAAGTGATTTGAATCGTGTTAAGGGAATTAGTAAGAAACTTGGAGTAAGTATTAAGGAATTTAAACAAAATCCGGAAATAACATGTTTTCTTTTAAATACTATTGCACAAGCTGCTGGTTTAACATTTACTAATGCATCACATGTTTTCCTTTGTGAACCTATTGTCAATTTATCATTTGAACTTCAAGCTATAAATAGAATTCATAGAATTGGACAAACTAAAGAAACTACTGTTTGGAATTTTATTATTGAAGGTACTATTGAGGAGAGTATTGCATATTTGAGTACTAAAAAGCGTATACAAGCTGCAAAGGTACGTAGATCTAAGGATGGAGGAGAGAATATCAATGGAAATGAAAATGGAAATGAAAATGAGAATGAGAATGAGAATGAGAATGATAAGATTGAAGTGATTGATGATGACGTCTTAGAGGCTAAGGAGTTAACTAAGATCAATAATAGTGGGAATAATGGAGAAATTATTGCAGAGGAAGATTTATGGGCGGCATTCTTTGCTGCAAAATCAGCCAAAGTTATTGACAATGTTTATAAATGAAGGAAATTTTGTAAGTTTTACAGTTAAAGGATAAAAATACATAACTTGAAAATAAAATTATTATTTTTTTTATAGAGGCAAGTATTGAGTATCATCAGTTGTTGAGAAAATACGACCATCGTCTACTAATTCTGTTATAGCATCATCGACTTGTTGTTTTGAAAGGTTAAGTTCATGACTTATGAATTGAGTATGAACACCATCGGACATTGTTTGACTATGTTGTTTAATAAAATCCATAACGCGATCAGGTACTGATTTAGGACCAGAAGTTGTTGAATGATTATCATTATCTTCAGAAACAAATAAACCTTCAGGTTTCATTTCAGAAGAAGAAGAACCTGAAATTGAATTTTTAGAAGAAAGATAATTTTTAGCAACATTTAAGAAATGATAAGGAATATAATTAAAATCATTAATTTTATTTATTCTTTGAGTTTGTATTTGTATTTGATTATTAAATTCCTTTACAGTTGCAACAACTTGAATATAATCATTAGTTGAAATATCTTCATTTTCAGATTTATCATTATTATTATCAAACCCATTATCATTAAAATTATCAGAAGGTGAATCCCTATTCCAAATTCTAATTGAGGTATCACCAGTACCATCTTCAATTTTATATAATTTATGAGTTTCTTCATTTTGACATTCTCTAACAACACCAATGAATCGCACATATGATAATTCCACACCATGAGTGAAATAAGATCCATCATGACCACCTTCTAAATTTGCATCATTTAACATTTTAATTGTTACAGGTACAATGAATTGTTTAGCATATTTTGGTTTACTTTGACTATTTCCATCAAATTGAGAATTATTTGAATTATCAAACCCACCATCCATATGGCCACCTGATCCGTAACCAGCACCGTCGCTGTATGCATTATAATTCATTGTGGATGGATGTATAGATATCTGTTGATAGTTGATTCGATGGCAAATGAAAAAATCATGAAAAGTTGCATCAATTTACAAGAATATGTATAAACTAAAAAAATGATATTCAACGCGTCGTTTTTGAGTGAGTTGGGGGGTGGGTAGTGGAGGAAATGTAATAATATTTCAACGCGTGTTATTAAAAAAGAATAGAAGAAGAAAAATTGAAAAAATATAAGCCCGATGCGGGGCTCGAACCCGCAGCCTTTTGATTGCTATTAATTAAATTAACAAACTTAAGAGTCAAACGCTCTACCGATTGAGCTAACCAGGCTTAGAAGTTCCGATACCGGGAGTCGAACCCGGGTTTGCCCGGTGAAAGCGGACCGTGATAGCCGTTACACTATATCGGAAATTGTTGAAGTTATAAGTGGGTTGTTAGACACAGAGATAAGCAAACGTGGTCACGTGATTTAAAGTTTTCTTTAAATTATTATAATTTCTTAAAAAATTAGAAAATTTATTAATTAATTTCAAATGAAATTTCATAGTTTTAATTTTTTTTTTTATCGATATATTATGGTTTGAATTAGAAATGATGAAAAAGGCTTATTACATAATATCTAGTATAATACGTAATTAAGATATTAAAAAATAAGTTTTTACCCAAATACCAATGGGACTATGGAAGATCAAATAATAAATATATAATCATGAATATATTCTATCATCTTATTTAAGTTATTATGGTCTTATATTTCCAACATATTTGACAAGTTGTCGTCATCAGTTTGAGTGAAGGGACCCCCAACAATTTCTTTATTTGTATTCCCATTACTCCAGTGCACCACCCTTTTAAAGAAGAGAGAGAATAGTTAGTAAACAGTGCAGATCTAAAATTTTCCCACTATGAGCCTCCCCCCCTCCCCCTCTCCCCCCTTAAAGCGATGACATTGCGGGATGGGTCGCGAGAAAGTATAATTCCTGCAGAATAAAGTCAGTTTAATTGGATAAAGGAACTGCCTACTGGGAGTTATTATATATAAGATACTAGTTTAATCTATAAGGGAAGTAATGGCATTGACACTCAAGGAACAGTTATCCTTTTACAAGAAGTATCACCGCAACACAGCCAATGTGTTGATCCATGTGATTTGTATTCCACAGATATTATTTTCCTCATTGGTTTTAGCATCTAATTACTCACCATTACTTTCGAGATTAGTAATGATTGGATATGGACTTTTTTATATTAAGATGCATTTTATTATGGGTATTATTGGATCTGGGGCATTATTTTTAGCGGAAATGGGTGCAGAAAATTGTGGAATGAGTAATAAGAGTGCATTGATAATGCATGTGTTATCGTGGATTGCGCAATTCTATGGCCATGGAGTACATGAACATCGTTCACCTGCAGTTCTCGCTCACCCGTTACAACCACTTGTTTTGGCTCCATACTTTGTATTGTGGGAAATTGCGTTTGCTTTGGGTTATTACAGAGATGTTGAAAGGGAAATATCGTAAGCAAGTAAATAAGTCAGTAAGTAAGCAAGTATGCAAGCACGTGACATGGCGCCATACCGCTTACATAAGCAGCATAATAATTTTTTTTTTAATTTTCTCATTTATTTCTATTTTTATACGAGAAAATGATGACTCAAACAAAGTACGGGGTCAGTCATCACTCTGCCACTGCAACCCCTCAGCCACTGCTGCCACTGCAGCCACTACTGCCATTGCTGGCAGTATGTACACTCCCCAGTAATCTCAATATATGCATGGCCACCACACCTGCAGCCTTGCAACAGCAGGGAGCCACACCACACCCCAATGCAGAGTGAGACATCCCACCCTCCTACCCACGTTGCAGAATTGCTTGCTGGGTCTTCCCAAAAGGCTCGCCCTTATCGCCCTTATCGCCAAGATGACACATCTCCAATTTCGCATTTCTGGAATTTTCTTCCATATTTAGCTCGCGAGACTGCAAATTCGAGGCTTCTCCTTAAATAACGCCACCATTCCGGATTTTTGCCCTTGGGGATGCTATGTGATAACGAATTCCTGTTTTCTTTACAGTGAATACAAACCCTTATTTTTCTCTTTTTCTTTCCCTTTCCCTTTCCTTTCCTTTCTTCTAATCCATCTGCAATGGCGTCTGCTGTGACATCGAATGCAGTTTCTGCTGTATCCCCAGCACATCCGGTCTCCATCTCTTCCCTTTCATCAGTCTCTCACTTAAACAATGATTTTAAATCGAATTTGGATAATTATTTACAATATCAAAAGGGTAATGCTTTATTAAATGATAGATACTCCTTTGTTAATAATTTACAAACAGGCTCGTTTGGAAAAGTCACCTGCGCATTGGATACTTTCACTAATACTCATGTTGCAGTTAAGGCAATGAAAAAATCAATTTCTGGTGTTTCAATTATGGCTCGTCATGAAATTTCAATTATGAAAAAATTGGGATATCATAAAAATATTACTCAATTATTAGAATCTTTTGAAACTAAAAAATATTTTATAATGATTCTGGAATTTGCAGATTCTGGTGATTTATATGATGCTATTCATAATAAGACAAGTTTAGGTATGAATATTCAATCTAATCATTTATGTTTTATTGATTTTATTAATCAATTAATTGAAGTTATTTCTTTTGCTCATTCAAGAGGTATATATCATAGAGATATTAAACCAGAAAATATCCTTCTTATGAATGATGGAACAATTAAATTATGTGATTGGGGTTTATCAACTAAATTCATTAAATCAACAGATTTTAATGTTGGTACTGAAAAATATATGGCACCAGAAGCTCTTATTAAATCAAATGATTTAGATTATTATTATTCAGATAAATTAGATGCATATTCTATTGGTATTACACTTTTATTTGTTTTATTTAATAAATGTCCATTTAGAAAAGCATTAAATTCTGATCCAAATTATTCAAATTTCTTAAAATCAAAATATTTTATATATGATTTTTTCCCAAATATTAATGTTACTTCATTTACTGCAATTCTTGATATGTTAATCATTAATAGAGATTTGAATGGTTTGAAATATTTAGTTGAAAATGGTATTAATAATGGTTTTACTTTAGATCAAGAACATTTGATTCATTTCTCTAATAATCAAAATCATTATATTAATTCTCTTGTTGATTCAATTAATAATGATGATATTAAAGTTGATAATATTGAACATGAAAATGATGTCTTCTTATTTGATGATTATGATCATAATATGAATAATGGAAATATTGTTGAAAATTCAAATAATTATGAAGATCATTTAATTTTCAATAAGGATGAATTCAATACTATTAATAATAATAATAATCATATCGATCATTCTAATGTTAACCCAATTTCAATTCCATTACAATATCAAACTTCTTCTAATATTGCTGACTCATTAATGGATTCTTATTCCACTACTTACAATCCTTCATCATTATTCGATAACAATTCAAATGTTCAAAATACTAATTCATTCATTAACTCCTTTGAATTGTCAAGTAACGATGCTTGGGCAGATCAAATTTCAGATTTAAGATTCAAGTTTCAATAAATTAATATTATTATTAGTTAAAAGTTTATTAATTCCCATAACTCACACAGCCAAAAAAAAAATAAAAATAATTTAATAATAATAATAATAATAATAACTACAAAATCTATTAAATCAATTTACTATTAACTAATTTCAAATTTTTTTTGTTGAAACGTATGAACGTTGAATCTTAATCAATTTCGGATTTTCTCTATTACTCCAGGTTTGGAAAATCCTCCATAAACACTTTTCTTAACTTATCAAATACTTCTCAGTTTTTTTTATCTCTTTACTCTTTTTACTTGGTTTTTATTGCATTTCTATTTTAAACTTCACTGGGTGAATTGCCGGTGAGTGCTTCTCAAACTAAGTTACTCATTCGACTATTATATAAATTTATAAATCTATTTATTTCAATAAACTAATACTATATTTATTACGAAAATAAGCACCAATAACTCACTCACTCACTCACTTACTCAGTGATTTACTCATTTTTATGATTTTTCTTTCGTAACTTTTTCAACTTATTTGTATTCAGATTGACACCATGTTTTCTGAATCTTGAATAGTTATCTTCAGGATTATTATCATTAGCTAAAATATTCTGCAAATGATACCAAACGTTTTGAAAAAGAGCCATAAATCTCAGAGAGACTCTCCAAACGGAATTTCTCATAACTAAAATCATCATACAAGCAGTAAAGGGGATTGCAAGTTTCCAAAAAAATGAAACATTATCATCTAAATTACCAAAACTTTTAAAATTCATACCAAAATAACCTGCCCAAAAAGTTAATGGAAGAAATAAAACTGTAACTAAACTTAATTGTTGCATTGAATTATTAGTTTCAACACTTAATGTATTAAAAATTAAATCAATTAAATTTTCAATTGTTGAACTCATACTATCAATTTCATCAATAAATGCTAATAAATGATCTCCTATATCTGCAAAATATAATTTACAACTTTCATCTATAAATTTTGAATTAATATCCATACTAACATCTTTTAATTGTGTTATTAATGAAGAAATTGGTAATATTGAATTTTTCAAAATTGCTAATTCATTAAGCATTAAATGTAATTCTTGTGTATGTTGTAAATCAGGAAGTACAGCAGTTAAAATTTCAACTTCCTTTTCATTTAAAATTCTAGTATATGCAGTAACAACTGGATATAATAAATCAACATTAGCATCTAAAAGTGAATGAAATAAAATTGATGATTTACAAGTTTCTCGTAAAATTGTATAATCAGCACTTAATCTTGATAATACTGCACGTTCAATTTCCATTGCTGAATGTTCAAAGAATGATAAAACAGTTCCATCAGATGTTAAATATAATGAAACTTGTTCTACTCCAACAGCTAATGATTTCGACATTAATGGTCTTAATTTATTAATTGCTGCCATACGTGTTTTATATCTTGTTGATTTGGGTTTAATAAATGTTAAATCAGTTAATCGACGACCAGGTGATGCTCTTTCAATTTCCATTGCTAATTTATGTTCTTCAACATCACTATAATTCATATCTTTCTTAATAGTTCTCGTAGACCTTGGAAGTATTCGATCATTCACCCCATTTTGTATAAATCCAGGATCATTACGTGGATTAGAATATCCATGGTTTTCTTGGTTAGATATTTGTGGTTGTAATTGGGATTTTGTTGAAGTTCTGGAAAATTCCCTTCTTAATTGTTCCTTTGTGGCAATAGTCTTGGTAACAATTTTAGGTTGTTCATATGCTATATCACCTTCAAATTCCTTTATGTTTGAATCATGTGATGAAGAAGGTTGTGATTGAGAATTTGGTTGTGAGTCTGTTGATGATTGTGTTGCAGGTTTTGCAACAGATGGTGGAGGTGGGGTTTGAGTTTTCCTTGAAATTGGTTGTTTTGATGATGAAGTTGAATTTCGTTTTCCACCTTGATTAGTTGGTTCATCAATCATATAGTTTCTAATTTTCTCACGTACCCTTGTAAAATAACTTTCTTCGTTATCATCTGAAAATCTTTTAACTTTTAATAACTTTAATAATGGCATGACAACAAATAAATGTTGATTATAAATTTCCATCTTTGTTCTTTGAGGAATATCAACCAGATCTTCCACTGATAAGGGATGTAAACTATATTTTTTTCCAATAATACTAATAGCCTCCCATGATAATCCATTAACATTGATCCATCTAACCTGTGACCATGCAGGTTTACTTTTAATAGCTTCTTCAACTTCGTAATGCGAATCACTCACTTTATTCATGTATTCAATATATTCATCAAATTCAGGTGAAATTTCTTCATAAGCTTCATCAAAATCATGTCCACTCAAAATAGTATCATCTTCTGCAAATTGACTATATTTCGGATTCATTTCGGAATATAAATCATAATGACTTATTCTATATCTTGTTTTGGAATAATCAGTGACAGTAATAATGGACCCAGGGGAATTAAGGAATACATTGGTAGTACTTAAATCAATTCCTGGCTCCCAAGCTGTTCTAACCTTTTTACTCTGTGATCCATCATATTTTCTGGATTTTCTCTTTCTTCTACGAGCTGCCCTTCTTTTCTTACTTTTTGCTTTGTGTTTTGGTTGTGCATTCTCTTCGTTATCATCATCTGCATCATTATCATTGTCTTCTTCTCCGTAATTATCTGTTTCATTATCACCTTCATTATAACCCTCATTATAACCCTCATTGTCACCCCCATTATAATTGTCATTTTCATTAGCACTACCATTATCTTCCATTTTTTCATCAATAGTTTTACCTTCTTCCTTATCTGATACAATTGAATTCACTTTACTTGGAATATTTGAAGATGTAGAATCTCTAGTTTTAGATTTCCTTAGAATGGATTCAGGTTGATATAAATATTTATGTGGAGGTAACTTGAAATCTGATTCATAATCGGTATCAGTAGTCATCATTTTTTTGGGATTCTTATCATCAATTTCAATATGAAGCAATTTTTTTCCATCATTACTCTTTTCACTTTTAGTTTTGGTCAAGATGTTTGAATTTGTCGAAACTCCTGTATGTTCATTGTTGAAATAGTCACCTTTTTCAACAGGGTACTTATCATTTTTGTAATAATTATCCTCATAACTATCCCTATCAACATCATCATTATCATCATCTTCATGCTCATCATCGTCATCATCATCATCATCATTATCATCATCATCATCTTTCTTGTAGCTAACATCTCTGTCCATATAAAGATTCTCTGCAGTTAAATTACCTAATTCTTCATCAAACACCGCTGGTGGTAAACTACTAAATGAACGACGTAGATTCCGACTTGAAGAATCACCAGCGGCAAACGAATGTGCATTAGTTGGTTGAATAATCGGTGTGTTTGTT
The DNA here is from genome assembly GCA_030570355.1 of Pichia nakasei. Taxonomy (NCBI): domain Eukaryota; kingdom Fungi; phylum Ascomycota; class Pichiomycetes; order Pichiales; family Pichiaceae; genus Pichia; species Pichia nakasei. Next base: position 61,632 of record JAJLVL010000002.1, read on the forward strand.
TTACTAGAAGGATTTGATTTACTGTTAAAATCTTGTGGCGATGATAGTTGATGTTCATTATGTAATTCAGATTTGGTCCTTGTTTTTTTTATTCTAGGTAATCGTAACATACCAAAAATGGAACCAACTCTTTCTCTTCCAACTTGTGGATTATTATTTTCATAACTAGTGGACGAGTTATTTTCCAATTCATTGTCCACAGATACATTGCTGTGTTTCGGGGTGATTGGTATCCATTTGGGAGAGCTTGTGGATGATTTCCGTTTATATTTCCGACTAGAATTAGTCAATTTTTCATCATAGCTATCATCATCTGAATCAACGATGGCATTATTATGGATGTTATGGGGATCATTGCCAAACGACATCATTGGACGTTTTTCATGTGATTTATTGGAACTTTTCCTACTTCCGGATTCTGATTTTCTTGAATTGATTTTAGATAGGAATGAACCGGTATTTGATGATTTTTTAGGCCTTTTGCTCTTGATAGTTTTCATACTTTTGACACTTTTCGAACTTTTTAAACTCCGCCTCTCTGCAGCATCATTCTCTTGATGCTCACTACTGTTTCTACTGGAATAACTGTACTCGGATACATTTCCAGATAAGTAACCATCGTAATCCGACCACATGAGTTGATCGGTATCCGGAAGATTGGGAAGATTTGGATCTCCCGAGTCGTAAACTTGAGATTTCATAGCAAAAACTCAGACCTCTCTCGTCTTGCTGATTGAATAGTTAAAACAATTCCAGATGTATTAGAAATACCAGTGTTGGTTATTAACACACACTGCCAAACCTCTTAAGACTTGCGTATCTTCCGGGTTGGTTTAAGGAAATAAATATATATTTTTTCGATCTACGTTCTGTGAAAAAACGGTGGCACGTGTATTTTCCGCAACAATAGCAACGGTATTATAAATTGTTGCCATGTCAATCATACATAAATACAAGACGGTTTAATATAGAGAATTGCAGCTACTCATTCAACCATCTTTAGCAATGCAACAGACATTGCAAAGTTGTTCAGTGGAAAATGTTGAATGAAAAAAATTTCAACTACAGAAATGCCCCTTTTCCAAGTCCATGCCATCCCATTGACTCTATCTATGCATGTCGAGTTTACTGCGTTATCCACCAAAACTGCATTGCTTACTATCGATACCTAGTGTAGAGTAAGGGTAAATGTATTTCTCTCCAGGATCTCCAATAACCCCATTATACGAAGATGTGGTCAACCTTGCACCGACCACACTTTGCCTTTTCGGCACATCACAGTTTATTCAGGCATGCAATGGGTCTTATTCAGGATTCAACAAAGGAGAATTGTTTATGGCAGCCAAAATGGTTTTGCAAAAGCAAATATATATGCTTTATACATGGTGTTTGATTCGATTTTGTTTGGAACATAAATATAAAGCATCATTTCTAAAGGCCGAATATTTTAACATCAATCCACTCCATTTTAATCCATCAGTGGATGAAATAAGATTGTATCTTACAGCTCCCAAATTTATATGGAGATTTTCTATGGGGAACTATGCTTATTTCGCAATGTTTTTCAATGATAAAGCTTCAGAACCTTTTTATTCAAACATGTTGCTAACTTATAATCATGATGATACCCCAATTATGCCATTTTTGAATCAAAGCTCTAATCACTTCATAGAAAGACTCAAGGGTAAATCATCGAAAAAATTCACATCTTATTTTATCAATCAAATAAGGAATACTCTTGAAAAGCAAATTAAATTTCCACTAAGTGATTATGAAACAACTGAAATCTTTTATTCTGATGATTTTTTCATTCATCAGTTACCTGGATTTACAACATACATAGAATTTATATGCTTTCTTTTGACGGGGCAAAATGGAATAGTTTCATCTCCACTATACAAGGCTATGTTGAATTTTTCCAATAAAGATGAGGTTAACATGTATGTTATAAATTCTTCAATTGGCGCCTTAAATTGCTTAAGTGGAATGTTGAAAGAAAACACAGAACCATTATCAATTGAAATTGTTATTGATAAAGAAAATCCTGAATTGTGGAACGACGAAGATTATAGTGCTCAATTTACCATTGATAGTGAACTAGAGTATAAAATGCCAAATTTTACACTTAACTTTTTGGGATGTAATAATCAGATTGAACCAAATGAAACGGTAAAGTATTTGACAAAAATAGCTATGATTAATCGAAAATTTATAAAAATTCACAATCAACTCTTTACTCAAGATTGGCTTGAGGATTGTTATGATTATGTCAATACAAATAATGTTCAAATTGGATTCTATCATTTTGCATTGGAAATATTTGGTGATGTGTGCAAATTTGAAAAACTATTCTATCAGCATGATGGAAAGTTGGCTAGAAGAGCTTGGAAATTACCATGTGGTACAAAATTTAAAAAGAAAGTCATTAGAACTTACATGGATATTTTTGTCAAACCACAAGTTTCATATTTAGGTTTTGAAAAACAAGCAGTTTTTCTACAAAATTCATTAGATTATGATACTTTCACTAGAGTAAAAATAAAAGAACTAAAACGAAAACTCCAAAAACAGCATCACAAAAAGAGTTTATCTAGTGGTACATCAAATGAAGACGATAATGAAAATATATCATTTGAGTTAGATGAACTTCAACCAGATTCAACTCAATCAAAGATAGTCTATTCTAGTGAAAATCTTGAAACCGAAGTTTTCAATCATGTTATCAAAATAACAAAGAAATCTATACCAGATGAAACCAATACTGCATTTGAAAACACCATCAATCTGTCGTATGCACACAATCATCTTGTTCAAAAATTTGACGAGACTTGGAAAGTATCCGCAGTTGTTGGCTTTACTGAACAAGTTGATAATTCTGGCCAACATGTCACATCAACAATGAGAGCTAGGTCTTCGAACCAAATAGTTCCATCATTGATTAATTTAGAAGTTTCTGGCTCTGTTTGTCCGGTTAAAGATTTGATTCAAGAAATTACCACTACGAAGAATTGTTTAGATAGGGAAAAGGAAATCGGCATAGAAGTCAGCCTTGATTCACCAGTTGATTCACCAGTTGATTCACCAGTTGATTCACCAGTTGAAAATGTGGAAACTATAGAAGAAGTAGAACCCGAAAGCAATAGTTCACCTTTATCCGTAAACTGCCCCTTTGATTCTGGCGAAGAGGTTGTCGATGAGAATGAATATGCATTGTTCAAGTTCAGTAATGGTTTATTCCAGGTAATTGAAACTGATAATAAAGAAGATGATATATACACTGTAAGAAGCACTAATTACTCGGCCATGGTTGAAATTCTAGACCTTTACTCTGAAAATGACGATTCCATTTTCTCAATAAAGAATATTGATAATATTATAGAAGAGGAAAAAATGAATGAAAAACATTTATACGATGACAATAAATACAAAAAAAGGCTAGATTTTACTGAACTATTTGAAGAAGAAGATAACAAAGTTATAAACTTTAATAAATGGTATAAAATTATGGAAGATGAAATCACCCACAATTATAAGAAGAACTACAGTGCTTTTAAAGAGTTTCTTGAAAACCAAGAACTTAGTTTGGATTATGGAGTTGATTATCGGGAAGAAATTGTGGATTCGATAAAAAGTGGAACAATATCTTTGAAAATTATCCCATTTGAGTTTCAGAAATTTCAAAGTGATGACAGATTCAAGCAAAACATTGCCGAATATTTGGCACTTTATCATCTTAAATATCGTACAATTGATTTTAACAAGTATGAAGATTATAAAATGAAGCGGTTTCAAATGCAGAAAAAATCTCCTAAACATGCCAGTTTTTTGTATGAAGTTGCCAAAGATAGACATTTATCCGAGCTTTATTTTGCAATCAAATTCTTTTCAAAAAACCAAATAGATAAAAATAACATGTTTAATATCAATGAATTTGATAAAGAATATACCGAGTTGATAGAGTTTTATAGAATGGATTTAGAATTTCATAAAAATGGATTATCAAAAGTCAAAAGCAAATTTTGTAGAAAAGAGGTAAATGAGGGAGGTTTTGAAAAGACAACTCAGTTTTTCCAAAAGATAAATTTGAATTTGTATAATATCTTAAATAATAGACAAAAGGATGTGTAGTAGAAATAATTTGGAGGATTGAATTTTTAATATTATGCTCCATTTTGCTAGAAATTATGTTGTTTTCACATTCGATTCTCATCAACTTCCCAAAAAGGAAATATAGTTGACGCAAGTGAAAAACAACATGCCGAGGTTAAGGATTTGTATAGTTCTTGCCTACTTATCGAATTAATCAAACCAAGGCTTCTCCGAAGAATACAGACATTGAACAGCATCACCCATTATTCAATATGGGTCTGGTGAAACACTCAATGGGTAGTTATGGCTATGTGCCCTTAACAATTCCGAATTTAAATATCAAACAGAGTGCAATAATACGCTACCGTCAACCACCAAATAATGCTGTTCAAAACGTAATAAAGATACCAAAACACTCAGTAGATGTCACAAGTATAATAAAAATAAGGGAGAGAAGAACAGATATTTTTGTATCTATGGTTAAATACGATATACGAAACCAACGATCTTATAATTATGTTTTAAAATATAGTGATAACCATAGTAATGGTAAAGAGCCCAAAATAGATAATGAATATCTCAAACGGAAAGCCAATTTAGGAACAATGGTCCAGATGTTACAAATAAAAGTTCCGAATCTGTTAACCAAGATAATTCCCCGTGAATTTATGTCAAATAAGGTGATCATGAGAATATTACCTAACAAGTTCCCACAATTACCAACGATAAAAGGATTGGTATTATATACCAGTACATTAAAAACAATTCAAAAATTATTGATTTTGTTTTACCTTAATCCCGACTCAAAGATTCACATTACCAATCTGAAAATTATTGAACCAACGAATTCAATGTCATCAGATGAGCTTATTAATTTATCCATAGATAATACGGAAATAGAGAATGGACGTTTAGAAGAATGTGATAAGAACATCGAAGGTATAAGCCAACAAGCACAGGATGTTTCTAAATACACAACAAAGATTAAAATCAAATGGAGGACGTGTTATTCGGGATGTGTGCATTTACAAGATAAAGATACCACTGATGCCAAATTGGGATCGTACAGTCTTGATCATTTTGATTGGACAAAACTTTTGAAATCTCCTAATCCATTACAAACTTTGTCTTTACTTGAGGCTAAGAAGACGCTAGAAGGGCTAGCTAAGAATTTTGATCCTCAAAGCAGTGATAAGTCTGTTGGAAGAGTTTTAACTGGAGTTTTTGTTTTTGAATTAGATGCAAAAAATGAAAAGATTACTGTTTTTACAATTGATAATATGGAAATTTTGGAAAGTAAAGAAATGAATTTTAATAATCAATTTTTGGCTACATGAAAATAGTTTTGATAATAGTTCTGACAATAGTTTTGACAATAATTTTGATGTTGTGCTTAATTGTAGTCATTTATACCACTTGTATATAAGGCCTAATATATTTAGTCTACGCGTTGATAACTTACTTGCTTTTTTTAAACGGTTAAAATAGTACACAAAGGAAATAAATCATTATACTTGAGAATCATTTATATTTTCCAAAATTGTTATTCGATCAGACATCAATGATAAAAAGTTTCTTTGTAGATTGATTTCAATGCCCAATTTCAGTATGATGTAAACTAAGTAAATGATCAATAGAAACTGTAATATTAGAACAATAAACACTCCCACAAAAAAGTTTGACATTTTAAAAGTACCAACCGGTGTTTTTATTGTTTGTTTTACCAAGAAATCTTCCACAAATATAGGTTTTGTCTCAACAGGCACAGCTGGTTGAATTGGTTTCTGAGAAACTCTTGCTTGTGACTTTTCCTTTAATTTTCCATTAGTAACAAAAGAGTTTTCTTTATCTTCGTCTTCGTCTTCTTCTTCTTCATTCTCAGTGTGAACGTCGTACTCAATGATTTTGGCAGGGAGAATTTTCAACATTTCTGTATTAACATCACCAGCAGCCTTCTGTTGTCCCGATAATGCAGAGTTTTCAATAACGGACTTGAACCATGAACTGCCTGTCCATTCAAGTTTGAAACCAATTATTATTCTTGTTCTCCCTTCCTTGGACCAAAGTAAAGTATATCTTGTTCTACAATCAAATGCCGTACCAGACGGAACATTAGGAGTCTTACTGATATTCAAAACTTGCACGTAATCATTGAGATCAAAATGTACCATTTCTTCAGTACAATAAACACGAGTAGAACTTGGACCAATAGGGAAATTCAATGACTTATCATATTCAAAACTTCTGGTTTTACGTTGATCAGAAAGTCCCCCATAATCTGTGAAATTAAGACCATCATTTAGAATCATCATGTTTTTGTGAAATTCTATGTTTTCTCCAAAAAAGACTTCGTAAATCAAACCTAATGGTGCATTATACTCTTCATCCAACACAATAATTTCATTGTTTTCTTTGTTATCGTAATTGTAAGTCGATATTTCGTGTTTGTAAGGACCAGGATACATTCTTGTTGAAGACTTTGAGCTCGAGCTTTTTTCCATTTTTGTTCGAGGTTTCTTATTCTCATTGATATTATCAGTAGATGAGCTGCTTTTATTCAAATATTCCTCACTGGTGTCAATGTTACTACCATAATCTGCATCAGTTTCATCATCATCTTCATCATCATCATCGTCGTCGTCATCTTCATCATCATCGATTGAATAAATATCGCTTTCAGACAGAGGTTTTAATTTACCATTTACTCCATCAAAAGAAGATTTCGATTCAAGTGATTCAAATTCTCTTGACTTCTCATGATTCTTCTTACTCAAACTAATTGATTTTGACCAGATTGTTTCAATAAAATTTAAGGTTGAGTCTCTTGATATAAAACTGGCAAATGTATGTTTAGCCTCCCTCGTTTCAAGGATTATACCATTAGGAAATAATCCAACTGTTGATCTTCTTTCAAACTTCTGGATTTCATCCAATGAAATAACAAGATTTGTGACCCAACCTAATAAACTAGAATTAAAACATAAATAATGTTCAGAAATGTAAACTCTTCCTTGTAATAAAATTTCTCTACTCAAAGCACAACTAAAATCATCCAATAATCTATCATTTAATGGTATCTCCGAAAATAGTTGATGAAATTCGGCATCTCTTTTTTCTGTTGCATATCTATACTGCGTATCCAAGTATTTCTCATCAACATATAAAGTGTGATCAATCTCAATAGGTTTATTAGATAAAACAACAGGTGTAGTTCCGGCTATAGTTGGAGATGTAAGAGATGAAGCAGGTGATGTCAAGGGATCTGTTTTCAATGATGAACCAGTGTAAGGAGTACTAACAGATTTAGTTTTACGATGTTGAATAATTGATGCAGGTCCATTTGCTGTGTGTGCAGCTGGCGAGTTTTGATCTGCATTTCCTGAAGAATTACCATTTTTACCCCTTGATTTCCTATACGTTAACATTTCAGCTCCATTCTCCTTTTCAAACTTGATTCCGTCTTCTAATGTATTTTCATCAGTGATTTCTGGATGAATACCATTTTCAATGTTTGGTTGATCACTATTTGATCTGTAAATTCCGTAATTTCTAACATTTTGAATAAATGAACTCACGTTATAACCTCCCGTATCCTTTGTAATTTTATCATTTTCAGTACTGTTTTTCTCCTGTTCCAAATTATCCTTTTGAATTTGATACAAATGTTGATTAACAGCTTCAGCTTCATCCTTCGTCAAGCCGGAATCTTTGGATAATGGAACAACATTGGTTGGTGTGGCCGAAACAATCGGAACAGACTTCAGTTGGGAAGTTCCACCAATAAAAGATTTGCCACTTATGGATGAAGAAATACTGATACTGCTTTGAGTATCACTTTCGGTTATACCATCAGTAGTTCCCGATATGTCAATTGGCTTTGTATTTGACATAGGTAATGGAGGCAATGATTTTTCCTTTCCTGGCACGGTAGTGATTACTTCGTCCATATCATCATCAGGTAATTTTGGAATCGATGAAACCCTTCTTTTCTTCTTTATTGCATCAGCCATTGGTCAATTGAGATAGGGATAAGAACAGAGCTCTGAAAAAGAGTTCAAAACTTATACGATTTCAGCAATTTAATGCAAACTGTTACGAGCAGCTCACATGATACAATATTACTACTTATCCAGATTACGTAACACATGTTCGGATATGGCAATATTTCAATTCATTCTATACGATGTTCTATAGTTGGTTCTATTACAGTTAATGATACAAATACTTGAAGCTTAGACAACTATTAAAGAAATTGTTGTATGTAAGTAACTTCTATTTCAGTTTTCACAGTTCTTTCGTAACGTTGCTCTGACTCTAGAACACTTTTCACCTTTTGTAATTGATCAATACTTTTAGCCAGGATCACTCTCAATACCAACTGTTTACGTCTTGAAACTTTGCCCCATCTGTTTCGGTCGTATTTTGAGCCCTTACTTAGTCGAGACATCATTGTATGGCTGGAATACCCCCAATCATTATAATACATTTCCCAAAGTTTCTTCAAAGGTTGTTGAAAATGCCTCTTGATCTCATTGAAATCTGCAAATGGTTCTTCCAACCCTTCTTGAAGAATCATATCGGGTATATCTAGCATTGCCCTAAATTTAAAACACCATTCCACCACACGGATCAATTCTTCCCTCGTAACTTCATGAATTTGATTATGCGAATGACTATGAGAAGCATTATTGTATGTACCTGATGGTGCAGATACCATTGAGTTGTTATTGTTTGTATTTTTGCGCTTACTCTTATTCTTATCAAGTTTCATATTGATTGTGTAATTAATAAGAGAAAGTCTTGGAAGTAATAAATTTTCTGCAATATCCAAAATTTTCCCCCAGAATTCAACAACTATCTTATCAAATAATTTAGTTTCCAAATTATTATAAGCTTGAGGTAAGGCCTTTACTTGGAAATCTCCAATCAAGTTATCCAAGAATGGGTCTTGAAGCTTCTTAAAGTCATTTTCTGATCTTATTGGATTTTCAATGAGACTATTTTGTAAGTAAGGTAAAGTGAATATTTGTTTGATATCATCAAGATACCCTTCAATCAAATAATTCATACATCTCTTTATGGAGTTATCAATTTCCTTCTTACAGATGAGAATGTAAAACAATGGATCGTTCTTCTCAAATTCAACACTTACATTAACATCGAGGGTTCCACTTTTCGGTTTCAATAGTATCTTTTCAGATTGATTTTTAAAGATACTTTCAGTATTTAGATTGACATTATAATTCACGGATTTATAAACACTGTTTGAGGTAACATCAATGATTTCAATTTTTAAGTTGCCGGTTTTGGACAACTCTGTACCATTTCTATTGTTGCCTGTAACTATGACATTGAATTCTTCAAACCAATCAGGGTTATAATCATTACTTACCACACGGGTTTCATTGTTGATCAACCCAGACAATTTGACCTTTAGATTCATTGGATTTCCTTTAAAATCCTCAATATTCTCTGCATTTTTAATTAACACGGAAACATATTTATTAGAAGTTTTGGTAACTTTCTTCTCATTTTTACCATTTTTCACTAAATATTGGGAAACTTTCAAAACATTCTCATTCTTTTGAAGGTCTTCAACAAAAAGAGACATGTTATAAATATTATTCAAGCAAACAAATGAATCAACTGATTTATCATCTTTTTCCAATTTTTTTAATTCTATGAGCTTTATAATCATTGAACTATGGTAATATTTGATTGAATGAATCATAATTCTGTATAACAAAATATTAAGTTCCGAGGATTGTAATTCATTACTCCATTTAAAACTTTCTAATAATTTGATATAACCTTCAAACAAAAGAATAAGATTTTGTATACTTGAAGAATATGAACACCCTTCTAATCTTACCAAATTATCATTTGAAATTATTGTTTTGGTTTTGTTGAGCATTTCAGTATCCCATGATTGCACAATTTTGTAAAAATCTTCAAATATTTCATTCTGGAAATCATATTTAAAATTTGTTCTGGATTTCAAATTATTAACCAAATCAATGAAACTACCAAAATTAACTTTATTGTCCTTATTTGAAATTAAATTAAAGTTATTTTTTTTAATTTCATTAATGTAAGTTTTAATGTATTCCAAAGTTGGGCTCATTAATATTTTTGATCCAATTTCAAAAATTTGAAATGAAAGATTCAAATCTTTATTATTAGCTTTCCAATTGTACAATAGATTTATATCTCTAGAAATCAATGTTAAAAGTTTCACCATGTTGTCCAATTTCAGTTTTTTGTCATAATCACTGATACCTGCCTTTTCTTTATGCATGGACAATCGTTGTTGAATAATGGTTGCCAATTGTTCTTTAATTTCGGCTTTTACATTTTTCAAGTTCAATTTTAGCAATTTTAAAAACGATAAGACAATAGTGAAAGTATTCTGATCATGGAAAAACAATTTAAAGCAAGGCCGTATTGAATCTATTGATTCGGTATAAATTTTCATACTTAATGACATAAAGTTTTTTTTCTCATTAAGTGGCCATTCAATAAATTGAACTTGAAATGGCATTGCTAAATATGAGAGATTAAATGCCTTTTCAACTAACTCTGGATTGATTTTGTCATCATCTGTTTCCTTACTTATGGAAACTGCAGTTTCAATAAATTTGAATTGGATATAGAATGGATTTACTTGCCAAATTTGCATACATCTAATTAATCCTTGAAAAAATGATGAGTTTGAGTTTAGTGCAATTGCAACCAATAGTGAAATTGTATCACTTAGTTGATTTGGAACAATTGAAATGTTCGAGTTCTTAGAAGGTATTGCTGGATCAGTAAATAATGTGATCATATCATTCTCCAAGTTGTTTGATTTAAGCAACCAATTATTGAAGTATTCTGGATTTTCAAAATCATCTATTTTGTATGTATTTGACAAAACATCACCAGATTTGATAAAATTAACAATCTGTGATTTAGATATCAAAGTATTAAGTGTATTTATTTTAGCTATGAGTTGCTCTTTTGTTATATTAAATGATTGACAAATTGATGATTTGAGTTTTTCATCAGTTATTGTTGGTAATTGCAAATAAGAACAATTTAGTAATGCATTTCTTAAATTTATTAACTGGTTCTTCTCGTTACTTGATGACTTACATATAAGTAACAAGTCTATTAATTGAATACTTTCAATATAAAATTGTGGATTTATAGTATCCAAATTTCTTTGAGATTTTAAAAAGTCTTGGAAACTTGATGTTAATGTATCAATTGTAAAGTTTTTAAAAGTTGCTTTATGTACTGAATAGAATTTAATAATATTTTTCTTAAAATCGGTAGACAATTCAATTTGATTCACATTGGATAGTTCATTCAATGTTTCCATTAAACTTTTCATAAGTGAACTGCTTTTATGAAATAGAGATTTACTCGTATTTGCAACAACGGGTGATTCGGGAATTCCATTGATTTGTGATACTTTCACATATTTGTACGATTCGTCAAACAATAACTGGACTTTCAAAAATTGGTCCAATACATAATCCTCAAATGATGTGCCTATGAACTGCATCTATGTGTGTTGTTTCCTGAGATATTGGAGTGGAAGAAAAACATGGATAGGAAAAAGAATCTTTTTGAAAAATCAGTCTTTAAAAAATATCATGTCATGGATACATACAATAAATACATATAGGCTGTATTTTGTAAACACTGTTTTTCTTTTCTTAATTACAGAACAAGATATATGTATATATATATATATGAATACAAAGTAAGCTACACAACGTGTTTAATTAACTGACTCATAGGGGGTGTTATTTTTGATTTTTAAGATATTGCCAAATTCTTTTGGAATGTCCATATCTTTTTTAGTCTGTTCCACCCGTGCGTTTAACTCTTCAGAGGAAACATTGTAATTCTCCACAGGTATCAAAGATCCATCATTTTGATTGTATCTCAAACCATCATAAGTGACGTGGCCAACCACGTCTTTTCTGTGTTTAACAATAAGAGCAAAGTAATCCCTTTTTTGTATAGTATGGTGATCTCTACCTCCATATAAAAAGCTTAGTCTTTGATCCGGTTCAAAGGCACCCTTGTTGTTATCCTTCAAATAGCTTATGTACCTCCGTATCATGCTGAAAACTTCACTAGTAGTTAATGGATACGAAATGTTGGAGAATGTTTGGATTTCTTCACTCCAAAGGTATAATGCTTGTTGACTCACTTGAGCTGTCCTTTGTATAAGTTCTAAAGGGTTCCGATCTTGATATTTCTTGGAAAGTCTCTTTTTACGTTGTTTTCTAATATATCTAAATTGAACCTTAGATATGTTGTAGTTATTTATATTAATGTTATAATCGATTGTTGATAAAAGTGACATGTTATCCCTTATTAATGTTTGAACCATCCTTTTGAGAGATACGTTTGATGAAGGTAATGAAACAAGCTTCTCTTGTTGTTGACTATGTTTTTCAGAAGTTTCCGCAACGAAGGACTCAAAATTGTTTCTATATAATAAATCAATCCATATTGTATTGTAAATTTTAATATATATGAAGGGGAAGAGTATATCACCGATTGTTTGTTTTGACGCTTCTTCTATGATTTCTTGTTCCCCTTGGAGTTGTTCTAGTTGATGGCGTATTTTATGATGAACTTTTCTTTTGAGATGGTGCATTTGTTCATCGTTAAATCGTACATTCAAGAAACTTTGTAGTTGTAGCACAATTTCTTTTGATCTTATCTTTTCCAGTTTTTCCTTTTCCAAAGACCGAATTAACGAATCAATCATCATATCATAGTTTTCCAGCATCTTCAGACATCTACAGCTCTTTGCACAGGTGAAAATACAGGAAGAAACTTCTTATCTTTCTAAAAGAAACTTTACTACAATTTCCAGAATTTTTTCATTTTTTATTTTTATTTTTATTTTTATTTTTCATTTTTCTTAACCAGTTTTGCATGTACACACAGTTTACTCTAATTTGATACAATATTTAACTAAATAATATAAAACGACTAATTAGACTCTCTGTTTCTCTTTTGTTGAACTTGATTTCTCTTGATGAGCTTCTTTCTTTCGTCTCTGTGAAGTTTTCTTGGATCAAGGAGAGCTTCTGGATCGTTGGTCTTATCTGAAGATGAAGGAACATCAACAGCCCATTGATCGTCCAATTTCTTGTTGATACCCTTGTATCCCCACTTGTTGACCCATTTCTGTGTTTCCTCATCAAAGACAAGTTTACCTTCTTTACCCTTCTTATGTATACCTTTCTTAGCAGCAAATTTCTCCCATCTGGTGAGTTCCTTAGCCTTAGGAATGGATTTTTCTCTAGGAAGTTTGAAAATAGGTTGAGGAAGCGTTACCAAAGTTATGCTCTCTTTCTTTTGTAGCGGAAGAGAGAGGATCTGGTTGACGAGCAATTGCACATTATCTCTGGTGGTTTCCTTTAAGTATTGTTCTCTTTTGCTTGCATCCGATATTTTCAAGTGATCCAATGGTTGCAAATCGTAGACGGAAAGTAATCCAAGATCGTAAGATACTGGGATTTCCTTGTCCACAGTGACGGGTTTTCTTTCTTCTTCCACAGACATTGCAGTTGTAGTTGTTGCTTTTGGTGAAAGAAGGAAAAGCCAAAGAAGGTGCCTGGCTATCTTTCGGGAGGAAATAAATTTGAAGGACCTTCTCTGAAAATTTTTCATGGAAAACGGAATTTCCTCTTTGGGAAGGTGGGTTTTTCTCAATTTTGGTACTTTTATCGTAAACTATTACACAGTGTTAAGCTATAAGATTCATCCCAGCAGAGGGGAAGACGGACGCTAACGTCTGCCTCTACCCCTTCCTCTGCCCCTGCCACTGCCGCTGCCCCTGGACTGCGACCGGCGATCGTTCTTTCGGGAGTTTCTGTCTCTCGAGGCAAATACGGGTTTTCTATTCTTAGGATCGTTTTGCTCTTCGTAATAGGCATCTTGATCACCATCGACAGTCTTACGTCCAAGATCACGTTTGTCAATCTTGGAAGTGTAGAAACGAAGGTTCTTACGACGACCTTTCTTGTCCTCCAGGTCGATGTCGTCCATATCTTCCAGTTGTTTGGACGTTTGTGTCTTAAGACTACGGAGTTCTCCAAAGTCTGGCGTGGAAGTTTCTTCTTCTGATTCCTCCTCTAATTCTTCTTCCGATTCTTCTTCTGATTCAGCTTCTATCTCTTCACTTCCAGATTCAGCTTCTATTTCTTCTCCATCTTCAACGTCTTCCTCTCCTGATTCCATCTCTTCTTCTCCTTCTTCTTCTCCATCTTCTCCTTCTTCTCCTTCAACCAATGTGCTTGCCTGTCTCCATAACTCCCTAGTACTTAAAATGGATAACATCACATCTTCATCCTTCATATCATAGGGTTCATCTATCGCGAGTTTGTTCACAAACACACTGAAATATGACAGGATGGATCCCAAGTATAAACTCAAGGCCTTGAATTGAACATTAGCCAATGCATCTTCATGATTTTCTTTCAATTCATTATACAATGGTTGTAATTTCTTTGTTTCCAATACCAATGGTAAATATTCAGGGTATCTTTTACTGATTGCCTCCATTCGTGTATTTTTATCACCCATTCTAGCCATCTCTTTGAACTTATCCTTACCATCCTCAACCCCATCACCTTCTTTATCTTCCTTCTTCTTATTACTCTCACTTTTCCAATCTTCAGTTTCATCCAACATGAAATCTTCCATATTTAAATCTTCCATGTGTTTCTTTTGTAATCGTAACGCTTCTTGTTCCATCAACTTCTCATCTTCTTCATCTTCAGCCTCATCGGCACCATAATAATTACCTCCCCATCCTTTTCTAGTCTCTGCATCACCTTCTTCATCATCATCACCATCTTCTGCATCGACATCTTTAAAATACTCTTCATCAGATTCATCAATTGGACCCTTGAATTTCTTCTTGTATTTCTCAATCTCAACATCAGAATCAATGTCCATAACACCTTCAACTTCTTCTTCATCATCTGAATCAGAGCTATATTGGTTATTTTTGTCATTCAAACCTGCCTTTTCGTATAGTTCATCATTTCTCGCTGCTGCAAAGGCATCAACATCATCCATTCCATAATCTTCCACCACTTCCTCTGTGTTTTTCTTCCCCTTTCTTGCCATTTTTGTCTCTGTGTTTGCTGTCCAAAGAAATAGAGAGTTCTGTACCTACTTAGGGACCTTTCCTCTTTTAAAAAAAAACCCACTGAAAAAAAATTTTAAAGTACATGAAATTTTTGTTAGCAATTTTTTTTTTTCCTATTTCACTGATAATTCTGAATGCATGAAAATGGATCAAGTTTTTTTTTTTCAGTTTATGCTGTGTTTGTGTTTGTTTGTGTTTGTTTGTGTTCTGGAATATCAACAACACAAGATATATTACTGACTGCGGAATGTCGAAACGATTGGACAGTCTCACTCGACCAACAACGGGGGCAACTCCTACAACTGCAAAACCAGCACTTAAATTCAAACCTAAGGTGGTTTCACGTAAATCAAAGGAAGAGAGAGAAAACACATCAAAGATAAACACTCCAGGTGTCAATAAATTATCTGAAAAGAATAAAAAACTAGCCAATAAGAAAAACACTCTTGGAAATAAGACAAATAAAAAATTATCTGGAACACAATTGGTTATATCTGGTCCATTAAGTGAAGGTACAATATCTTTAGGTAATAGTGGGGGTAATATACGTAATTCAAGTCCCGGTTCTGGTGCATTTAATCCATTATTAGAGAGACTTAAATCAAAGAATAAAAACAAGGATAAAAAGGTAAAGAAAGAAGAAAATGGTAGTAATCCATTTGGGAATTATAATTCTGATTCTGATTCTGATTTAGATGATAATGCAATTGATATGAGTAAAAAATCCATATTAGATAATAATGATAATGATAATGATATTGAATTGGATCAAATAGATACTGATCTGTTTCCAATTAGAGCTGAAAGAAATGAACATCGAGAATATGGTGAAGAATCCAAAAGTGATAAAACTATTAAAACAGAGTTCCATAATGCAGGTTCAACAATACCTTCTGAACCAGCAACTAGAGAAAATACAGTTGGTTTGGACTCTAAATCTAAATCACAATCACCTGAGCTAACGTTCGGTAATACCAATGAAGAAGATGATGGATTACAGATGAATGATTATCAAGAGAAACAAGAAATTCAACAAAGTCATGATGATTTTGTTAATTTATCTAAAAGTTTAAAAAGTTTAGACATGAAGAATAATTCTAATAATAATTTATTTTTCATGCAATTTCCTTGTTCATTACCTGTGTTGGAAGGTGGAGAAAATGGTAAAATTGGTAAGATTCAAATTCATAAATCAGGTAAAATGACAATGAAGATAGGTAAGGTCAAATTTGAAATTTTAAGGGGTGGTTCAAGTGATTTTGTTCAAGAAGTTGCATTGATAGATTCAAAGAATAAACATTGTTATCATGTTGGTGGTATAAAGGATAAAATAACAGCTATACCTAAAATTATCTAATTTACAAAACTTTGTAAAACAATGTATACTTTCCCTCCTTTTAAAAAAAAACGAACCAAAAAACACAATAAAAAAATATCATGATTCTATTTTAATTCTCTTAACATCAGAACCATTTGATTCATCTTCTGCTTCTCTTTTAACAGATGTCACTGTTGAAACAGGAGAGTCCAAATTAGTCAAAGTAGTTTGAGGTGGACTAGTTTTATCCTTTGATATTTTTTTGAAATATTTAACAGGATCCAAACAAAAATGTGCCTTTAAAGAAACAATCTTTGCACGTTCAACAGTTGGATCTATTTTATTTTGAATTTCTTCAGCACATTCTTTAACGACATTAAGGATTTTCTCGTATTTCTCAATCGGCGTTACTTCTTTAACTGTGTTCTTTTCTTCTTCTTTATCATCAACAAGTTTGATGGATTCCTCTATATCTTCTGTATTTTTATTACCCGTATTTTTATCCTCTTCTTTCACAATCGTATCATTACTTCCATTTAAGTTACTTTCAGATTCTACTTTAACTTCTGAATTTTCATCCACTGGTTTTACATCAACATCTCCCTTTTCAATAGTTGGATCAACAGTTGGGTCAACACTACCATCACCATTACCATCAGCTTCAGTTTTCACCTTTTCAGCTTGTTCCATCTGCTCCATCATTTGTCTCCTTTTAACACCAAACTTTCTCATCAAATATCTCATACACACAACATCATCTGCAATATAAAATGCAGCAAGTGCAATTTGAGGAGGAGTATATAAAAATTGAACATCTGTGAAAACACTTTCATTGATAATTTTACGACAAGAATCATAATCTTTGGATAATCTAGTAGAATCCAATTTAACCAATATATTTTGAATATCCAAATAAAACCCATATAAGGAATTAATTGGATGATGACAAGTTAATGTAAATCTCATTGTTTCAAGTATTAAATATTCATATTGTAAAATACTTTCAATTGTAGTTTTAGGAATTGCATTACTAAAATTTTTAATTCCTAAGAAATTATTTTCACTTTTAGCACTTAAAAATAAACAAGTGTACATTATTTGTTGTGGATAATATTCCATTACTGAATGTACCAAATAAAATTTGAAAAGAAATGAAATTGCAGTTAATCTAACTTGTGTTGTAAATTTGAAAAAATTAGATAAATCTTGACATTTACGTGCATAATAAACAACAATTTCTCTCTCTTCTTTACAATTTATACCTTGAAATTCATTATCATCTATAAATTTTTTAATAAGTATATCTGAATCATCATTAAGTTGTGAAATTCTCTTTTTAAAGACATTTTGACCTTTAAAATTAACTTTAATTCGTAAATCAGTCAATGCATCTTTTGTAAATGACCAGTATCGATATTGAGTGGATCTTCTGTACATTTCATCATTGGTAATTCGTATTGGTAGATCATCGGCAACACCATGTAATTGCGGGGTTAAGGGGATTTCTTTGGACATTGTTTGTTTGATTGAAAGAGGTGGGAGATATATAAGAATGAATAATAATTAATACACAAAACATAATTTACACATAAATATTTACTGATTTTTCACTACATTGCCGCTTTTGAGTAAGTTTTTCAATACGCCAAATACAGCACTTGATTAACATTTGGTTATTATTCAATTTTTTTTTTTTTCATTCATTTTCTTTTTTAAATAAATAAAATGATCTTAAAGTTCTAAATATATTATAGAGATAAATATAATAAATAATAATGGAATTCAATTAATAAGTAAATATAATTTATGAATAAAAATTTAAAAACCAAAAGATTCAATTTCTTATCATTTCATCATAAAATAAATATAAATATAAATATGGAATAAATAATGTGTGAAAAATTACTAAAACGTTTTTTTCTCTTCTGTTCTTTTTTCTCGTATTATTTAATTCTTTGTTTTTCGTTCTTTGTTTTTGACAATTAAAAGATTGAGAATTAAATTTAGAAAGTTGCAACGAAAGTTTCAGTAGCATTCTTTAATTTTGCTAATAATTCTTTAGTTAATTGACCCTTAGTCTTAATTGCTTCTAAGATTTCAGTTTCGTTAGCCTTTAAGTAAGCTAAGAATTCAGATTCGAAAAGAGCAATCTTGTCTAATGGTAATTTATCTAAATAACCATTAACACCAGCGTAAATGACTGGAACTTGTTCTTCTGCAGATAATGGAGAGTATTGTTTTTGCTTTAATAATTGAGTTAATCTTTCACCTCTAGTTAAAGTTTGTTTAGTTGAAGCATCTAAATCGGAACCGAATTGTGCGAAAGCTGCAACTTCTCTGTATTGAGCTAAGAACAACTTTAAGGAACCTGCAACTTGTTTCATAGCCTTAACTTGAGCAGCAGAACCAACTCTGGAAACAGATAAACCGACATTAATAGCTGGTCTAATACCCTTGTAGAATAATTCAGCTTCCAAGAAAATTTGACCATCAGTAATAGAAATAACATTGGTTGGAATATAAGCAGAGACATCACCACCTTGAGTTTCAATAACTGGTAAAGCAGTTAAAGAACCACCACCATTAGCATTGGACATCTTTGCAGCTCTTTCTAATAATCTAGAATGTAAGTAGAAAACATCACCAGGGTAAGCTTCTCTTCCTGGAGGTCTTCTTAATAATAATGATAATTGTCTGTAAGCAACAGCTTGTTTAGATAAATCATCATAGATAATTAAAGCATGTCTAGCATTATCTCTGAACCATTCAGAAATTGCACAAGCAGTGAAAGGTGCTAAATATTGTAATGGAGCAGCTTCAGATGCAGTTGCAGCAACAATAATAGTATATTTCATTGCATCGTGTTGTTCTAAAGTTTGAACTAATTGAGCAACAGTAGATCTCTTTTGACCAACAGCAACATAAACACAATATAATTTCTTGGATTCATCTTGACCATCATTCCATCTCTTTTGGTTTAAGATAGTATCTAAAGCAACTGCGGTTTTACCGGTTTGTCTATCACCAATAATTAATTCTCTTTGACCTCTACCAATTGGGACTAAAGCATCAACAGCCTTTAAACCAGTTTGCATTGGTTCGAAAACAGAAGTTCTTGGTAAAATACCTGGAGCCTTTAATTGAGCTCTTGAAGTACCAACAGCAGCAATTGGTCCCTTACCATCGATTGGGTTACCTAATGCATCGACAACTCTACCTAACATTGCTGGACCAACTGGAACATCAACAATCTTACCGGTTCTCTTGACAATTTCACCTTCCTTGACTTCTCTATCAGAACCGAAAAGGACAATACCAACTTGTCCTGGTTCCAAGTTCAAAGCCATACCTTTAACACCAGAAGCAAATTCAACTAATTCTTCAGCTTGACAGTTGTTTAAACCGAAAACTCTAGCAATACCATCACTGTATTAAAAGAAATATATAGATAGGGGGGAGATATGATATGTTAGTAATTTGTTCACAAGATATGTTCAAGCAATGGATTATTGTAATGTTTATTAGACCACTGTAAATTATGAGCATCTATGCGAACCATCGTCCATCCACCAATGAAAAATAGGAAAACGAGATTTGATTCGCTCAGGGGGGAAGAATGGAATTTCCATTTTTTTCCAATCTTCTCGAAATTCCGAAATTTTCAACATTGGCGGATTTTCCATTAAAAAAAGGGTGCATGACGAACGGTAAGGGGGATCATGAGATGCACCCAAAGGAAATAGAAATGGACACAAATGGTAGGACTGGATAACAATCGTAGTAATCACAAACACATATATGTATGTTTATGATCAACAGTGAGGAGAATGAAATCATAAGGAAACAGCAGTCTAATATAGATGAAACAAATAATCAATTGTAATATGATGCAATGAATGTAATATAATGATATAATGACATGTAATTGGAAGCAATGGTTAAGAGAATACGTACCCAACAGCTAAAACTCTTCCGGTTTCGTCCAAGTTAGCTTCTTCAGAGACACCTCTGATCTTGGATTCCAAGATGGAGGAGACTTCGGTTGGTGCAGCCTTTGCAGATGCGTAGGTTCTTGCAGCTAAAGGTCTTGCCTGTGGGAAATATAAAAGGAGAGAGATTGAGTTAGTATCTTGTCAATGGTGAACTTCTAGTAAACTTCTAATAAACTCCTGTACATACGACTCTTGGGATAACTTTAGCGTTGACGGCTAAGGCTTGCTTAGCAGCAGCTCTGATGGTTCTTGCGGAAATCATTGTTGTGTGTAAAAACGAACAAAGGTGTTTGCTTGGTGCCAAATAAAACAAAAGGCCAAAAGCAACAACAAAACGAAGAAAACGGTGGAAAACCGGGTTCCAGCTCCTCTGTTAAAATCGCCACTCTCGAAACTGAGAATTCCCCCGTTTTTTCCCACCAATGAGAGAGGCCTCGCTCTCCTCGCTGCAGCGAACACTGAAAAAAAAAAAAATCTGCCTCCCGCCCTCCCCAGTGGACCGGGGGGAGACGGGAGACGCGAGTGGGCGGCCGCCGCCTGCAACTGCCACTGCGCCCCACTGCGCCCGACTGGAATTGCGCTCATTTGCAACTTTTACCCTGTCGCGCCGCATTCTGCCATTTTGCACGGGCGGTCGCTGCTCCGCGCGTCTCATTGGCTGTCTACACGGCAACATGAATTTCTTGTGTTGGTAAATGGGGGCTCGTTAGTTGCCTGTTTAGGAAACCAACCGGAGGGAGACAGCTACTCTAAGAGTCCATCATCTTATCTTCTTTAATTTTATCTTTTTTCTTCTTCTTCTTCTTCCCTGATCCCGTTCAATCCATATACTATTGGCAATGCTTTCCTTCTCAGCACCAATTGCCGCGCCGCGCGTGCCCCGCTACCCCGTGGTTCTCTGCCATGGCTTTTCGGGCTTCGACCATCTCTTTGCGCTGCCCATTTTCAATCCGGCATTGGCCACAACAACGGCCCCTCTCACTGACAGGTTTAAGAAACTGCTTCAATCCTCATCACCGGACGACACAGATGCATCGAAGAACTTATCTCCATCATCTTCTGCAATATCAGCATCCGGAGTGGATAATTCAGCGCTTTTGGATACGGCTTCAAATACTAAATATCTGGTCGAATACTGGAATGGTGTACGAGAGCATCTGAAAGCAGAAGGATGCACTGTATTGGTTGCTAAAGTGCCTCCCTTTGCAGGCATAGAAACTCGTGCCTTGGCATTACATGAATTCATTTTAAATTCTATACCACATCTGCGCCATTCAAATAACATTCCCGATAATGAACCAGTTAAATTGAATTTAGTTGCACATTCAATGGGTGGATTGGATTGTAGATATCTAATCCATCTTTTGAATCATAGACATGTTCCCGAATCAATTCTTAAAATGAATCATATATCTCCATATCAAATAGTATCTTTAACAACTATTTCAACTCCACATAGAGGTACTTCAGTTGCTGATTTTGCAATGAAATATACCCCATCAATTCTAATAACTAAATATTTCCCATCAATCTTTCAATTAACTACTAGATATATGGCCAATTTTAATCATTTAGTGGAAGATGATCCAAAAGTACAATATTTTAGTTATGGTGCATCATTTACTCCAACTCCGGCATCTTTTTTCTTAATTACTTGGAAAATCGTTAATGATAGAGAAGGTCCTAATGATGGTTTAGTCAGTTTATCTTCTTGTAAATGGGGGAAATTCATTGGATATTTGGATGATGTGGATCATGCAGATTTAATCAACTGGATGGGTCCAGTTAAAATGGCAAAATTGGCAATTGGAATGCCAAATTTTAATCCAAAGTATTTCTATTTAAGTGTTATGGATAATTTAGCAGCTAATGGCTTTTAAAGATATTTTTTATTTAAAAAATAATTTATAATTTATATATGATTATTTATAACAATGTATTATACAAATGTATCATCTCTCTTTCAGTCTCATTACAATATTCTAATATACTATCGAATGATTCCGGATACAATTCCTTGACCCTTTCACAATTGGAAATTTCAGAACTAACCCATTCTGTCCATTCCTTAATAATAAATTCCTTTTCTAAATAATTGAGTAAACTAAGTTTCGTCAATATATCGTTTCTTTCGATTCTCAATCCTGTTAACTTCTTGGCCAATGATATTTCCCGTTGTCCTCTTAATAAATCAATATTATACACATCAATCTCATCTTCCTTTATTCTTGAATATTCATTTAATGAAAGTAAATTCTCTTGTTCTAAAAATTTCCAATAACAATTACTTCCCATTTGATTGAATGATATATCTGTACTGTTTGGATAAATCATATCATCAATCTCTCTTATACTAATCGATCTTTCCATCAAATAATGATCTCCAGTCAATTGTTTGATATGTTTATTAATATTCTTTTCTCTCCAATATGAACTACTAGATCTTCCAACCAATAATAAATTCAAAATAATAGAAAATAAAAATATAGAAACAAATATCATATTAGCATTCAAAAATTTGAATAATAACTTGAGATTCTTCTTAAATTTCCGGAAAAAGCTTATAATTAATCTTTCAAATTCAAAATTCAGCTTTTCATAATAAAATGTTGAAAATAATTGTAAGGGAACAAAATAAACAGATTTTTCAAATAATCCTTCTTCTTTGGTCATTTCATTACTATCATATTTAGTAATTGGACCAAATAATTGTATTGCAATGGAAATTTTCCTATTTACATTGATGATATGTTTAATAGATTCATTCAATTTTTTCTCCAATGCTTCAATTCTAAACAACATTATTTGATGAGTAACCTTTCTTGTAAACCAATTCAAAACATTTGAATTCTCATCACCTAAACTATAATAAATCATCAATTTACTAGTTTTGGAATCCACATTATAAATAACAAATCTCATAATGATCTTCTTATTAATACCAAAAACAAATCTTAAATATGGCGTTTCTTGAACAACATTATAATATTTATTATTATCAATTCTTTCAATAGTTTGTAATGCACATGGAACTTTAAAAATAGCATTCCAAACAACCCTACTCATCTTTTGCTTGGAATCACATCTCCATAAACTATGTTTCAGATGATCATCTTTAAAAATACTAGATGCCAATGGTAATGTACATTGTAAAAGAATCGATTCATCTCCAAATAACATGTGAAATAATGCCTTTGATGGAATTTTGACCTTTTTCACCAATAATAAATGCATTTCTGGTGTGTAGTTAATTTTCTTTTCAACATCAATATTACTAATACCGAAATTTTTATCATTATGAATATTATCTAGATTGTTCAATAAATGTGTAGAATTGACTCCTTTCACATTATTTAATAATCCTTCATTATTAAAATTGGAACCAATATGATTTCTTTTCCTCTCTCTTAATTTAAGTTCATCAGTTTCAATATGAACTAATTTAGTTATAATTGTTTCAAAATTATCTGGATTCTTAGCTTTATTATTGTTTAGAATATAATTGATTCTATTTTTAATAATTATAATATCATCCGAATATGTTTGCATTTTCAATGAGAGACCACTAACAAAGAAAATTTTCAATATATTCTTTTCACCTCGTTTCATTATTTCAACATCAAGAACATTGGATAATGAAATCGGTAAAAGTGAAATCAATCCACATGTATGACTATATACATAATATGAACTTGTGGTAAGATATATTGTACAAAATAATGTTTGATCTGCATTTGGTGACCATGAAGCATTGAATCTTAATAATGTATATTCGTTATCATTAACAAAAACTTCAAAAATGGATCTTAATTCAGCATCTGCAACTCTTAAATTTTCAGGATAAAAATTCGGGTATCTTAAATTAATTAAACTTCTAGGTTCAATATTTTTACTATTTTGCATAATTTTATTTTTACTTTCTTCATCCAGAACAAAATATAACCCCCAATTGACATAACCCCAAAAATTTGCCGTTGAAGCTGATGGGATTGTAGTTGAAGATAAGTAAAGATGTGACATTGCCAGTTTTTCAGTCATACTTGTTTTCAAAGGTGGATTAATAGATAAATTGAATTTTAAGTTGGATAATTGTAATTCAATCAATTTTGAAGTTTTTTCAACTTGAGGATCAATCTTAATAACATCAACTAATTCTAAATCTTTTGCAACAACTGGGACCAATTTTAACATAGTTAACGCTGGTGTATATCTTTTTAATGCAATTTTTGAATTTTCATCAATTGCAATTTTAGTATTATTACGGAAAACTGTCAACCAATTCTTCAATTCCAAAACAGTTTCAACTTGAATATTCAAATTAGTCAATTCACTATTAATTTTAAAACAAAATTTTCTGTCTTCACTAGATAAATATTTCACAGAGACTAATAAAACACCAATTTTATCACTTTCTTGCACATATTGACCATCTTGAGAAATTGAAAGGAAACCAAAAACACCATTTTTCACAAACATCCAACGTTTGATCCAAACATCACCCTTAGAATTAAGTTTTTGAGATTTAATGAAAACCCAACCATGTTTTTCTAAAATTTTATTATTATCATCATTTGCTTCTTCTATATAAATATTTGAATCATTTAATATTGAAGGATCAAAATCTTTCAAATCTGAACTTGGAGTATACATTTTAATTGCACCATCTTCAGAATTTGTTCTTGCACGATTTACATCATCTAACAATATATTACTTGAATCTGATTGTAAATCTGCGCAAAGATTCAATTGTTTAATTGAATAAACAACATCTGTCAGTCCAATTGCATCCGATAATTTGGCACCATAATTGTTACTCTTTGAATCAAAAGAATTCCAAAAAGAATTGGAAATATCTGTAACTGTTTTGCTAATTCTACTCTCCAATTGTTTAACACATATCCATAATGACATTGAAATATGTATATATTGTTTCCTAATTTCAAACAATTGTAAAGCATCTTCACGAGTTTTCGCTGGATCATTACCTTTAGTCAATTGCATGAATTTAGCAGAAACAATATCATATTTGTTTTGAATATTTTCAAAATTTCTACGTAATTCAAAATAAACAGGTATATCATAATCCAACAATTGTCTCACTGAGGCAAATGAAGTATCATCAACTTTTAATAATGACATTGCACTATCAAATATAATATTTTGACCTTTTAAGAATTCTTTAATACATGGTTTAGAAACATCATTATTTATAAATTGGATATCGTTAATATAAGGTTGAAATAATTGTTCAACTTCACCACTAACATTGATGAAATTATTCCAACTAATAACATATCTTTGTATTACACCTAATGATTTTTCCATTTGATGATAACATTGTAATATAGAAATATGTGTATAATTTAATGAAGCACGGAAACTTGGTGAATCCATTGTTGCTTCCTTTAATCCAACTGAGACCAATCTAACCAATCTTTCAGCAACATAATCACTTGTTGATTTCTCGGAATTGCCCGTGGCCATGTGTTTGAGCTCGTCCATGGTATCTCAATTGACTAGAAATGATGGTTGTAAAAAGAATTTGGGGAGCTCAGCTGATTATTTTAAATGAATTTAAATTAATCTTTTCTCCTTGTTTGTCCGAGGATATCTCAAATATTTTAAAAATTCAGGTCCGAAGTTTCTTTCTTTCTCTTTAAAAAAAAAAGAATTTGAGTTAGCAACTAAATTATTATTTATTGTTTTTTTTTTATTATTAGTATGTACAGACTATATAAATATTAAGTGGGTTATTATATTATATTCTATGATATTAGTTTGCAAGAAGATGTCCTATTTTGTCAAAGTAAGATTTATCGACTAAATCCGCAATTTCTTCCTTTGCTAACCATTTAAATTCTTTGACATCAGCAGTTGGATCGAATTTACCTGCAACTATATGAGACTTGATTAAAAATTCATTGACAGGTGCAGATTCATCATTCACGATTTCGCCCTTATTATTATATTTGATTAAAGCAGCTGGGGTGTTGGAAACAGTCCATGTATTGATTTTATCACCACCTATGGTTCTTAAACCGTCTTCTGCAATTTGATGTAAACCCTTGGATGCAGCTGTGGAATCGACATTGAAAGATGGGAATCTCCATGTATTTGATGCAGAGTCTTTTATCAATAAGTATAAAGTTCTTGGTAATTTTCTTTCTAGAGAAGTTTGATCATTTAATTCATCAAATTTAGTTATTCTCGAGTTTGGTTTAATTGGTCTACCAATATCATCCAAATCTTGTAATTCCTGGCTATCAGAAGTAACAGCACCTTCGACATTTTCAGTTTGGGTATGTCTCTTTGGTAGTATCACATCTTGTTTAAACCTTCTATCTCTACCATGTTTTAAATCAGGAACACCCTTAGGGAACCATACACCTCTATGACTTGGAATTGGGTATTTTTGTGCTTCTGTGAATTCTCTCTCGGCCACAGTACCCTTTTTGAAATAGTACCATTTAGGGAAGGTCCACATAAGTCTTCTCTCGAGTTGCTCTTGGTAATTGTAGAATAATTTCTCGAATTCTGGCACGTCTGGGGTGACTATAGGTATTCTAGACAAGACAAGACTGGTCTTGACTGCAGACGCCGATGCAGTGGAGTACGCTCTAATGGAAGACATGGTCGGTTTGTGCTGCCCAAAGAGATTAACTGAACTGGGGTTACCTCAACACCTAGCAGCATTCCTTCCATTTCTCCATCACGGTCCTGATCGGTGTGAAATTTCATGTGTTTCCCTCCTCACTAACGAAAATTTTTGGAAACTCTCAAGGGAATGAGGAATGCCGGTGCACGGAGTGAAGGGGCAAATCTCAGGGAACCAGGAACCGACGCGTCGCAGCATCGGTTTATTATATGGAGGCTCAGTGAAATTGGTTGGTTGGTTCGTTCGTTGGTTAAATACACCATGTATCCTGTTTGTTGCTGCAGTGGGCGTGAGGAAGTGGTACTTTCTCCAGTACTGCCACCCACCCACTGCCTCAGGAGTTGCCAGACACTGACCAGTTTGTGTTTCTAACCAGTATACTTGCGTGTGAATGGCTCTGTACCTGTAGATTCTTCACCATGGAGCGTCTCTGTAGATATGTCCGAAACCGCCGAGGTATGACACATAGCCGAAGACATACGCCATCTTCTTAATGACAATAGAAAACAACACGGACACGCTTGCTACACGTCCCTCTCCGATAGAGCAGTGCAAATGTCAACAAAGAATGCGATAAGAGCTCTCCACAGAGACAATGAACACAATACCAGATGCAAAGGAGATACCGGGAACTTCACCCCGGAATTCAGCACCGCAGAAAAAATGTATTTTGCACGCATCAGCCCTTTAATGACAGGTTTTTCTATAAAAGCACTTGATCTGCTCCACTCCTTGTTCAATTAATCTATCTAATACTACTATAGACAACTCAACTCATATTCAAAATGGCACTCGACATGTATGCAAACACACAAATCAACCAACACGAACTTATTCCTGCAAAGAATGATGTCGGAGCATTGGCTAATAGAATCAACTCAGAAACAAGATCTTTACACAACAAAATTGATAAGATGGTGACACTCAAATTTGCAATTGCCGTTAGAGATGCAAAGGTTTATAGACAAGGTATTCAAATGTTTTTTCATATCTTCTCCGCTATTGAAGATTGTTTAGAACGTGAATTGAAAGGTAACAATAAATACACGGAAATGTTTCAAAAAATTTACAAACCTGAAATGCTTAGAAGAGAAAAATTATACAATGATTTGATGTACTTTTATAATGATCATAGTGAAAAGTTTCAAAATCCTATACTTCCAGGTCAAATCGAATTCACTGATTATATTCGTAAAAGTACTGCTGATCATCCTTATTTATTACTTGCTTATATGCATGTTCTATATTTAGCATTATTTGCAGGTGGTAGAATCATGAGTTCTCAAGTTACTAAATCATTAGGTTTATTCCCACAAGTTAAGGGTAAATCATACAATGATTTTGTTGCTCAAGGAACAAACTTCTACAAATTTGATGTTGAAGATATGGAAACTTTAAGAATTGTTTACAAGAGAGATTATGAATTACAAACTAGAAATTTCTTATCAGAAGAAGAAAAAGTTGAAATTATTAATGAATCCAAATATATTTTTCAACAAGTTGCTGATGGTATTAAAGAAATTGAAAATCATAACTTGCAAAGAATCAAAGGTTCAATTAGTTATCACGTCTTTACTAAAGGTTATTATGCTACTATTGCAATTCTAACTGTCCTTTTCTGTTACTTGTTGAAACAACTTATTGTAAGATTATTCTTCTAGATTAGAGTAATCTGATGCATATAACAAAATTGGCTTTTTTATTATTATTTAGGAGGGCAGAGATGGAGTTGTGGTTTGTTTGTTTTTTTTGTTCTTTACCAGGTTTTTTTTTATTATTATCTTCTTTTGGTGTTTTATACTTTCATTTCTTTTAGAGCTTATTTGTCTCTTTGTTATTTTCTTACCCTTTTCAATTCACTTTTTTTACTTCTATCTTCATATATCATATTTTTTTGTAATTCAAATAAATACACATAACGATTACACATATTTATTGGAAAAACTCTCTAACTTTAGCCAATGCCTTAGATCTTTGACTGATTTTGTTCTTAGCATCACCCTTCATTTCCGCATACGTTGTTTCAAATCCATTAGGTTTGAAAATTGAGTCCCATCCGAAATCAGTAGGTCCCGATGATGAAACAATAGTACCTTGTGTAACACCTTGAAACAATATCACCTCTTTACCTGGACCTTCACAGAATCCAAATGTAGTAATTGCATTGGCAGATTTATCTTCAAACCCACTCAACATCTTAACCAATCCATCTAAACCAATACTTTTCACAAACCATTTGATATATGGACCTGGTAAGTTATTGTATGCATTGAACCCAAGACATGTATCTTCCACTAGAACTGGACCACCAACAATATCCGCTGCTTGACTGGCCTTATGTTTAGTCACTTCTTCAATTGATCCCTGAATTTCATCCAAGTCGATTTTCTGGTTTGTAATGGTATATTCTCCAACCACTGCACCATCAATTTGACCCCCGCAGAGAATTTGAACAACTTCTCTCAGTTTGTTGGCATTACCTGTTACAAAAGTGAGTGTTTTAGACATTGTGCAACTGGCTTTCCTAAATGAATCTATCCACTGCTATAACCCTTCACCTATATATTCATTAACCCTCGTTATTTTATATCTTTTCCTTTTTTTCTTTTTTCTCTTTCCTCACTGGGAATTTGACTTTTCTCTCTCTCTTCACCTCACTTCACTTCATTTTTTTATTCATTCTTCTTTACTCTCTGCTTTCTCTTCTTTTTCTTCCCTTCCTTTTGCATACATATTACACACTGCCGGAATACCAGTGATCCTTGTCTTGCTCTATCGGGAGATCATAAAAATGGCCGGCAGGAGATCAAATAATAGCCGCTTTATAATTTGCATTTACTAGTTTTCTCAACGTACTTGCATTTCGCTTTGTGGTATCATTTTCTATTAATCATGTAACCTTTTCGCAGTAATAGTATAGTCTTACTACGTCTGTTTGAAAACTATCTTATTGTCGAACCTATTTGCGGTGTTTACCTTAAAATAATTAGGGGTCCTTTCCAACCTTACATTGGAAAATAGCCAAATATTTCATTTTGTCAATTCAATCAAAGTATATTAAATACTTTCACTTGTATTTTCAATTGCAAAACCCTAGGGAAATATCTTTCTTTTATGGTTTTAAACACACACACACCAGGGGTTGTAGTGGTGCACAATAACTTTATACTATAATGCCCCCAGATTGGTATATCCACCCCCTGCGAACCTGCGAGAGTACCTATTGATTGGGTCATTAACGTAAAACACAACAACAAACCGTGTCATGAGTTGTATCTAAAAATCTCTTATCAAACAGCCGAGATGGTTAAATGGCAAATTTCTTACATCCGTTATTGTTCATTTTCTAACCAACAACTTCAATGGATAACACATTAACACTAATAGCACAATATCTTTATCAGAATAATCAATCTCAAATTGCAAATGATATCATTAAATTACCGGAATTTAATGCAAATCATAAGAAATATTTGGAAATTAAACATGAACTGACCAAACTTATATTTCAAAATGATTCAATAACTAATAGTACATATGAGAGTATAATTTCAGAACTAGTTAAGCTTTGCCCAAATATACCAGTTGATGAATTTTCCTTTAAAGTGAAAATATGCATCTTGACAATTCTATTCCTGGAAGAATTGATTATAAATAAGAATTCTGAAAGGGCAATGTTAATATTGAATACATTACCAGAAGAAACTGATATTTCTATTAGACAGAATCTTTCATCATTATTGTTATCTTCAGATACACCAAACATTTTTCTTTCTTCAGTGAATTGGAAGAATATCAAGACTTTTAAAGAATCCAGATCTTTATTAATAGAAAATTTATTTAAATTACTCCCATCAGATGTTTATCTATTACCCAATGGTTTGGATTCTAAACTTAATGATGCTGCAAATTATCGGAATTTGTTGTATCCCAATTTTTCCAATGGAAAACCTTCTAATGATCTAAAAGATCAATTACCTATCAATGAAAAATTTAAAATTAATTATCATACTGATGAAGTTTGGTTTATAAGATATTCACCGAACGGTAAATATTTAGCAACAGGTTCAAAGGATAAAAAGATTATGGTTTATGATGCTGAAGATGGTTATAAGTTAAAGTCTGTTTTCAAATTACATCTTGAAGCAATTACATATCTTTCATGGAATTCATCATCAACAGAAATTTTATCATTATCATTTGATCAAATTTTAAGAGTTTGGTCTATTGCATCATCCAAATGCATTAAAGAAATGGATAATCGATCATCAATTACAGATTCTAGATTATCATCGGCAAAATTTTCACCAAATTATGAAAATGATAATCAAATAATTGTTGCTTCTAATGATGGTAGATTATTTAAAGTTATATTAAATGAAGATAAATCAATTAAACCGGAAATCATCTGTGAGTATAATTCCAATAAATCCATACTCTCCCCACAAATTCAAGATTTTACAATTCAGAATAATCATATTTATGCAATTACTCTTACTAATGAATTACTTGTCTTTACATTAAATTCATTAAAATTAATCTATAAAATCCAATTCAATCAACAACCAATTTCAATTACTTCCGTTTCTAAATCATTTACAGGAATTACCAATTCAGATTCTAATTCTTACCTTTTAGTTAATCTTAAACCAAATATGTTAATCTTAGTAAATACTTCAGGTATGACAATGAGTAAGAATACTACATTAACTAATACAGGTAAATTACCATATCTGGAAACATTTTACTATTTACCCAACTCATCTTCAAACAATTATGTCTTACGAGGATGTGCTGGGGGTAATTATTCTACAACTTCTAACACAGACACAGATAATATCTTTCATTCAGGTATAGTTATAAGTGGTGGTAGAACGGGGGAAATCTGGTTATGGGGGTATGAGGGAAATATATTGCATTGTATCAAGGGACATGATGGGTTGGTCAATTGTGTCGATTGGCGTGGAGATGGTTATTTTGATCCTGAGGGAAAGGGAGTGGAATGGGCCAGTGGTTCTGATGATGGTAAGGTGATTATTTGGGGGGTTTAATATAGATACTATAGAGAGAGAGAGAATAGTTAAGGCTGTGTAGCATGGATAGGAATTTTTTTTTTATGCAGTGTGTGAGTGGAAAATATTTTTTTTTTCTAATGTTGAAAAATTTTACTATCATTAAAGTACTTGTTTTGGGGTTGTTTAATTCTTTTGTAGATAGGTAGAAGAGTAAAGTATCCCTGATGGCTGGCAAGAGAACAGGTGATAAGAAAACCAAGAAGGAGGCGATTCCTGTTGTTGAGTCTGTCAAGTCCAAGGCAGTGAAAAGAAGCCATGATGAACAAGATGAAGACAGTGAGGAAGAATTCGAATTAAACGGACTCATTGATGCAGAAGCAAGTGAAGACGAAGATGAAGGTGAAGGTGAAGACGAAGATGAAGAAATTGAAGAAGATGAGGAAGAAGATGAAGATTCTGAAGATGAACTCAACAAATTATTAGCTGAAGAAGAAGGTGAAGAAGACAGTGAAGGTGAAATATCATCAGATGAATTAGAAAGTGATGATGATACCAAATCTTTAACGGAAAGACTTTCTGATGTTAAACTGCGTACATTATCAAGTGATTCATTGAACAAGTTAGGTGAAGTTCATACTAAATTTGCAGATGGACGTGATAGAATTATCAAACCTGAAATTGAACCAGTTTATGAATCTGATGATTCTGATCATGAAGAAGTTAATACGATTGGTAATATTCCAATTTCCGCATACGATGAATATCCTCATATTGGTTATGATCTTAATGGTAAAAGAATCATGCGTCCTGCTAAAGGTAGTGCATTGGATCAACTTTTAGAAAGTATTGATTTACCAGAAGGTTGGACAGGTTTATTAGATAAAAATTCTGGTGGTGCATTAAATATAAGTGAAGAAGAATTAGAATTAATTAAAAAAATTGAAAGAAATCAAAATACTGATGAATTTACCAATCCTTATGAACCAACAATTCAATGGTTTACAAGTAAAACTGAAATCATGCCATTATCTGCAGCACCTGAACCAAAGAGTAGATTTACACCATCTAAACATGAAGCTAGAAGAATCATGAAACTTGTTAAGGCAATAAGAGAAGGTAAGATCATACCACCAAGTGAACGTAAGAAGATTGAAAGTGATAATAATGAAGAATTAAATTATAATTTATGGGAAGGTACTTATGATGAAATTACTAACGATCATATAATGACTTTGAGAGCACCTAAATTACCACCACCAACCAATGAAGAATCATATAATCCACCAGAAGAATATGTTTTCACAGAAGAAGAATTAAATGATTGGAAAAATAAAGAAGAAAGTGAACGTGATACTAATTTTATTCCACAAAAATATGGTTCTTTACGTAAAGTTCCTGGTTATGGTAATAATATACGTGAAAGATTTGAAAGATGTCTTGATTTATATCTTGCACCTCGTGTACGTAAGAATAAATTGAATATTGATCCAGAATCATTAATTCCAGAATTACCATCACCTAAAGATTTGAGACCATTCCCAATCAAGACCTCTACAGTTTATGAAGGTCATGAGGGTAAGATTCGTACATTATCGATTGATCCAAGTGGTAATTGGTTAGCCACCGGTTCTGATGATGGTACTGTTAGAGTTTGGGAAGTTTTAACTGGTAGAGAAGTTTATAAAATCACATTAATTGAAGATATTGAAGAAAATAATGAAGATCATATTGAATCAGTTCAATGGAATCCAGATCCAGAATGTGGTATTTTAGCAATTGCAGTTGGTGAAAATATTTATCTTTGTATACCACCAATTTTTGGATATGAAATTGAAAATGAAGGTCATAATAGAATTGAAAATGGTTTTGGATTTGCTAAAACTCAAAGTGATAAAACTAATATTGGAGATATTGAAAAGGGTAATAATGATGCTAATAATAAAGAAGATGAAGAAGAAGAAGAAGATGAAAATTCAGAAAATTCATTACAAAGTACTAATTCTGCAACATGGTTTAAACCTACTAAAGATCAACAAATGAATGGTATTTCATTAATTATTACTACATCAAGAGGTAAAGGTCAATCAACTTCTGCATCAACAATTAAGAAACTTAACTGGCATCGTCGTGGGGATTATTTATTATCAGTTTCCCCAGATGGTGGTAATAAAGCCAGTGTTTTAATTCATCAATTATCTAAACATGCATCTCAATCTCCATTTAGGAAAAGTAGAGGTATTTTAATGGATGCAAAATTCCATCCAACTAAACCAATATTAATTGTGATGTCACAACGTTATATACGTATCTATAATTTACAATTACAACAATTGGTTAAAAAATTATTACCAGGTGCAAGATGGTTATCATGTTTAGATATTCATCCAAGAGGTGGTGAACATTTAATTGCAGGTTCATATGATAAAAGAGTTTTATGGCATGATTTAGAATTATCATCAACTCCTTATAAAACATTGAGATATCATGAAAAGGCAGTTAGATCAGTTTCATTTCATAAGGGTACATTACCATTATTTGCATCTGCTTCAGATGATGGTATTATACATGTTTTCCATGCTACTGTTTATGATGATTTGATTACCAATCCATTGTTAGTTCCATTGAAAAAGCTACAAGGTCATAAAGTGATTAATTCATTAGGTGTGTTAGATATTGTTTGGCATCCAAGAGAAGCTTGGTTATTTTCTGCCGGTGCTGATGGTAATGCAAGATTATGGACTACTTAGTATAATCATAATTATAGTTTGTATAGATTTTTATTCTGATAATGCAAGTATGTAATTTAACTGAAGATAGATATATTAAAAAATAATAATATCAGTCAAGTAAAAAAAAAAAAAAGGATGAGAATAAGAAGGAGAAGAAGAAGAAGAAGAAGAGAAGAACAGAAAAACAAGTAAAAAATTCTATCTAAGTCTTAACGTCAGGTTCAGAAGTTCCAATGAATTCTTTTAATTTTAAGAATTCAACAATTTCTGCAATTATATCTTTCAAATAAGTTTGAGTTTCCAAGACTGCATCATGACTATGTTTTTCAACATATAATCTAATTGTTGCACCTGAAGAACCTGTACCTGATAATCTAACGACAAATCTACTACCATCAGAACGTTTGACAAATAAACCTTGATGAGAAGAAACGGAACCATCTAAGTCTGTATATGAAAAATCATCAGCTTCAGTTACAGTAGCAGAACCTAATTTAGAATTAACAAAATTGGAATCATTGATGAATTTTTCCAAATTATCAATAACCAATGAAGCCTTAGCTGAATCAATATTTTCATAATCATATCTTGTAAAATAAGTACGACCATATTTTTGCCAAAATTTTGTTTGAATATTAGCGATTGTTGGTTCAACATTTGGATTGGATTTAGCAAAATAAGCAATTATATTTAACCAAGCTAAAATTGCCCATAAACCATCTTTTTCTCTAATATGATTTGAACCAGTACCAAAAGATTCTTCACCACAAATTGATAATTTTTTTGAATCAAATAAAGCACAAAAAAATTTCCAACCAGTTGGAACTTCATAAACATTTAAATTTTGATTTTTAGCAACCAAATCAATTGCATTTGAAGTTGGCATTGATCTAGCTAGACCATAAACACCATTTTTTGCAAAATAAGGTATACAATGAGCATATTCTGCAATGATTGCAACAGAATCACCAGGTGAAACAAATGCATTATATCCATAAATCATATTTCTATCACCATCACCATCAGAAGCTGCACCAAATGTAATTTTCCCAGCATCAACTTTTTCAACTAATGTTTTAGCATAAGTTAAATTTGGATCTGGATGTAATCCACCAAAATCTTCCAAAGGTTTATAATTTTGAATGAAATCAATTGGTAATCCCAATTGATCAATAAAGATGGCCTTACCATAAGGACCAGTGACACCATTTAATGAATCAAATAAAAATGTAAAAGATGGGGTGTTTGCAATAAAAGATTTAATTAAATCAAAATCAAAGATAGATTTAACCATTTCCACATAATCATGAGTTGAATCAATAATTTCAATTTCAATTGGTCCATAATTTTTAATACCAATTGTTGATAAATCAATTGGATCAAGTTTAAGCATTTGATAAGATTTAATAGATTTAGAATAATCATACATTTGATTAGTAACAGATTCAGGTGCAGGACCTCCATTAGCTAAATTATACTTAATACCACAATCATTTTCAGGTCCACCTGGATTATGTGAAGCAGTTAGAATGATACCACCAGTGAGGTTAAATTTACGAATGATATGAGAAGCTGCTGGTGTGGATAATATACCATTTTCACCAATTGTGAGCTTCTTAACACCATTAGCAGCAGAAATTTGGGCAATGATATTGATGATTTCCTTGTTATAGAAACGACCGTCACCTCCAACAACGAGCGATGCATTTGCTGCACCTTCAGGAATGGCATGTAGAATGGATTGGATGAAATTTTCCGTGTAGTTTGGAAGTTGGAAACGGGTAGTTTTCTTTCTAAGCCCTGATGTTCCGGGCTTCTGGTCGTCGTAGGCAGTGGTTGCCACTGTGATGACCGACATTGCAGTTTGTATAAGAGCCAAAGACGGTACACTAGGGGAAAACCAATGTGTTACTTCCAGTCAGCTGAGCCAGTCCAAACGGACGCCTGCATGACATTGTTACAAACGGAGTGTCGTGATTTGCATCGAAAGAATTTTTTTTTTTAATTTTTTTCCATTTTTTCCATTTTCCCCGGGGAAATAAAAAAAAAAATACAAAAAGGGGGAAGACCTCCTTCCTCCGGGTGAAGGAAGAAGTAGAGGAAGAGGCAGATGGGCCAAAGAGTTACTGTGCTGCTAAGTAGAGAGCGTCAATCTTCTGGAGGGAGTCTCCGAAACAGAGTCTGAGCTTGCGTCTGTACATGGCCGGGTCGTTTCTCTGGATCGGGTTGTTTTCAAAGTAAACGGTTTCCAAGTGGACACAGTTCTTAACGGCGTGGCGGATATTGTTCCAGTCGTCGATGTAGTTTCGACTGCACCACAGGTCGGTCAAGTCGGTAAGGGTCTCTAGAGAGGCCAATTTGCTGATTTTGTTGCCTGTCACGTCGAGAACGGTAAGATTAGTCAAGTTCTCGAGCCCTTCCATTGTTTCGATCCTGTTATCAGCCAAGTAGAGTTCCTCGAGTGATGTCAGTTTGGAGAGTCCCTCAATTTTGGTGATTCTGTTGGACTGAATGCTCAAGATTCGTAGATTCGATAATTGATCGAGACCCTTCAACGTGGTGATTTTGTTTTGACCTAACCAGAGTTGTTGTAGCGACTGTAATTTATCAAGATTTGCAATTTCCATTATCCTATTACCCCCAAGTTCAAGATTGATGATATTGGCCAAGGTGTCCAATCCTTCAATCACTGAAATCTTGTTTTGAACAAAATATAAATTTTTCAATTTAGTTAAGTTTTCAATATGTTTGATATGCTTGATATTATTAAAACTTAAATCCAAGTTTTCTAATTCAGTGAAAGAATTTATGTGTTTAGTAATATGACCAATTCGATTATCATAGAAATCCAACTCCTCCATTTTCAATTTATTAGGTATTAATTTCAATGAATTTAAAGAATCCAACAAATTACAACGTAAATTGACCATTTCCAAATTGTCGAATTTCTCCAAATGTAAGTTTTCAAGTGAATTAATCTTCAGATGGATCAATTCAATGTATGTTGTGTCCAATGGTATATCTGAAGTCAACTCATCATCAGCTGGCAATTGTTCAATTGTGGAGTCGGGGATTTCCGTCAGTCCATACGTATCTTTGATGTTTTGCAATGCTGCGGCTCTCGATTCTGTTTCCTTTGCCCTTCTAGCGTCATCATCATCATCATCATCTATTACATCTTCTTGCGTCACCTGGTCGATTGTTTCTCTATGAAGACTGGCCACATCGGATTCATCCGCCGATTTGCCATCCGAGAGAACCAAGTCGTCTATCTTGCTACCAATATCCTGCATAATGCTAGTGTTTGAGAGGTATAAGAAGAGAAAAGAAGAGAATTCCCCCGACCAGGTTATTAAAGTAGTAGTTACCTAATATGTTAATTTTTTTTTTACATTTTTTTTCATTTTTTTTCTTCATGTTGAGTGTAGTGTGTAAATCATTGCATCTGCTTAGTAACATTGATGTTGTTTAAGAAAATAGACAAGATAGATAGTAATAAATAAGAATATATAGAGGAACAGGACTGATGTCGACTCGACTCAACGGATTTCCTTATCGAGGATATCTTCTTCAGGCATGACGTTCTTGGTAATGTATTCAACGGCCTCACCAACGGTGGTGATGTCGTTAGCGACAGCGTCATCAAAGACAACATCGAATTCTTCTTCCAATGCGACAAGAGCGTCATTGTAGTCTAAGGAATCCATACCCAAGTCCTTGGTGAATTGAGTGGACATGGTGATGTTGTCGTTGGCATTCTTTAATTCGAAAGTCTTGAGCACTGCAACGGATCTAGCGAGCACTTGGTCTTGGGAGACGGTGGAGGCGAATCTGAAGGAGAGCGCAGATGGGGCTCTGATGGATGCTCTGAGGGAGTTTCTGACGGAGGCTCTGACGACGTTGGCAAACATGGCTTTCTCGGTTGGCAAAGGGGTGGGGGGAAGTCTGGTGGAAGCAGAGGGCACTGAGCCTGCACAATCCTGGCGAGTTATAAAAGGACGGTGTTTTCCCCTCCACTTTCCACCTTCCTACTCTCCTCGCCTACCCCCCGCGGCCGTCTCGGAAATTTCGGGAAATCGTCTCTTCTTTTTCTTTTTAGGGCCAATTTCCCGAGCTTCCATTTTGCAGCGCCTTTTTTCCGAGTGCTGAAAAATGGGAGAGAAAAAAGAAAAACCATCTCGTCGCCCCCTCCTATGGCAAGCAATAATATATGTGAAGCACTTTGTTGTGTGTCGTCTATTGAATTGAACCTGCTTTGCTTGTGAATTTTTTTTAGCTTTTTTTTTTAAATCATTTTTTCTTTTTGTAATCTACATCCTTCATCCTGCATCCATGGCTCACGGTAAGAGAAAACATCCGTCTCCACATGCCGTGCAGAAGAGAATATGCGCTGTATTGGAAGCGCGGGCGCCAGTTCCGGAAACACCGCCCGGTGATATACCTTTATCCCAAGATGATGTTGTTTATTTCCAAAAACAGGCTCTCTATCGATTATTACATTTACAATACATTCAAAACAGTATTTTAAATGATTCATTGCAAAATGCTAATAATTCGTTGTCTAATTTAATAGCGGCTAATTCTACACTTTTCCAATGGTGGAATCAATTCATAGATCTTTTCCAGAATGAAAATAATGATATCAAAGATGATAATTCATCTATATTGGTATCTGTTAATGTAGACAATCAATCGTTAAATGCCAAATTAGGTGGTTTATATGATAGACTATCTAGTTTACTTAACTCGATATTAAAGGAGAAAAATATCTCGATATCTTCTGTGATTGATAATAATAGTATTATTAATAAAGATGTTGAAATTTCCAATCTAAACAATAAGATTCTATTATTAAACAATGATAATCAATCACTGAAGGAGAAAATCCAAGAAACAGTAAGGAAATATGATAGAAATGAATCTAAATCTTTGAAAATGATTAAATTGGGAGAAATTGCATCCCAAGATGAAGATGAATTGATGAATAATAATGAATCCAAAGATGATAAAATACAAGTTAAAAATGAACTACAGAATGATGAAGGAAGGATGAACAGTAATAATAGCAATAATAATAATAGTAATAATAATAATAATGATATGAAATCTAATGATATGAAATCTAATGATGAAATAGTAAATGATTTAGATAATCAATTGAAAATCTCTTCAATTGAAGGTATTAATGAATCCCTTAAATTACAACTTGATGAAAAGATAAATTTAATTTCCAATTTAGAAATTAAAATAAATGAATTGGAATTTAAATTGAATAATCTTAATGATGATGATGAATTAATGAAAATTTCCAATAGATTTAAGAATTTAGTTGATCAAAATAAAAAATTAAGTGATGAAATTGAAAATAATAATACCAATAAGGAGAAAATTCAAAATCAATTATTTGAAATTGAATCTAAATTATCCATTAGTGAAAATAAAGTTAAAGATAATTATAAAAATGAGATTTCTAATAATAACAATTACATAACTAAAATTGAGAATGATTTGAATCGAATTAGATCTGATAGAGATTCTCTCTTAGCCAAAATCAACGTTTATAAGTTAGAAAAGGGTAAAAATGAATATATTAATTCTTTATTGAATATTAATGAAACACTTGAAAATAGAATCAATGAATTGGAGAAAAATTTAAGCATTGAATTGGAGAAATTATCAGTTAGTGAACAGAATCAAATTCTAATTAAAGAATTGAAAGAGATTGAAAATGCATTTAAGTTAACAAGAGAAAATTTAAATACTAAATTGAAGAAGAATTCAGAATATGAAGTACTCATTAATAAGCTTTCAGTTGAAAAAACAAAGGCTGATGAAAAATATTTCCAAGCAATGAGATTGAAAGATTCATTATCATCACAGAACAAAATCTTATCATTAAATTTATCCAAACAAAATGAGTTGATTGAAATGATGAAATCCAATGAAGGTGAACTTGAAAAGAAACTTAAGATAAGTGGTGAAATCAATGAAATCTTAGAACGAATTGAGAAAACATACATCACCAAATTTAATTCTCTCACTAGTAAAATCGAGAAACAGGAAAGGACTATCATTGAAAAAGTTGAAGTTGAGAAGAATTTACAATCTCAAATATCACAAATGAAATTCCAAATTCAACAACTGGAGAAAAAATATTCCAATGTTCACCAACAATACTTGTCTGAGAAGAAGCAAGTTGAACATTTGAAGAGTAGAGTGGGGAATGGAGGATTGAATAATAATACTCTCGCTGATTCTTCCGATGATATCCAAGAGGCATTGTTAAGTATGACTAAATGTTCTCTATGTCGGAAAAATTTCAAAAATGTGTCCCTTAAAACGTGTGGACATTGCTTTTGTAAAGAATGTGTTGACGATCGTCTCAATTCTCGTATGCGGAAATGTCCAATGTGCAACTCCCAATTTTCTCGATATGATATCTTAACCATTCATCTCTGAACATGTACATGTGTAGCATTAATTAATATCCAAAAATTTGTAGATTATATTAGACAGAAAGAAAAGAATAAAACTTCCTCAAAAGCAGAACCGGAATCAGAAAAAAAAAAGAAAAAAAAAATAATTATAATTATAATTTCACTACTAACGATAATATAGAGTTTTGATTCTAATGTTTCAATCAACATGAAGAAATCCAAGAAGGTGAAACCAAACACGCCACCTATCATTCATATCCCCAATGAAGATCAGTTTCGACTTGACATTGTTCTAAGTGTTGCATTACTTTCATTAATCCATCCAACAAGTGAGATTCGTCATGTTCCAATCTATAGTACTGGATTAAAAGGTTATACAATAGCATTAGATGGACAACAACGTGGTATAAAATTTATTATACCTCGAATACAAAATATTAAAGAGAGTTTAATTAAAAGACGTAAATTATCTCAATTACAAATAGAATATTTTAATAATAATAAATATAAATGTCGTATACCATTATCTATTTGTGGTAAAATTTTTAAAAATTTTGGTAAAAATATAATTAAAGAAGTGACAAAATTAAATATTGGTAATGAAATGATTTTAAAAGTTTGGGAAAGAATGTATTTTGATTGGATTGAAATTATTGATGCATATAGTCATGGAATTATTGATTCTCGAGGTGTTATGAATGATGATATTATACGATATGATTGTATTGGAATAGGACTTGTTGATGTTGTAAGTAAATATGATGTTCCATTTGATACTATTGGAGATATAGAAGAATTGAAAAGGGAAAGATTTAAGGAAGTAGTACAATTGATAACTTTGGCAGTTGTTAATTATATAAAATATTTTACATTTTCATTTTTCAATGGAGAGAAAGTTGTTGAAGAAGCAATAAGGAAGAATTTAAAAGATTATGGGGATTATGAATCACAAGATGAAATTGAAGATCAATTACTTATTTTGAATAAATTTGTTCCATGGAAGGAACATTTATTTAATTTGGAGAAAAAAGGATTTAGGAAAATATTATACGTTGTGTACCCAGATTCTTCTGGTGATTGGAGAGTTTCTGCCGTTCCTGTGAAACCATCATCTTATGAA
Source organism: Pichia nakasei (assembly GCA_030570355.1). NCBI lineage: Eukaryota > Fungi > Ascomycota > Pichiomycetes > Pichiales > Pichiaceae > Pichia > Pichia nakasei. The sequence goes on from JAJLVL010000002.1 coordinate 104,157, forward strand.
TCAAGAAAGAAGATGCCACAGAGTTGGAGAGGATTGGAGAAAACGGCTTTAAAAGAAATTACTGGTGTAGAAGATGTTGAATTTGTACATGCACAAGGATTCATTGCAGGTGCAGAATCAATGAAAGGGTGTATACAGTTGGCATTATTGGCAATTAAAAATAAACTCGTAGATAGGAATGATTAAATTATATTATGTCTTATGTTTTTGTTATGTAGAAAAATAGATAGTTATAGAATATATTAAATAAGTTTATGTTTGAGAAAGAAATGAAAAACAAAAGTAGTTTAAATAACAAGAAAAGAAATAAATGGGTTAAATAAAAATTCGAAATAATAAGAAAAGTGTCAATTAGTTTGGGAAGTTTGTTTCAATGTCAACAAAGGAATTACGTGATGATGCAATTGATTCATCATGGATATTGGCGGATGTAGGCGTCGAAGCATTGGTTGGATTATACATCACATTGGGATTTAATGCGTTGTTCATACTGTTGTTCATACTGGCATTCATACTCCCGTTCATACTGGCATTCATACTGGCATTCATACTGTTGTTCATACTTACATTATTAATGTTCATATTCATCATATTCAAATGATTGAAATTGTTGCTATAATTGTTCATAGAATTCATATTGTTAAAATTGTTAAACGTATTGTTGTTAAAATTACTAAAAGTATTCATATGATTATTGATATTATTAACATTCATGTTCATATTGTTCATATTGTTGATATTGTTGATATTATTCATATTATTCATATTATTCATATCATTATAATTATTCATACCTAATGAACTATTACCTCCACTACTCATAGCACCTAAAATTGGATTTACCAAATATTGTGAAGATGGACGTGTTGTAGATGTATTAGTATGTGATTGTGAATTCGTTTGTGAATTTGGTGCAGATTGTGGGATATTTTGTTTATTTGAATGACTATGTGATAATAACATCGATGCTCCATTACTAATGTTCATCCTTGAATCAAAACCTGTCGATGTCAATGGATTAATAAATGAATCTTCAGCTGAATTGCTTCTTTCATCGGAAATGGAAATACCAGTAATATTTGAACTTAATGGTTGTTCATTATTATTATTAATATGATTATTATTATTAATATTATTATTAATATTGTTGTTGAAAAATTGTTGATTACTTGGTGATGATAATGTTTGTTGTAACAATGGAGGTGATTTACTATCATAAAAATTGTTCAATTGATTAATTAAATTAAAATCATTCGGTGGTTGTTGATTATGATGAGCAGAATCATTAACTGATATAGGAGGTGAAGAAATTGATAAATTTAGTGATGGACTTGATAATCCACCTAAATTTCCAGCATTTGGAGTTTGATTACCTGATGAATTAAAATTCTTCAAATATTGTGATGAATTATTAATTGATAAATTACTCAATTGATATTCTAATTCTTTGTTAATATTTAGGAAATTGACAATATCACTAGTTGATCTATCAAGAGGGTTTGAATTGTAATCAAATGATTGAGATTTATAATTATTGGTGTTATTATGATTTAAATTATTTTCATTGATTGAATTTGAATGAGATAATGCATTGAATGGCAGTGATTGTGAATGAATTGATTGATTATTATAATTCAAATTGTTTAAATTATAAAGATTTGGATCATTATTTGCATCATTAAGATGTTGTGATTTCAAAGAATTTAATTGCTGTTGAGATTGTTGTTGAGAATGGTAATGTTGTTGTTGTTGTTGTTGTTGTTGTTGTTGTTGTTGTTGTTGTTGTTGTTGTTGTTGATGTTGAGATTGTAATTTTTGATGTGATTGTTGTTGATTTTTAGATTGATTGTTGTTTCTTCTTTGTTTGCTATTGTTAGCATTACTGTTATTATTATTATTATTATTATTGTTGTTGTTATTGTTTCTTTGTAATTGTTGTTGAAATTGGAAAATATCATTTGCTGGTTGTTCCATAACTCTACAGTTATTGATGATGATTTTAGAGATATCCCCATTATATGTTGGAACATTTCTAAATGTACACATTTTGAACTCAATTTTATTTGTATTTATTGGAACATATGATAAATCTTTAAAAGTACATTTTTCAATTAGAATTTCATCCGAATCTGGCAATTTGAAATCCGAATCAAATAATGAATGTTCAAAATATAATTTTTTCAAATTTGGCAAATTGATGAAATTATAATCTAAAATAAAATCATTTAATGATAATAGTTTAAGAGATGATGGGAAATTGATTGCACTGAAAATCAAAGGTTTACCAATTTTATAATTATATCTTGAAATACCTTTCAATTTCAAATTTTCCAAATTATTAGTTAAAATTTTATTGATTAAATTTGAGATTTTCAAAATATCATCCCTTGAAATTGAATATAATTCAGGACCTGACCCACCAGTATCATAACTTATATCAATACATAAATCAACAATTGAGCTTGGTAATGGTTTAGCAATTTTTTTCAAAATGTTTAATCTAATACTAAAATTTTGGATCAAATTTTTGATGTTATGAATAGTGATTGATAATTTTTTCAAGTTTTTCGGCCAAAAGATGTTTTTAGAATGATCTATATCTAGCATTTTGTTCTCATTATTATTATTATTATTATTATTATTATTATCATTACTTAAATCATCAAATGATTTTTGATATGTAAAATGAATTTTCAATTCTTGTAAATTTAAACATTCAGTCATATCAAATCCTTTATCATCTAAAATTACATAACTAATTTTAGAATGTGTTAAATTTGGAAATAATTTCAATTTATTTAAATCTTTTGAATCAATATAAGTATGAAATATATTTAAAACTCTTAAATTTTGTATTTGAGATTTAATTTGGAAATTAATAATAAAGTTATTATTGAATTTAATATCACAATTTTTTCTTAATTCCCAATTATCAAAGAAAACATCAAGTGAATTACAATCTTTTAAATCATTTATGAAATTTAAATTATCAATATTAACCAATTTTAATGTTTTTATATTATTTTTGATTGGAATTTTTTTAAAAGTACCTCTATTAACACCGAATTTTAAATAATTCAATGAAATACCATAATTATCAATCAAATCATTAAATGGTTTTAATTTTGATTCATTCTCCAAACTTAAATGTAACATTTTAATCTTTGGTAATAAAGGTTTAATGAGTGATAAATCAATTGGTTTTTGTTCATTTTTGAACAGAATCTTAACAACAACTAAATTACCATTATTTAAATTTAATCTTTTAAATTCTTTATAAGGTAAATGGAAATCATGTTCTTTTTTCATTTCTTGGATTGTAAATTCTTTAAAAGATTTAACAATGAATAAATCATTTCTAATTTGTTTAACTAAAATTTCCACTGGATTCATATAATTAAGAGAATAAAATCCATATAATTTAATATTAGATGTAATATCGAAAATGGAAAAAAAAGTATTAAAATTTAGAATATTTATTAATCTAATGATGAAAGAAGTTAAACTATCAAAACCATAAATCAATTTAATCTTTTCACAAAGGAGAATTCTAGATTGATTATTTAAATTGGATAATAATTTATCAAATTCCAATGAAGAAAGTGTTGAATCGACATCAAATAATTTCAATTGAATATCATTGAATTCAGTAAATATGATACCTTTTTGATTGATTAATTTATCAACAAGGAAATTTTGAGTATTTGAATCGAAAGAGGAAGAATTTTGTAGAATTGAAGAATCAAATGGATGAATCTGATCAATCATATCATCATTATTATTATTATCATTATCATTATTATCACCATTATTATTATTATCACCATTATTATTATTAATATGATGAGGATTTTCCAAAGAGTTTTGTGAGGTATTGGTATTTGCAGTGTTATTATCGGAATCCAGTATCATTGACTTCAATTGTAAGGGAAGAGAATTAACAAAACTTCTCTTGATCATGATTATACGATTGAAAGGTAGTTGTTAAAGAAGAACACTTTTAATATTATTTATTTAGTAAAGAAATATGAGATAATAATGAAATTAATTTTAATTGTTGAAGTAATTTGAATTGATTAGAAAAGAAAAGAAAAGAATCACCAATGGAGAGAGAATGATGTTTGCTTGTGTGCTATGTATGATATATTCGCCTATACTGATACTATATATTTCAATGTCCACTTTACTTTGAAGATCAGAAGGGAAAACCAAGAAAGAAAAAGGAAGAAAGGAAAAGAGAAAGCAGTTAAAACCAGGAAAACAGAGAACTGAAAACTGCAAATTGGATTGTAGTGACGCCTTGCAGGGCAAAAAAATAAAAGAAAAGAGAAAAGAAAAAAAAGAAAAAAAAAGAAAAAGAGAAAAAAGAGAAAAAAGAGAAAAATGCAGTCTACGCTCTCTCGTTAATGGGATTTGCGAAAAAAAGGAAAGAAAAGGAGAAAAGGAAAGAAAGGGAAAATTCCAGAAAAAAAGAGGGAAATTCATAACTGCGCCACTATCCACTTTTTTGCATCAGCCACATGCGCACCAGCCACTATTCTTTTTTTTTTAATTTTTTTTTTTTTTGAAAATAAATTCGGCGATCCCCGAGCGGCGCATGGATTTTTTTTTAATTTTTTCAAATTTTTTTCAAATTTTTTGCGCCGAATCTTTAAAAATACCACCCGGTCGCCCCGGAATGGCAACTCATCCCGAAACGGAAAGCCGAGTAGAAATATGGGAAAACCCGAGGAAAATTGAACTCCCCCCCCCTTCTTCTATTATTTTTACGAAATGCCCCATTTGACACATTTGAGAATTTTTTTTTGCATTGATAAAGATTTCGGCCCGTTTTCCACTTGATCAAATTCGCCGTTTCTTATCGTATAGGTTTGTTGCTAAATGTTTAATTTTATTGTATTTTATTATATTTTATTTCCATTATTTCAAAAAAAAAAGATGTCTTTATCTTCAGACTATATAAATACACTCTACTGCCCACTTCTCCCTTCTTTCTACTTCTATTCCCAATTCCCATCTTCTTCTTTCTCCTTTTGTTTCCTCCTTTAAACAAAAAGACTTTCTCTCTCACACCGTCTTATTCCATTTTTATAAATCATGTAAGTAATCAAATTATATACTTTTTCAATTCATTTTATTCAAATCAATATAGAATACTAACATACACAAATATATATTATATATATTATATATTATATAGAATGAATACAATTGGCTGGTCAATCTCCGACTGGACATCGTTTCACAAAGAAACTACTCCTAAAGAATCTCTCTCAACTTTAATTTCTTTAGTTGAATCTTTTAATGAAAATGATCCTGCTTGGATCTCTATTGCATCTATTGAAAATTTACAACATCAATGGAAAATTTTACAATCTAAATCAGATAAATCTAATTTACATTTATATGGTGTACCAATTGCAGTTAAGGATAATATTGATGCTTTTGGTTTCCCAACAACAGCAGCTTGTCCTTCATTTTCTTATAATCCAACAGTTGATTCTACAATTGTTTCTTTATTAAGAGATCAAGGTGCAATCATTATTGGTAAAACTAATCTTGATCAATTTGCAACTGGTTTAGTTGGTACTAGATCTCCATATGGTATTACCCCCTGTGTATTTAGTGATTCTCACGTTTCTGGTGGATCATCTGCAGGTTCTGCTTCTGTTGTTGGTAGAGGTTTGGTACCAATTGCTCTTGGTACTGATACTGCAGGTTCTGGTCGTGTTCCTGCTGCTTTAAACAATTTAATTGGTTTAAAACCAACTGTTGGTGCAATTTCAACTTTTGGTGTTGTACCAGCTTGTAAATCATTAGATTGTCCATCAATTTTTGCAACTAATTTATCAGATGCTCAATTAGTTTTCAATATAACTGCAAAGGATGATTTACAAAATTGTGAATATTCAAGAATTTTACCAAATAATTTAGTTAAATCATATTCTAAAAATTTAAAAATTGCAATTCCAATTGATTTTAAAGGTCTTTGGTTTGATGATATTGATAATAAAATTATTTATCAAAATTCAATTGAATATTTTAAAAAAATTGGTGCTGAAATAATTCCTTGTGATTTTTCTCCTTTATTAGATTTAGCAAAATGTTTATATGAAGGTGCATGGGTTGCTGAAAGATATTCTGCTGTTAAAGATTTTTATGAAACTTCACCACCTGAAAAAGATTTAGATCCAACAGTTACTAAAATTATTAAAGGAGGTGCTAATTATAATGCTGCAACTGCTTATGAATATGAATATAAAAGACAAGGTATTTTAAATAAAGTTAAATTAGCATTTGATAATATTGATGTTCTTTTAGTTCCAACATGTCCACTTAATCCAACTATTGAACAAGTTCAAAATGAACCAATTAAAATTAATTCAATTCAAGGTACTTGGACTAATTTCTGTAATTTAGCAGATTTCTCAGCATTGGCAATTCCTGTTGATTTTAGAAAATCAGATGGTTTACCTAATGGTGTTACAATTATTGGTAAAGCATTTGAAGAATATGCATTATTAGATTTAGCAAATAGATTCTTTAAAGAAAAATATCCAAATAATGATAGATCAATTGGTAATATTCCAACTAAAACTGCTGGTATTAAAGATACATTAATTGAATCAATTCCAGCTCCAAATTTATCAAATTCAATTCAATTGGCAGTTGTTGGTGCACATTTAAAAGGTTTACCACTTCATTGGCAATTAGAAAAAGTTCATGCAACTTTCTTATCATCAACTAAAACTTCTTCAAATTATAAATTATATGCATTACCTAAAACTGGTGCAATTGCAAAACCAGGTTTAAGAAGATTATCTGAAAATGGTTCTTCAATTGAAATTGAAATTTATGCAATTCCAATTGAAAATTTTGGTACTTTTATTTCAATGGTTCCTGAACCACTTGGTATTGGATCTGTTGAAACTATTGATGGTAAATGGGTTAAATCTTTTATTTGTGAAGAATTTGGTTATTTACAAAATGGTACTATTGATATTACTCATTTTGGTGGATGGAAAAATTATTTAGCTGATGAAGAATCTAAAATTTTATCTAAATCAAAACCTTTTAATAAAGTTTTAGTTGCTAATAGAGGTGAAATTGCTGTTAGAATTATGAAAACTTTGAAAAAATTAGATATTAAATCAGTTGCAGTTTATTCTGATGTTGATAAATATTCAGAACATGTTTTAATTGCTGATGAAAAAATTCATTTGAATGGTATATCTGCTGCAGAAACTTATATTAATATGGATAAAATGTTAAAAGCAGTTTTAGATTCTGGTGCTGATGCTGTTATTCCTGGTTATGGTTTCCTTTCTGAAAATGCAGATTTTGCTGATAAATTAATTGCAAATGGTATTGTTTGGGTTGGTCCAAATGGTGATGCAATTAGAAAATTAGGTTTAAAACATTCTGCTAGAGAAATTGCAGAAAAGGCAGGTGTTCCACTTGTTCCAGGTTCAGGTTTAGTTGCATCTGCAAAGGAAGCTAAAGAAATTGCTGCAAAATTAGAATATCCAATTATGGTTAAATCTACTGCAGGTGGTGGTGGTATTGGTTTACAAAAAGTTGATAGTGAAGATGATATTGAAAGAGTTTTCGAAACTGTTCAACATCAAGGTAAATCATATTTTGGTGATTCTGGTGTTTTCCTTGAAAGATTTGTTGAAAATTCAAGACATGTTGAAATTCAAATGTTTGGTGATGGATTTGGTAAGGCAATTGCCATTGGTGAAAGAGATTGTTCATTACAAAGAAGAAATCAAAAAGTTATTGAAGAAACTCCAGCTCCAAATTTACCTGAATCAACTAGACAAAGAATGAGAAAAGCTGCTGAACAATTAGCTTCATCTATGAATTATAAATGTGCAGGTACTGTTGAATTCATTTATGATGAAAGAAGAGATGAATTTTATTTCCTTGAAGTTAATACTAGATTACAAGTTGAACATCCAATTACTGAAATGGTTACAGGTTTAGATTTAGTTGAATGGATGCTTTATATTGCTGCTGATAATGCACCTGATTTTAATCAAGAAATTAAAGTTACAGGTGCATCAATGGAAGCTAGATTATATGCAGAAAATCCAGTTAAGGATTTTAAACCATCACCAGGTCAATTAGTTGATGTTAAATTCCCAGATTTTGCAAGAATTGATACATGGGTTAAAACAGGTTCTGTTGTTTCATCTGAATATGATCCAACATTAGCTAAGATTATTGTTCATGGTAAAGATAGAGCTGATGCATTGTTTAAATTAAGAAAAGCATTAGATGAAACTACTGTTTATGGTTGTATTACCAATGTTGATTATTTAAAGAGTGTTGCTAATTCTGAAATGTTTGAAAATGCTAAGATGCATACTAAAATTTTGGATACTTATGATTATAAACCAAATGCATTTGAAATTACATCTCCTGGTGCTTATACTACAGTTCAAGATTATCCTGGTAGAGTTGGTTATTGGAGAATTGGTGTTCCACCTTCTGGTCCAATGGATTCTTATTCTTTTAGATTGGCTAATAGAATTGTTGGTAATCATTATAAAGCTCCTGCAATTGAAATCACTCTTAATGGTCCATCCATCTTATTCCATCATGAAACTGTTATTTCAATCACTGGTGGTGAAGTTCCAATTAAGATTAATGATGTAGCAATCAATATGTATGAACCAATCAATATTAAAAGAGGTGATAAATTAACAATTGGTAAATTAGTTACTGGTTGTAGATCTTATTTGGCAATTAGAGGAGGTATTGATGTCACTGAATATTTAGGTTCAAGATCAACTTTTGCTTTGGGTAACTTGGGTGGTTATAACGGTAGAGTTTTAAAAATGGGTGATGTTTTATTCTTAAATCAATCCCCATCTTCATCCTTACCTGGTCCAGTTTCTGAACCATTACCTGCTCCAGCTTCATTAATTCCAAAGATTTCACTCAATAAGGAATGGACTGTTGGTGTTACTTGTGGTCCTCATGGTTCTCCTGATTTTTTCACTGAAGAATCCATCAAAGATTTCTTTTCTAATCCATGGAAAGTTCATTACAATTCAAATCGTTTTGGTGTTAGACTTATTGGTCCAAAGCCAAAATGGGCTAGAAAAGATGGTGGTGAAGGTGGTTTACATCCATCTAATGCTCATGATTATGTTTACTCATTAGGTGCAATCAATTTTACTGGTGATGAACCAGTTATTTTAACATGTGATGGTCCTTCATTAGGTGGATTTGTTTGTCAAGCTGTTGTTGCAGATGCAGAAATGTGGAAAATTGGTCAAGTTAAACCAGGAGATTCCATTACTTTTGTTCCAATTACATTTGATCGTGCATTAGAATTAAAGGAAAATCAAAATATAATCATTGATTCATTTAAAGGAGAAACAATGAATCTTATTGAAGGTTTACCAGAACCAGAAAATCCAGTCTTATCAGTTTATCAATCCAATGAACATTCCCCAATTGTTACTTATAGACAAGCAGGTGATAGATATATTTTAGTTGAATATGGTGAGAATATTATGGATTTGAATTATTCTTATAGAGTTCATAAATTGATTGAAATGGTGGATACTCACAAAACTGTTGGTATTATCGAAATGTCACAAGGTGTTAGATCTGTTTTGATTGAATATGATGGTTTCAAGATTCATCAAAATATTTTAGTTGAAACATTAATTGCATATGAATCTGAAGTTGCATTCACTAATAGATGGTCAGTTCCATCTCGTGTTATCAAATTACCAATGGCTTTTGAAGATAAACAAACATTGGATGCAGTTAAAAGATATCAAGAAACCATTAGATCTGATGCTCCATGGTTACCAAATAATGTTGATTTTATTGCAAATATCAATGGTATTGAAAAATCCGAAGTTAAAGACATGTTATATTCTGCTAGATTTTTAGTTTTAGGTTTAGGTGATGTTTTCCTTGGTGCACCATGTGCAGTTCCATTAGATCCAAGACATAGATTCCTTGGATCTAAATATAATCCATCAAGAACTTTTACACCAAATGGTACTGTTGGTATTGGTGGTATGTATATGTGTATCTATACTATGGAGTCACCAGGTGGTTATCAATTAGTTGGTAGAACCATTCCTATTTGGGATAAATTGTCATTAGGTGAATACACTAAGAATTTCAACAATGGTAAACCATGGTTATTAACACCATTTGATCAAGTTTCATTCTATCCTGTTAGTGAAGAAGAATTAGAAAGCATGGTTGAAGATTCTAAATATGGTAAATTTGAAGTTGATATTATTGAATCTGTTTTCGATCACACTAAATACTTATCATGGATTCAAGAAAATTCCGAATCAATTGAAAATTTCCAAAAAACACAAGATGGTGAAAAGTTGGATGAATTTAAGAGATTAATTCAAGTTGCCAATGAAGAATTATCTAAATCTGGTAATAAGATTGAAGAAAATGTTGAAGAATATCCTGAAGATGCCGAAATGATTTATTCTGAATACTCTGGTAGATTCTGGAAATCATTAGTTAATGTTGGTGATGAAGTTAAGGCAGGCCAAGGTTTAGTTGTCATTGAAGCAATGAAGACTGAAATGTTGGTTAATTCTACTAAATCCGGTAAAGTTTTGAAAGTTATCCATACTAATGGTGATATGGTTGATTCTGGTGATTTAGTTGTTGTTATTCAATAAATTTTACAAGTGAATGAATTAAGTCGATGATAAATCAAGGGGTGAGAGCCTTGTATTCCGACACTTTTTTTTTGCTATATATGATGATTTGTTTTATATTTTTTGTATTTGTTTAATGTATCCGTTTTTTTTTGAAGAATACCCACCTCTAGTGGTGTCGAAATAAATAATTTACCTTTCGACTAGATTATCTTACGTAATTTCATACGGGTGTTAAACGATTTCTCTTAAAGCAGGAATGGAGATTCTTGGTATCCTCACAAGTCATATATTTGAACAACCAACAAAGACGGCCACACAGACCACATGGTTGGGATATATGGCTTCAAAAATTGTTTGGGTTTTCCATACTGCAAGACATTACACATACCGAAATAGAAAAAATCCACAATTCTTAGGAAGTTTGATTGCAGTTTTAATTGCTACTTATGTGATAATACCGTCGTTAACTGTCAAAAGAGACGATACGAGGCAATCCAAACGTCCCGATAAGTACACTACAGGATTCATCAATACAGGAAATGATTGCTTTGCCAATTCTACGATTCAAGCATTTGTGCCATTATACGAAATGAATAAGTATTTTAAACAAATGTTGGAATATCAATTACCAGAAATGGCAATCAAATATCCAATGCCCTTACATTTAGCAATGTTGAACTTAATTGCTAAACTACAAAAAGAGATTCATTCACCTGAATCATTATCAGTTTGGGATTTCTTACATTTGTTGGAGAACATTCATCTTGGTAAAATATCAAGATCTCAACATGATTCACATGAGTTATTTGCTCTTATTTTGGAAACTTTAGAGGATGAATATAATAGATTTTTTTCATTCATGTCTAAACTTAATGATGATGAGAGAAAGCAGGTTCAAAGTGCACCGCATTTCCCCTTCAGTTCTGTTATGGAAACTAAATTGCAATGTTTAACATGCAAGGGAATTTCCAAACCTGTGAAAATACCAACGATGACTTTGGAACTTATGGTTCCACAAAATCAGTCATTGACAACTTTGTCGTCAATGATTGAAAATGAAAGAAATGAAGTTATTGAGGGATATTCATGCTTTGTTTGCATAACTAAATTTATGATTTTCAATTCCAATAAACTACAGTTGACGAGTGATGAACAGCGAGAATTTGTTCAACTTTTGAAAGCAAATTTGATGTCAGGAGAATTATCAATTAATGACGAATTACAAGAAAATGATTTATATAAATCAATTTTATTCAACAATGAAAAGTTTTTAAAACAAGTTAAAAAGACATCAGTTGCTAGAATAAATACATTTATTGAAACACCGGAAATAATTCCGATTCATTTATCCAGATCAATGTTTGCAGATACTCAGTCATGGAAAAACGGATGCAATGTGAAAATCACAGAGACACTGGAGTTTGGATCGACATCAAACAACAACCCTGTTCAATATCGATTGAAAAGTGTGATAAGACATCAAGGAAGTCATTCATCAGGTCATTACGAATGCTACCGACGCAAACCGCAGTATTTGAAATTATCAAATGATGAATACCTGGATGATATTCCCAAAGTGAGTAGATTGAAATCTGGAGAGAAGAGGAAAGGGAAAAAGTTAGCTAGTGTTTTAAACAAACCATTTTGGAGAATCAGTGATGGTAAGATTAGTGAAGTATCTTTGAACAATGTTCTCAATGACGGTGTAGCATCTTACATGTTGTTTTATGAAAAGATGTAATTCTTGTTTAATTCTATAATAAACATTAAGGATATTTTTTTTTTAAAAAAAAATTAAACTATATAAACAATTAAGAAAAGGGGGAATAAATAAATCAATCAATTAATTATATACATCATCAAAACATTTAATCAACTTCTTCCATAGCAGATTCAGCTTCAGCTTCAACGGTTGGTTCTTCAGCTTCAGCAACAGTTTCGGATTCATCATCATCAATGTTCAAACCTAAAGCAATTAAAGAGTTAACTCTCTTTGAGAATGCGGTTGGTTCTTCTAATGAGAAACCGGAAGTTAATAATGCGGTATCATATAATAAAGTGGTCAAGTTCTTGACAACTCTGTCATCTGGTCCATTTTCGTCAATCTTGGTCTTTAATGCCTTAATGATTGGAGATGATGGAGAAATTTCAAAGATCTTCTTAGAAGACATGTAAGAAGTCATTGAGGTATCTCTTAAAGCTTGTGCCTTCATGATTCTTTCCATGTTTGCGGACCAACCGAATTGTGCAGTACGAATAGCAGCTGGAGAATCAACTAATTTGTGAGAAACAATAACCTTTTCGACTTGATCACCTAAGATATCCTTCAATGCCTTGGTTAATGGTTCGAATTCCTTAATTTCTTCTTCACGCTTTGCCTTTTCTTCTTCAGTTTCTTCTAATTCAAAGTCCTTAGTAATATCAACTAATTTCTTATCTTCGAATTCCTTTAATTGAGTTGCAGCATATTCATCAATTGGATCAACTAAGAATAAAACTTCAAAACCTTTAGCCTTTAATGCATCTAAGAATGGAGATTTTTCAACAGCCTTTAATGATTCACCAGTAATGAAGTAGATGTTCTTTTGTTGTTCTGGCATTCTAGTGACGTAATCAGCTAATGAAGTCATTTCTTCACCTGAAGTGGTAGAGTTGTATCTTAATAATTTTGCTAAAGCAGATCTGTTTTGAGTATCTTCGTGAATACCTAACTTGATGTTCTTGGAGAATGCTTGGTAGAATTTATCAAATTGTTCCTTATCTTCAGAAATTTCATTGAAAGTTTCAATACATTTCTTAACAATATTCTTTCTAATAACCTTTAAGATTTTGTTTTGTTGTAACATTTCTCTTGATAAGTTTAATGGTAAATCTTCAGAATCAACGACACCTCTAACGAATGATAACCATTCTGGAATTAATTCATCAGCATCATCAGTAATAAAAACTCTTCTAACATACAATTTGATGTTAGACTTCTTCTTCTTTGATTCAAAGATATCAAATGGAGCTCTCTTTGGAACAAATAAGATTGCCTTAAATTCTAATTGACCTTCAACTGAGAAATGCTTGACAGCTAATGGATCTTCCCAATCATTGGAGATGGATTTATAGAATGCATTATATTCATCTTGAGTAATATCAGATGGGTTTCTGGTCCATAAAGGCTTAGTTTTGTTTAATTCTTCAGTTTCAGTAACTAATTCTTTAATAGTTTTTTCTTCCTTCTTTTCTTCTTCATCCTTAACTTCTTCAAGTTTTGGTTCTTTATCATCGGATTCTTCCTTAGTTTCTTCTTCTTCTTCAACCTTCTTCTCAACTTCCTTAGTGACAACTAATTGAATTGGGTAAGCAACGAATTCAGAATGTTTCTTGACAACTTCCTTGATTTTCTTTTCTTCCAAGTATTCTAATTGGTCTTCCTTTAAGAAGATTCTAATGATGGAACCTCTACCGATTCTTTCATTAGTGTCATCTAAAGTAACAGTGAACTTACCACCAGCATTAGATTCCCAAATGTATTGTTCGTCATCGTTTGATTTAGAAATAACTTGAACTTTATCAGCAACCAAGAAAACGGAATAGAAACCGACACCGAATTGACCAATCATAGAGACATCAGCACCTGCAGTTAAAGCTTCCATGAAAGCTTTAGTACCAGACTTTGCAATAGTACCTAAATTCTTAACTAATTCAGCCTTGGTCATACCAATACCAGAATCTCTAATTTCTAAGATCTTTTCTTCTGGCTTTGGAGTAAGTCTAATGAATAATTCTGGATCTGATTCCAAAACCTTTGGATCAGATAAAGATTGGTATCTAATCTTATCAAGGGAATCAGAAGCATTAGAGATTAATTCTCTAAGGAAAATTTCCTTGTTAGAATAGACAGTGTTAATGAAAAGTGACATTAACTGTGAAATTTCAGCTTGGAACTCATAGGATTCAGTCTTGGACATGGTTGTATGTGTATATTTGTTATCGTTGACCAGAGAAGAAAACTCAAAGAGGGGAAAAGACAAGTACTAACTTTTTGCAAAAAAGCCCATAAAATCAGGTTCCACATGCTTTCTTAAATACCAATCGCCACCTGTGCTCTCAAATGGACGTTTTCCAAATTGCCAGAGGGCTCGTCAGGAAAATATTTAATTTTTCCATCCTTTGGAACCTTCCAGAATTTTTCTTTTCTTTTCTTTTCTTTTTCCAAACCAAAAAAAAAAGAAGGGGAAACATTCTGCTCGGAAATTCCAAGCATCAAGCCTTTCACTTGAAAGTCGCCAAATTTCCGGCGTTTTGGTTTCCGCCCGAATAGGAAAAAGGTAAACAACATGTATTTTGTGACAGTTTTCGATCTTCAACAATTTTATATGGATCAATCAGATCAACAAGTTGGGGCTTTTTGGGTCTTATCTACAATCTGGACAGACTCTTCCTATTCCAATGGCTGCATCGCGTATGACAAAGGCGACGGCGTTTCTCAGTAGCATCGATGCTAGTGAGGAGACCCCAAGACCATTGACCCCTCCAATCAAAAAAAGCGAGCGACCACTAACGTCTGTTCAACAAATGATCTTAGCAAAGGAACAAGAAGCAAAACGGAATAAAACTTCCAAATTCACGCCGCTTCCAGACAACAAATATTTGAAAGATCGTAGAAGTATCTTTGTGACGCAAAAATCAGATCCAGTTGATGATAAATTGTCCAAAAGTGAAATAAATAGAATGGGTGTTATTAATACAGTTATGTCTAATTCACCATCATCTAAAAATCTCAATAAATTGAAGAATATTCAAACAATATTGGACAATAAGAAAATCTCCACAGTAGCAAGTAAACCGTCATTACCTAAAACTTTTAGTACAAAAAATATGAACAAACAATTGACCACACCTTCTTCGATAGCTATTAAAACTTGGCTAGACAATGATAGGGATAATGTCAAATTGGCCACTTTTGTTTGCCGTATGGTGGAAATTAAACGATGGATTGAATCATTGCTCAATGTTTCAATTGGTTTAAATGATTCGGATATCGATCAATTTGCAGATTATTTAACCAATGGTGTATTGATTGCCAAAATCGGACAACATTTTGATCCTACTATTACTAAGATATATCGCCCGGATGAATACAAAATGATTTCAAAGCAATTTAAATATACTGAAAATATCACAAAATTTTTAGCGTTTTCAAGGTCTGTCAAATTACCTTCATTATTCATATTTGAAACAAACGATTTATATGAGAAGAAAGATATCCCCAAAGTCATTGCATGTCTTCATGCATTGAGCTGTTTGATGTCAATGATGGGAAAATCCGATCCTGTTGTTTCCATTACTGATGATCTAAATGTTACAAACGCATTAAGTTCTATTAATGTAAATGTTGAGAAATTAAAACAGATTAAACATAAAATAGGTCGTGGGAATTTAGGTAGAAAATATGTTGAAGGATTTGATGAAGCAGTACGTGTGAATGTTGGTGATGATATCAAAAGACTCCAACTGGTTCAAGTTGAAGCAAAAAATTCAACAGCAGAACCCAAAATAGTTGAAGAAGTTGACGAAGTTGAAGTTGAAGTTGAAGTTGAAGAAGAAGAAGACGACGAAGAAGTAGAAGTAAAAGAAGAAGAAAAGGGAGAAAAAGTTGAAGTAGAAACTAAGAAAACGGAAAAAGTTGAAGTTGAAGATGAGTCTAATGATACAGACTTTTCATTTTTAACAATCAAAGATGATACCTTGTCAGATATCGATCTTGATCTGGATATAACTGAACCTTCATCACCAGATATTGAACAACATTTACCACCATCCACTGAAGAACAAGAAAGTATAAACGATGCAAGATTATTGTTCAACAAACCCATTCCATCAATGCCATCGATTCATTCAATTTCAGCAATTGAAGAAAAATACAAGTTTTTAATTGATGAAGAAGAAAAAGAATTATTTGGAAAAAGCACAATAGTTAAATCCATAAGTATAAAAGATTTATCAAATAACATTCTTGATCCTAATGAATCATTAATCAAGTTCCAATCTTTGGCAAGAGGTTTCTTACTCAGATATGAATTATTTGTTACTAAGGCCATACTCCGAGGCAATACTGGTTCAGTCATTGCATTTCAATCGATATGTCGAGGTAAATTACAACGGCAGAAAGAAAGATCAATCAGGAGAGATAAATCATTCAACGAATTGGATATATCGAGCAAAATGTCAACAATTCTACGTTCCAAACATAAGGAGATGAGAATGGCTCAAAATGCTTCCAAGTTGAACATACATTTGGATGAAATTATTACTTTACAATCACATATGAAAGGAATGATTGTTAGGGAAAATTATTGGAATATTAGGAAATCTTTATTACATAAGATGAGTGTTATTATTAGATTACAGAGTTTGATACGTGGATTACAAACACGTGAGAATATAATCAATGGTAAACCACCTAAACAATCCAAAAGAAAAACCAGTACCAAGAGCAAACCAATCAAAGTCATAAAATCAGCAAATATATTTCATAATGAGGAAAATCCATTACTGGCAACATACGATGAGAATGAACTATTTGAAAAGTTTGACATTCCAACAAAAAAGAGAGAAACGTACACTTTACCTGCTCCTGGTAAAGTTCCGAGAAGACAAGCTGCAAAAAGGGACAATGCCCGGTACACGCCCAACCTTCCAATTGAATCTCCCACGACACCTCACTTGAAAAACAGATCGTTGTCAAGATTACAGCATTCACCGACAAAGGTCAGCTTGCATAAATTCATAGAAGAGGATGAATATCAAAGCGGCGAAGAAGAGGTGGTAATGCAGAATGAGGAGGAAGAGGAGGAAGGGAAGTTCCCTGAAATTGACGAAGTTCATGTTTCAGAAATCATGACATTGCAATCCATTTGTCGAGGTGTTTTGTCACGGAACAGATTGAACTCATTGATTGATCAGATGTACAATAACGAGCCTGTTTTCACAAATTTCACTGCATGTATACGTGGAGCGATGATTAGAAATGCATACAGTGAATTGAGAAACATGTTGAAGAAGAACCAAAATGAAGTTATAACCATTCAAAGTACGCTACGTGGTATTGAATTCCGAGTCGATTACGATATCTTACGTGAAGATCTTCATGATGAGAAGCTAGAGGTTGTTGAATTGCAGAGTTTGATTCGTGGTGGAATTGTTCGTGAAGGAATTAGACAACGTGATGCGTGGTTCCGGAGACCTGAAAACGTACGTAAGATATGCGTATTGCAAGCTGCAGTGAGAGGGTTTCATGGAGTGCAGGATTACAAAGCATTGATAGATAGTGATAATCCCCCACTACGTGCCGTTTGCAAATTCATTAGTGTTTTGGGTAAATCCGAGAAATCAGATAATGGTAAAAACATTGTAAAACTAAAGAAAGAAATTTCTAAGGAAAAGGAGAATGTTCAAAAAGAAATTGATAAATTACGTAAATTGAAAGTCAAAGTTGAAACTTTAAGGAAGTTTGGAATTGATTTGAAAAACGTTTCAGGTGGATTAAAGAGCAATGTTGATAATGGAACTGCTGTTTTACGTGAGCTAATTGATTTTGAAATACCTGAGTTGGAGGTCAGTTCAGGTCCAACCAGTAAAAATCGGGATGAGGTATTGGATAAATGTCTGGGTACCTTTTTTTGGATATTACAGAGCAAACCAGAATATTGGTCACGAGTTTTGAATTATATTGAAATGAGTGGTGATATTGTTGAATTTTCATATGGTAATATTGAAGACTGGATATTGAAATGTTTCAACTATAACGATGTTGATGAAACGAGCAGTGTAGAACCGAGTAGGGAAGAATATTTGTTTATGAAATTGGTTATATCCACGTTTACTTTATTTTTGAATAGATTCAATGCAAGTGAATTCAAGCAAATGGTTAAAGGCCGTAAGGATCATGAATTGGAAAATATCAAGTTCTGGGAACTTCTTTTACATGGATATTTGAATTTACCACAACAGAGGAAATTGAACAAGGATATCTTGGGTAATTGCGTGTTTTTAATAACGAGTGACGATGAAGTGAGTTATGAATGTGAACCTAATGTAATTTTCCAAACGTTGGTGGAGGAAGGTAGGATCAGTGAAAACGATAAGATCAACGTTGAAGTAGGGAACATCGAACCATTTGATATTGAAGAAGTTGCTGAGAGGTATGTTGGTAATATGCAAAATCTACGCGAGACTAGTTACCTCATCATTGGCAATATCAAGAAAAGAATGGATGAGATTCCTGGTTATATTAGATGTTTAATGAGAGAATTTTATGAAACCATCAAAAAAGATGTTAATGTATCCGATGAATATATGAAGAGTATGGTATTGAGTGTTTTCATGAAATGTTACGTATTGCCGATATTTATCCAACCATCCAATTACTCGATTAATGTTTTCGCCGTTAGTGATGATTTATCGATTGTTGAAAGAGTGATCCGGAACTTGACATTGGTTTCTGAAGTTATTGCCAAATGTGGTAGTATGAGACATTTTGACAATAAGACACAAAAGTATCTAACGAGTTTGAATGGGTTTATTGATGAAATACGTGATGAGATGAATCAATTTGTAGAGGAGTTGATTGATGTTCCGAGATTGGACATAATGTATCAACGAGAGATTTTATTGTCCGGTGAAGAATATGTACGTGTCCAAGCAGATGATGTTGTTGAGATGGTTGGAATATGGCAAGACTTTGTTGAAGAGATATTTATTGAGGAGAAAACCAACGGTGGTATTATGTACTATACATTGAATGAAATGAGGGAATGTGAATTAGGTGGTGTTTATTTGAAAAAACGACTAGAATATGATTCTTATGGATTCAGTAAGATTAAAATAATTAAAGATAGTGAGGAAGAAATGGAGAAGATAGTTATTGAAACGTTGAAGATTGAAATCAAGAAATATTTAACATATATTTTACAGGTTCAAAATGGAACAGATTTAGTTGAAGTGCTAGTGAGTGAGATGTTACCTGCAGATGAACTATTTTTCCAAAAACTTGTTCGTGGAGATAATGGAGAAATATCACATATGAGTTTACCACAGGCAAAGAAACGTACATTGGAGATGATATTTGAATTGGAGAGACGTGGAATTGTTGATTCACAAGATGGATTTTCTTCAATTGTGCAGAGTTTGGCTGGTGATATTCGAGAAAGACGTGCCATTGAAGAAGCACGCTTGACGGAAAGTGAGATTGTTGTTGAAATAGTAACAGAGCTGCGTCAACGTAGTGCAACATTACGCAGAAAATATGAGGAGTACCTGGGAAATATTCGTACAGAACTCAATTCCAAGATGATTGAAGAAACAGAACTTGAACAAGAACCATCGAAACGAAGTTTCATTGGGAAGTTGTTGAAAAGACAGAGCAAATGGAAATCGAGAGAGAAGTCCAAGGGGAAGAAAATGAATGTAAAGTCGTTGATAAGTCACGGGATTGTTGTTTCAGGAGAAGGTTCGGTTATAATTACGTGTGAACGAAGAGAATGGGGGGTAATTGTTGTTTCTAAAAATGGAACTACATGGAAAATCTCATTGGAGAAATTGTTGGAGTTATCAGGAGACGGGGTAGTAGGAGTGAAGAGTACCCTGGGGTTAGAATTTGTCGTCAATGCATTCATCTGTGGTATTTTTAAATGGTTTTATAACGTGTAGTGGTTTTGCCGAAATGTTAAGTATTTAAATGTTGTCATCACACATTACTCCACATACATCTTTCCATCCAGTATACCAGGATACTATATATGGCACTGCACGGGGAGACACATCAGCAAAGAGACAAACAACGGGGATTGTTTAAGAGAAGCAGTCGGAGTTCAAGAGCTGTCCACGGAGTTATCTGTACAAAAGCCCGTTATTAATTGTCTAAAAATAATTAATGTCCGATATTTGAACATTCAATACATTATGTCTTCTTTCTTTCCGTTTTTTTCCATCTCTTATTCTTTTTTTTTAATACACTTTCTCTCTCCTACTCTCTCTTCTTTCTCCACACTTATTCTTTGTACCACCAATGTGGAGCACTGCTATCCCCGGGACGTTTGTGACATGTTTACTGGTTTGGACATGGAGCGTGTTCATTGGCGAGATCAGCGTTGTCATTGCATCAAAGACAGGAATAGGAGCGGCAATCAGTGTTATAATTTGCACCATACTACTAACACTTTCCATCACATGTTATTGGCGAGTCATCTCCCTCGGACCGGGTAGAGCACTTGATTTCCCGGAATTGATATGCACTGATGATACGGATTTGGTTGCTCCACCAATAACATCTCGATGGGTAACGGTGAAATCAGATGGAGGGGCAAGATTTTGCAGTAAATGTAAAGTATGGAAACCTGATCGTTGTCATCATTGTAGTGGATGTGATGCATGTATTTTACGCATGGATCATCATTGTCCCTGGTTTGGTACGTGTATTGGATACAAGAATCATCGGATTTTCCTGCAGTTTTTAATATACGGTACAATATATGCTGGGTTGATGGGTGTATTGGGAAGTTGGATGGTTTGTCGACAATTGATTGAGGGGATAATATCTATTCCTGTAATGTTTGTGGCTATACTTGGAGATGTTTTCGGGATATCGCTGTTGGCGTTTACGGGGTTTACGGTGTACAATATCTTAACCAACCGAACGACAATTGAACAGTATGAAAGACAGCGGTATCGTCATCGGCGGTTTGACAATCCCTTTGATCTCGGGTGGAGAGCAAATTGGCACTCGGTGATGACGCACGGGTGGCCTGCATGGTTGCCGCTCGGGCTGCGGGGTGATGCCATGGGGGGCGTGTTGTATGAGAACAACCGGGGCCAGGACTTGATCTGGAGGCTCTCTGGGGAGTTGAGCAGGGCGTAGAGTTGCTTTCTGATTTATTTTCCCTTTTTTCTCTGATTTTTTCCCTTTTTGCTAATAAATTTTCTTTAATTAATTTCTGGGAGAAGAAAAACACTGTGTTGTATTTGTTTGCCAAAAAATTCTGTAATCAGTGGCGGATAGTTCTTTGCTTTATGTTGTTCTGCTTTGCTTTACTTTGGAAGGGCAGGAATCTATAGGATAGTATAGTATAGGACAGGATAGGACAATGCTGTACGAGGACAAGCCGTTTGGAGAAATCCGTGTCAATCCCCAGGACAAGAAGAGAATAGCGTATTTTTATGATAGTGATGTCGGTAACTATTCGTACGGATCTGCACATCCGATGAAACCTCACCGGATCAGAATGGCACATTCACTTATAATGAACTATGGCTTACACAAGTCGATGGAGATCTATCGGGCCAAGCCTGCGACTCGTCAAGAAATGACACAGTTCCATACGGACGAATATGTTGATTTCTTGGCCAGAGTGACGCCGGATAATCTTGATATGTTCAACAAAGAACAGTTGAAGTTTAATGTAGGTGATGATTGTCCAGTTTTCGATGGACTGTTTGAATATTGTTCGATTTCCGGTGGTGGGTCGATGGAAGGTGCTGCGAGATTGAATAGGGGGAAATGTGATATTGCAATTAATTATGCTGGAGGGTTACATCATGCAAAGAAGAGTGAAGCCAGTGGGTTTTGTTATGTGAATGATATTGTTTTGGGTATTGTTGAACTCTTGCGTTATCACCCAAGGGTTCTATATATTGATATCGATGTGCATCATGGAGATGGTGTGGAGGAGGCATTTTATACCACGGATCGGGTGATGTCGGTTTCATTTCATAAATATGGAGAATTTTTCCCCGGTACGGGTGAATTGAGAGATATTGGTGTTGGAAAGGGTAAATATCATTCCATCAATGTACCATTACGTGATGGGATTGATGATCAAACATATAAAAATTTATTTGAACCAGTTATGAAAAGGGTAATTGATTGGTATCAACCAAGTGCTATTGTTTTCCAATGTGGAGGAGATTCATTATCTGGTGATAGGTTAGGATGTTTTAATTTGAGTATGAAGGGACATGCAAACTGTATCAATTATATCAAGTCATTCAGATTACCATTAATGATTGTTGGTGGTGGAGGATATACAATGAGGAATGTGTCACGTACATGGACGTTTGAAACGGGGTTGTTAAATGAGAAGATTCTAGGACCAGAATTACCATTCAACGATTATTTTGAATATTATGGACCCGATTATAAACTAGATGTGCGCCCAAGTAATATGCACAATGCCAATACTCCAGAGTATTTAAACAGAATTATGACACAGATTTTCACGAATCTGGATAATGCGAAACATGCACCTAGTGTGCAAATGCAGGACGTACCTAAGGATATTATTGACTTTGATGACGACGTGAACGAGGATGAAGGTGGGGCAATCGACACCCGAGGCGGATCTCTCAAGGCGAGAGACGAAAGAATTATTCCAGACAATGAGTTCTACGACGATGACGAAGATGCAGTTAAAAGCAGAGGGGGTATTGTATAAATAATATAGTATAATATATAGATATATCTATATAGCAGAAAAAAAACAACAACAAACACATAGTTTTATTCAATCATGTGTATCTTTTTTCGTGCTCTTGAAACCCAAATTGAATCCCAACATACTGTTGATTCCGTTGACCCAGTCTGCCTTACTCTGTACGACACACCAGACCCCGGAATCATCTTCAGCCTTGGGAGCCGCGGTACCAGCACCGGCACCGGCACCAGGACCGTCTCTGGAGCCATCACCAGAACCGTCACGGCGGCCGACGCCACAGCCGTCCTCGCACCCATCCTCAGCCAACAGCCTCGATGACGACTCACTGATAATATGGATCTCGTCATCGGGCATGAGGCGCAGCTGTGGGATGCCGTCGATGCTCAATTTGGCGTTCAGCTTCGCGTAGTCCACCTTGGCATTCTCCTTGGCCACCACTTTGAGGAGGATGTGTGAGTTGAGCGGCAACACCAGCGGCCGGAACGATAATGAACGTGGGCAAATTGGCGTCAGCAAGATACACTGTACCGCTGGGTGTACAATGGACCCGCCCGAGGAGAGCGAGTACGCCGTTGAACCCGTCGGCGTCGCGAAGATGAGTCCGTCCGCAGTGGTTCTCGTGAGGAAGTTGCCGTTGATGTACACGTCCAAGTTGATGAGCCCCGGTAACGAGCCGCGATGCAGCACAATATCGTTCATCGCATGCACCTTCACCTTCTTGAGGGCCTCGAGCTCAGACGTCGCCGTGAGCTTGTCAAAGGGTGCCCGCATTGCCGCCGACAGTCTCTTTAAACGTGCCACCTCAGCGGCAGCCGCCGCCGCGTCGAGCGCGCCCGTGTTCTGATACACCACAGCACCGGGTGTATGGTGTTGCGATTGCACAATGTGGCACTCAATACGCTCACGTTTCAGCACGCTCGCACGCGACTCAAACACCTCGCGGAAGGCCTGCGCATGGTGGGCAAAGTCGAACGGCAGCAGGAAGCCGAGCGTGCCCAGTGAGAAGGATAGCACTGGCGGCACGGTCGTGTTGGAGAAGAGCGACACTCCGCGCAGAATCGTCCCGTCGCCGCCGAGGGAGACAATAAGGTCGGTGCGCGGAATGATCTCGTTGAGGGGCCCCGTGTAGACGGTCACGCCGGCGGGGGCGGTCCCCTCTGGCAGGGCGGCAAGCTCCTCGGCCACCTCGGGCACCACGAGGATGTTCACGGCCGGGTACTTCTCGTGGAGGTGCGCCATGAAGGTCAGCGTGGCGTCGAGCACGGTGGGGTGCCACGGTTTCTTGACCAGGAGCACGTTTGTCGGAGGGGACGCCCACACAAGCGCCCGCACGAGCGCCGACGCGTGGCCGGCGTAGGTGGGCCGCTGCCGCGCCCGAAGAGCGGCGGCTGGCTTGAGTGTGACGAGCTGGCGGGCAGCCAGCCAGCGGCCCGAGAGAGTGGTGTGGGAGAGCCGACTGCTGGAGAGCCGGCCCCTTGTGAGTATGCTGCTTTGGCGCAGGGGGCGCTGGAGAGAGTGCATGGCCGGTGGAAGAGAGGAACGGGTGCTAAGACGGGTGCCAGGACGGGGTTGGCCGGGAAAAAGCACAGGCGTCACTTCACCGGGGGGCTGCCCCCGTGCGACGGTCAGCGGAGTGCGTGGAGGGCGTGGAAGTGGGGGGTGCGGAACTTGTCAGTGTGGGGGAGGTGAACGCGGAGACGCCGTCGCGTCGGCCGGGGTCAGAAATCCTTTTTGGGCAAGAAGAAAAAGAAAAAAAACAGGTCACGTGGCCGCGGCCCCGGTGAGGATTGTCTGCTGTGGCAGAACATTGGAGAGAAAGCACCAGTGAGTGGCTCCCCCATAAAGAAGACTTCTCTACACACCTCGAATAGGTCTACAGTATTCATGCCTGGATAAACTACGTGGCAGATGTAGTGCGGGTCCTTGCATCGAAGCCCATCGGTCGGTACGAAGACCAAACGTCGCCCGCTGCACCCAAGACCCGCTCCTTGTTCTCCGACAATGCCGGCGCCCCGAGGGGAACCAGCACCACCCGCCCGACCGTCCTGGGCCTCCCGAGGGGCCTCGAGCGGACACATGGTGGAATTGCCGTGCTTTTGCGTTGCTTCTAAAAATCTATAATGATATCTAATGCAGTGAGGCAGTGGGAACTGCGTTGCTTTTTATACAGACAGCGAGGGTTCCCCTAAGGAATCGCCCCCTCTTCAGGGTTTCCACGGACCGTACACGGCGTCTCGGACGCTCTCGTTGTTCCCCGTCTCCACGACTACGTCCACAGCGCTGTCGTTGCCCAATGCCCTGCATATTGTAGCTACATACCCGTCACGGCCCAGGCCACGCGTCTCTCGGTCCGGCCACGCGTTCAGCAACAGAACCTTGCGCTGGTCTTGGATAGCGGCGGCAACTCCTCCGGCAACGAGAACAGGCACTATCGACGTCCATAACGAGCCAATACTGTAAACCACCGTGTCTGCCTGCTCGATTGCCTGTAAAGTCTGCGCATTTGCCCGCCGGTTCCCTCCCACATACCCAACGCAACGGATTGGACTCTGTAGAGGAACTTCGCAGTTCTTATCCAACATTAACTGCGATCCGCCTTCCACAGGATGTGATATCTCACTCTGTCCGACTATCATCTCTCCATTTTCCAACTCTGCATATATATCCACTGATTCTTCCCCGTACATGCATCCATATACATGGACATTTGGCGCTACGTCCCCGACTCGCCGCAGTAACTCAACTCCATCTCTCATTCCCATCAAAGTCTTGCATCCAAACAGAAACATGTTCCCAATACTGGCCCTAGCCAATTGTATCCCTGTACCTTCAATTTGTACATCCATAAACACCAAAACGCTCCGAATAATTGGTTCTTTACATTCCTCAATGACTTCTTTCCATTCATCTCGAGCTTCCCGTTCAACATCACTCAATCGATGCATCAAGATTGTCTGTACTTTCGTGTTTCTCATTAACCTCACCAATCGGGACCGTATATCTCCTATGGAAATGCCTCCAAATACTCTCTGTAATTCTCCACTTGAGCCCCCGTTGTCCGAAACGGGCAAAATAAACGTGATTTCGTCATTGTCACTCGGTAAGAACTCCTCAATGATATTATTCGTTGCAGTACCTCCAGAAATCACCACCACCTTCATCGTTTTAATCAGTAGAAAGGCTGTAGTTCTTTAAACATATATCAGATTTCATTTTTCCCGCATCTTATAACTTAACTTAACTTATCTTTGCTTTTCGCCCTCTACTTGTCCCTCTCCACACACACACACATACTGGAAAAATGGCACTGTTTACAGATTGGGACGGTACAGTCACCTTACAGGACAGTAACTTCTTGCTTACAGATGAATTGGGCATGGAAAAACAAGAAATGCAAGAGTTAAACGATAAAATGTTCAACAACGAAACAAATTTTAGAGATGCATTTTCAGTAATGTTAAAATCTATATCAGATAATGGTCATACCATCCATGAATGTATCGAATATCTAAAGGAGCGTATTCAAATAGATCCCGGATTCAAACCAACTGTACAATATTGCTACGATAACAGTATCCCACTAATCGTTGTTTCCAGTGGTATGACAACAGTTATTCATGAACTGCTTACGTCATTCATCCCGGAACCTCACTTACGTAACCACGTGCAAATATATGCAAATGATGTACAAGTAAATGATGATGATGGAAGTTGGAGAATCAAGTATAGGGATGACACCACTTACGGACATGATAAGAACCAAACCATTAAGAAGATAATTGACGAGTCCCTGAGCGGGAAACATCCGCTTCTCTACTCAGGTGATGGAATAAGTGATATTTCCGCTGCGGAAAGTTGCGACATATTATTGGCCAAGTCCGGGTGTGATTTGGTGAAAATTTGTAAAAGAGACGGAGTTAAATTTACCGAGTTCACCTCTTTTTATGATATCCTTGAAATAGTCAAGGCTAAAATTTTGTAACAGGCAGAAACCCCCCCTTCGAGAGGTAGAGTTATCTAAATATCGAATCTTAAATACATTTTCTTCTTTCTACAATGGAGGTTTACACTGAAGAAGAGCTCAATAAATTAGCAGAGGATCTTACCAAAGATTATCTAACGGAAGAATACAGATTTCATCGTCCTACACTAGATTTTGAATATGATACTGATGATTTTGAAACTGGTGCATTAACACCAGATTCTGACTCTGATGATGATTCGGATTCTAATTTCCAAATACTGACAACTATGAGATATGATCCTATTCTTTATATTGGATCACAAGATGAAATCTCCAATGCAATCAATATGATTCCATTGGATGAATCCTTTTTCTTCTTACTTGATGAACATATAGGTAGATTGAAAAGATCTGGTAAATATTTTGGATATCCAACACAAAATTTAACTAAAACTATCTTATTAAATCATTTATCACTTGCATTACAATCCACAGATCGTACAATTGCACATCGTGTTCGTGTTTTCATTTCTAATGATGGAGAATATCAAATAGATTTCTCTCCATTACCTCCATCTCATCTTTTATCTACAGAAATTCCAGATTATCATACAATTCAAAATGGTAATGATACTATTCCACAATATTTACGTGAATGGACAGGTTGGAAAATTTTTTTGGATACCGAATATAGTATTCAATCACCATTTACCTCTTTTAAAACAACTAGAAGAGATACTTTTAATGATGCAAGAGAAAGATTTGATATAATTCCAGGGGATAATCGTGAAGTACTCATGATGGATAAAAGTGATAATGTCACTGAGGGAACCATTTGTAGTGTTGCATTTTGGAGACCAATTAAAGATGCAGAAACTGGTGATGTTGTATATAAATGGATGACACCTCATTTAGGTTTAGGTTGTATGGATGCAGTTGTTAAGAAAATGTTGTTGGATAAAGGTCAAATCATTCAAGGTGTTGTTCCATCACGTGAATTACGGGATGGTGAATACGTTTTGTTGTTTAATGCCTTGATGGGTATCAAGCCAGCTAAATTGGTTATAAATAAATAAATAAATTAATAAATGGACAAAGAAGAAGAAGAAGAAGAAGAAGAAGAAGAAGAATATTAATAATAATGATAATAATAATAATAATGATAATAATAATAATAATGATAATAAAAAGACGATGATCATGAAAGGAAATTAATCAAGGAGCAAAGGGTTTAATTTCAGATAGTTTGTTAACAGCCTTAGTAACATATTCATACGTTCCAAGTGTGACCGTTGATGAACAACTGATTTTCACAAAACGTGGTACTGAACCCGCCCAAAACTTACTGGCTCCTTCTTTGAAAAATATCAGAACAATACATGTCATCATATCCTTGTATATAATTCTATAATCTCTTGATTGCATTCTCGTTTTAATTATATCAATTGGCTGTGTTACACCAACAACCGCTAATGATGAGGCAAATCCCATCCCAAGTAATTCTAATTCACTAATAGAATCTCGACTAGGATCAATCATCTGTCTCATGGTTGAATACGTACTGTACCAAACCATACTATTCATACATTGACGTAAAATAGTTATACTTGAACCTTGTGTAAATGATAATAATCCTCCTGTTGAATACATCTCCTTAACAATCCCTTTAAAATTTGTAGATGGATGATGATGATAATATAATATTGCCTTCATACGAGGCTCATTCATGAATTCTTGTGCCATCGATCTGGCAGTTTGTTTGACTTCCGGTCTATTGGTAAGTCTTTTACCATTATTAGTAGGTTTATCTTCAACTTTGGCATCTTCATCATATGTTGTACGTAATCCATATTTAATCATAGAGTTCTCAATCATCCTCACTTTGATATTCTCAAATGGAATCGCCCAAATAGATTCAATCATACCGGTCATTAACCCAGCAACAACTACTTGTGGTGCATTCGTTTTACCATAATTATCACTCATGAAATTGGAAAACGTATTGAATATAAACATTCTCGAGGCATTTTTCATTGCCATACCAATACTCAACGGTAAACACCCGGTGAATAACGGTCTCATTGAATCATGTGGTACAATACCTTCTTTTATCATTATTGATTTATTCTCAATTTGTGAAATCGTTTTGAAATATTCTAACGGGTATGTCAACGTCGTTTGAACAATACCTGCAACAGCACCCCCAAACATGGCCGTGGAAAGGCCCGTGGTGTCCGTAGATGTCGGTAATGGATCCATTGCTTATATGATATTCACAATCGTTGATATATTAGAGACTTGGAGATATACAATCCTAATTAATCAATCAATCAAGTCAATAATTTTTTTGGAATTTTTTAATGAACCCGTTAATTTTTCAAGTACTTTTTCTACTCGAATTTTAATAATGTTCATTAATCAAGTTCCTTTCGGTTTCTTTCAACACATAGATGAGTTACGTACTTACAGCTATAGCCAAGAGGGGAACATTCTCAGATGATGATACATCATCACTATCTGAAGTTTTGAAAACTCTGCCTTTGAAAATGACCTCATTCACTGTCTTATCACAATTGAAAGCGACAGATTTCCACGTGGACATCGATTTGACTAAATTTCATCCAAATGTTCCAACCATCGAACAAGCTGAAACTGACATTTTGAACCAAATAAGGGGAACAAACTTATCAAATGTTGATTTGATCTTTCAAAAAGACGATGCGAATCGTAAATCTAAAGGTTTAGTCGTTTTCGATATGGATTCAACCTTAATTCAACAAGAAGTTATTGAATTGATTGCAGCACAAGCAGATGTGGAAGAACAAGTTGCAGAAATCACCACTAGAGCAATGAATGGTGAACTTGACTTCAAACAATCGCTTGCTGCTCGTGTTGCATTACTTAAAGGTATTAAATCACAATCATTATGGGATGATTTAAAACCTCAAATTCAATTAACACCAGGAACAAAAGAATTATGTGCTGTTCTTAAGAAAACAGGATGTAAATTAGCTGTCTGTTCAGGTGGGTTCCTTCCACTAGCAGAATACGTTAAAGAACAATTAGGTCTTGATTACGCCTTTGCCAACTTACTTAAAACCGAAACCGTTGACGGTGTGGAAATGTTAAGTGGTGAAACTATTGGTGAAGTTGTCGATGGTGCTCGTAAAAGAGACCTCCTTGTGCAACTCTCTGGTGAAAACAGCGTTGAGTTGGCGAAAACTGTTGCTGTTGGTGATGGTGCCAACGATCTGTTGATGATGCATAAGGCGGGTTAC
The DNA here is from genome assembly GCA_030570355.1 of Pichia nakasei. Lineage (NCBI taxonomy): Eukaryota > Fungi > Ascomycota > Pichiomycetes > Pichiales > Pichiaceae > Pichia > Pichia nakasei. Next base: position 134,545 of record JAJLVL010000002.1, read on the forward strand.
GGTATTGCGTGGAATGCTAAGCCAAAGGTGCAAAACGAGGCCCCATGCTGTCTCAACTCAGACTCGTTGAAGGACGCATTGTACATCTTTGGTTACAACGATGAAGAAATAAACAGTCTTTTGAAATAGATTTACATATTGTATAGCCCTTACTTGGTGTATAGACGTAGAAGTAATTTAAATTAAAATTATGCAATACTGAGCCCTCTCAATGTTCACAGAACTTTTTTTTTTTCAGCCAGGATTTTTCCAATTGATATTTTGGTGGTTTACCTGCATCTTGTTTCTTTTACCGACTTATTCATGCACGACATGTTTGAACCCATACTATTTTCAGCGGTGGAACTGGAAATACAGCGTAACCAGGCTCACAAACTCTCGCAGACTCTACAAGATCTTGCCAATTCGGAGAATGACAAAACACATATCAAGAAAATCGAAAATACAGTTTACGGCACAGATGTGAAACTATACAGTTGGCGATTCAATGAATGGGATTACTACAGTAAGAAGATCAAATTGCCATCCAATGCACGTGGATTATTCACTGATGTGAATGGCGATATAGTATGTCGTGGATATGATAAATTCTTCAATATTAATGAACTTCAATCTGTGAAGGAGGAAACGCTAAAAGCGGAAACAGTTGGTCCCTATACTGTCACTGTGAAAAGTAATGGATGTATAGTGTTTGTTTCTGGGCTTGCAGATGGAACACTGGTTGTTTGCTCAAAACATTCGACTGGTGTTAGGGATGATTTGTCCAAAAATCATGCAGTTGTAGCCCAACATGCACTGGAACGTCAATTGCAACAGAATTCATTGTCTTCCAAAGAGTTAGCGTTGATTCTTTTTGAGAACAAAATAACTGCTGTATGTGAATATTGTGATGACGAGTTTGAAGAACACGTGCTCGAATATAAGGATGATAAAGCGGGTTTGTATCTACATGGGTTAAACCTTAATACTGTGGAATTCAAAACGTATCCTATGAAACAAGTTAATTTATTTGCGGAAAAATTTGCATTCAAAGAAACCAAATATGTTGTTTGTGAGAGTTTTGATGAGACATTAGCGTTAATGCAAAAATGCAATGAAACCGGTGCTTTCCAAGATGAAGAAATTGAAGGATTTGTTATACGTTGTCAAAGGAAAAATACAACATCTAAAGAAAACACAGACTTCTTCTTTAAGTTCAAGTTTCAAGAACCTTACTTACTATACAGAGAGTTAAGAGAAGTCACAAAACAATTTATAAATACTGGACCTGAGTCTATCAAATTTGGTAAACATAAATTAATTTGTATGGATTACATCAAATTTGTAATGCCATATCTAGTTACTGATGAAAAATTGAAAATTGATTACTTGGATAATAAGGGAATAATAGAATTAAGAAAAAAATATTTTAGTTCTAAAAATGAATCTACAATGAAATTAATTTCTGATGAACTGAAAATGTTAGATTTGGAAGATGAAATGAAAAAATTAAAGTTTGGCGAAACAAAATCAAATAGGTACGTGCTTGTAACCGTTGCCACTATTGGATGCGGTAAAACTACAACGTCGGTTGGATTGATGAACTTGTACCCAGAATTAATTGGGCACGTTCAGAATGACAACATTCAAACCCCTGGTAAAGATAAACTGGTCGTCGCTGCATTGGATATTCTTAAGGAAAAGCCTATTGTGATACTAGATAAAAATAATCACAAGTTTGTTGAAAGAAAACAGATTTTTGATTCGTTCCAGAAACTAAATGATACTATTCCCAAATCCAAATTGAAATTTATTTGTCTTAATTTCATCCAAACGGGCTCTCCTAAAGGTGATAAAAAATTGTGGGAATTAACAAGAAATAGAGTGGTTGAAAGAGGTGACGATCACCAATCAATTAAAGTACAAAGTGATGGAATTGTAAATACAGAAAAAATCATGAGAGGGTTCATTAGTCGATTTCAGAAAGTTGAGCCCCATAGTGAACCAGATTCAAAGTTTGATTACATTATTAACTTGAATGTTACTCAGGCCGATTCTAGTTTGATTAATATAAAGAAACTAGTTTCTGAACTTCAAAAAATCATCAAAGATGTTGATTTACCAAGACCTTCAGATGCCCAATTTGAATCTGCTTTTGAAAATGCTAAAAATTATAAACCAGTATTCACGAAAAAGATGAAGATAAACAAATTAAAGCCTAATTATTTTGGAGTTCATATTCCTACGGATAGTGTTCTTTCTATTGTCGATGCTGAAAACATCAATTTTGCTGAAACCCTCAAGGAAAAAAATCGGATTCAAAAGGAATTTCACATAACTTTAGTTCATTCAGCAATGAGAAGAGAAGGTGATGAGAAACGTGAAATGTGGAAAACTTATAATGATGAGTTTAAATCACAAATCGAAGTATTTGCTAAAAAGACCGAAAACCTCCCACAAAATAATAAGTTTTATATTGAAGATGAATATAGTGCAAAGATTTCAATAAATAAAATTATTTGGAATAATAAAGTCATGTGTCTTGCAGCAAATGTTTTATCTTTTCATCACAAAGACAAGTTGATTTCGTTACCTGTGGCTAATAGGTTTACACATATAACCATTGGAACTATCGATAAGTCAATTCCTGCGATGATGGCCGGCGTTATGTTGAATGATTATTACGATGGCAAGGCCAAAGATGTCCACGTGAAAGAGTTGGATGATCCTATTGTTTTGGAAAATCTATCTATTTATGCATTTATGCATTAATGTAATATTTGCTCTATATTATTCTTTATAGTTTTTAATATACATCTAATTTTCTATTGTACATAATAATTTATATTATACATTGGACACTATCATTTCAAATTTTGATACAATTGAATTAATGAATGGTGAAGTTTTCTCACTTCTTCGTTTTTCAAATCATCATCTAATTTCTGGTTTAATTCATTTAAAACTTTATTCATTTCTCTTTCATCTTCATCGTCATCGTTATCTTCTTCTCCATCTCCATCTTTATCTTTTTCAACGTCATCTTCATTTAACCCGTTTTCATCATCACTAATTGCTTCTTCAACATGATTTTCTGTGAGAATCAAATCAATGTCATCTGCTCCATTTATTCCACTTTTCCTTAAATCCAACAATCTACTGATATTTCCAAATTTCGACCCTAATTTGCTTTCCATGCGTACTAATCGATTAGACTTTCTCTGTTGCCAAAGTTTGGACTTTTCTTTCAGTTGGAAAAGATACTTTTTTTCAGTTGCTAACAATTCTTTTTCTTTGGCAAGTTGAAGTGCCAACATTTCCAGTTGTTTTGCATTGATGTCATAACTAGATGTGAGTCGTGTTTGATCGTCGTGTAGGGTTGTTATATTGAAATCACCACTGGTACGACTAGTTTGTAATATTCGCTGTGTATTCTTGTGTACTGGTGGTAGATAAACATTCGAGAATTTTTTAATCATAGGTTTGATTATTTCGGACTTTAGTACATCCGAATAAGTATGAAGTTTCGGGTTATCCAAAGACGGTGGGATTAGTAGTTGCAATAATGTTGATAATTCAGAATGTACTTGAGGTGGTAACTGCTGCCAGTTTTTAGTGTTCAAGGGAACTGTATAATTAGTCAATTTTTTCACACGTTTAGGGTTTGTAGACTCAATAAGCATATCGCCCGATCTCTTTTCAACTGTTTCATCCTCCACTGGTACTTCATCATCCGATGAATATATCTCTATGACATCTTCTTCCTCAGGTGTTGACTCTGATTCGGATTCTCCCTCACTGCTACTGTAATCCGATACTTCCAAAACTTCCGACTCGGCTTTTACCGGTGAAAAAATCGTTTGATCTTGCGAAACCATTGATTTCAAGGTGGCATTTTTACGTATGGGTGTTTGTTGTTGTGTTTGAGCTTGAGACTGTGGTTGTGATTGAAGGTATTGTGACGATAACAAATCTGAGTCTATCTTCCGCACTCTTGTTTTAGCCGACGGCCGGGATTTTGTACGGTGTGGTTTCCCAGACATTTCATGTGCACACTTTTAATGATTGTGATTCAACAAAAGAACAACAAGAGCAGCAGGAGCAATACAACAAGGTGACGTTCCGAAGCCAGACGTGCATCAACACATGTCTGTTTCAAAAGAGGAAACACAAACTTTGGAAAATCATGTGTTTACGTAATTTGATGGGCACCGACGCGTCTTTGCAGTTTTTATGAGTAAATGAAAAACAAAAAAAATCTCTCCCCAAACGCGTATCAAATAACGATGCTATGACAGCAATACCACCCAATTTGAGACACCGTGTCAGGACTCAAAGAACCATGGCTATTTCAGAGTTTGAGAAACAGAGACAGGCCAATATTGCTCGAAACAAGGAGCTTTTGAGGAATCTCAACTTGACCCAGTTGGCAAATGAGTTTGGGAAATCAGAAAACAGTAACAAGCCAAGTGCCAAACCTAAATCTAAACCAAAGACGCGTAAGCCTGCGGTGAAAGTTGAAAAGGAAGCTGTATTACCATTACGTCGTTCGAGAAGAATAGCAGGGGTTAATGTCGATGATTCAGAAGCAGTGAAAGTGTTGGATGCCTTGGATGAAGAAAAAATCAAGCAAGAGAAATTAAAAGAGTTGGAGTCCATAAGGCTAAGTGATGATCTTAAATTATCCGAAGTCATAAATGATACCGAAATGTTAGCAAAATTGGGCAAATCTTTCTCAATGGGTGATTTCTTTGAGGAGATCAAAAATAAACCTTTGACTTTGAAAAGTGATGAACAAGCAAGAGATGAGTTGAACAAATTGGAGTTATACGAGAATTTCCATCCTAATCACATCATGTTGACCAACTCTAGAATGACCACAATTGAATTTCATCCTTCAAATAACCGTAAACTGGTGTTTGCCGGGGATACCAATGGTATGCTTGGAATGTGGACCGTTGATGATGATACTGAAGAGGAGCCTGCAATAATCCGTTTCACTCCACATAGGAAAAATATTGCTAGAATTTGCGTTCGTCCCGAAGTTATGGAAGAAGTAGTCAGTTCATCATATGATGGATCAATAAGGACAATGGATTTGACTAAAAATATATCAAAATGTATTGTTGAATACGATGATCAGTGGGGGGACGCATCAGGGATTTCAGATTTCAAGTTTATTGATAAAAATATTGGTTATTTAACAACATTACAGGGAGAATTTTCAATATTTGATCTGAGAGTAAGTGATCCTGTAAGGAGAGATTCTTGTGTTAATAATTATAGATTACATGATAAGAAAATTGGTTATTTTTCAGTCTGTCCATCGGATAATAACTTAATAGCATCTGCAAGTTTGGATAGAACAATGAGAATTTGGGACTTGAGAAAAATTAATGATCAAGTTTGGTCAGATTATGAGGATGTAAAGGGTCCACAGTGCGTGGGTGCATATAGAAGTAGGTTGAGTGTCAGTTGTACTGACTGGAATCAAGCGGGTGATATTGTATGCAATGGTTATGACGATTCGATACGTATTTTTCATATGAATAAAGGTGATGGTATTCTGAACAATATAGCAAAACTTCCGAAAACCGAAGATGGTGATATCAATGAAAATTTGGACCCAGATGTTACAATCAAACACAATTGTCAATCGGGAAGATGGGTCTCGATTTTAAAGTCCAGGTGGCAAGAGAGACCTAGAGACGGGGTCGAGAAATTTGTCATTGCCAATATGAAAAAGAACTTCGATGTTTATAGTAGAGAAGGCACAATGCTCGCACATTTTGGTGATGAACGTATGACTTCAGTACCGGCCGTCTGTTGTTTCCATCCAACAGAAAACTGGATCGTTGGTGGAAACAGTAGTGGAAAAACCTTTTTACTTTCATAGACTGAAATTCCTTTTTAATAATTTTATAGATTCTAAATGTACAGTAAGTTTCAAAACTAAGCAGTTTCTTGATCCTGAAAAAGATCCAGAGGGGGGATAAAGAGAAAGAGAATTTTATGAAAATGGTACTTCCAAAATAGTACCCTGGAAATATGTAGTAAATATTAAAACTCCAAAATTCCTGATTCATTTCGATTCATTGGAAAGATATTTTTCTTTGTTCCATAACCACCCTTCACCACCACGCAGTATACCGAGTGCAAATATAAGTGCACCGGCACCTTTCACCGAGCTCTTCCACCAAAGTGGGTTTCTAGTTGTAGAAGTGTTAGATCCGGAAAATGGCAAATTGGACATGAAATATGCACCCGCAACAAGACATGTTGCCGATCCCATGATTTGGCAGGGCAAACATTGTTCTTCGTAGGTTATATCGGACGCATCTGTGGATGTGAATATATTGAGAATATTAGAGGGGATCATTTTGGTTGGTATGTCTTGGTCAAATCGTATACTCTGAATACCAGAAAGTGTATACGAGCATGCAATTTATACAAGTTTCATGACATAAATTGCAAAGAAAAGAGGAAAATAGAAATTACCCAATTGGGAAGCAGGGCTCATGAGAAGTTTCCCTCTTGTAAATCATTGCTGGCCTTGTTCTTACTTCACGATGTTCTTCCCCAATCTTTGCCCAACTTTGCTATGCGTGTATCTTTGACGTGTGCCGTTCTTTGCTGCCTGTTACAGGGGAAAATATGTGCACTGAATATCTCAGAAAGTGGAAAAAATGTAGTGTATTCCTCAAATGTGCTTGCTTTCTATAATCAGTCTAAGCCATTTGTATTTGATTTTTCCAAGCGTAATGTCGACAATGATGTACTTTATTCAAACTCCAGTGTGGCTAGTAATGGTAGTAATGATGAAGACAATAAGGATGACTTTGAATATTTGAATAATGGGTTAGATGACACTTTTGATTTCCACATCGCTGGTGATAATACTGATGAAGATGAAAATTCTTATGACGAATATGGGAAGCTTTTTGCGGATAGTGATTCTATCAATGATGAAGGTGTTAATTTACCAAATTCACCTGTTTCATCCAGTATATTTGATTATAAAACACAAAAGATAAATGGTGTTAACCTTGGAGGATGGTTGGTGACTGAACCTTTTATCAGTCCCTCATTGTATGAACAAGCGTCCGTTAATGGAACAGAAAGTGGTACTCCGGTTGATGAATACCATTTTTGTAAAATTCTAGGGCCGGATGTTGCACTCAATAGATTAAGAAAACATTGGGATACCTGGATTACTGAAGCTGATTTTGTAAAAATAAAATCTTATGGTTTTAATGCAGTTAGGTTGCCTATAGGATATTGGGCATTTGGAAGATTAGCAGATGATCCATATGTCTTTGGACAAGAAGAATATTTAATTAAGGCAATTAAATGGTGTAGAAATAATGGTTTGAAATTATGGTTTGATCTACATGGAATTCCAGGCTCACAAAATGGTTTTGATAATTCTGGACAAAGAGACGTTTATATGTGGATGAGTCCTCAAAGCAATTACGATTTTGGTTTGAAAATTTTGCAATACATTTATGATAAGTATGGTGGGCCCGAATACGAAGACGTTATAATTGGGTATCAAAATTTGAATGAACCATTAAATACTAGATATGAACTTCCGAAAATTGTTGGCTTTGACCAAACAACTTATAAAATGTTCAGAGAAAAGAGTTCAAACTGGTTTGTTTATCATGATGCATTTTTACCAGCAAACTTTTGGTCAAATTATATGAATGAACCTGAATATCAAAACACTGTATTGGATCATCATAGATACGAAGTTTTCGATACAACACAATTACGTGAAGGTATTGATGGGCATATTACTTCAATTAGATTACTTACAGAAGAATTTTTGAAACTACCAAAAATCCAAATTGTTGGAGAATGGTCAGCAGCATTGACTGATTGTTCCAAGTGGTTAAACGGGGTTGGTAGAGGTGCTAGATACGACAACACTTTTGCAGGTAATGGAGTAATTGGAGAGTGTAGATATAGTAACGATTATCGCAAAATGACTGATCAAGATAAAATCAACACACGTCGTATTATTGAAGCACAATTGGATTTTTACAATCAAACAAACGGGTTCTTCTACTGGACCTGGAAAACTGAAAATGCTATTGAATGGAGTATGTCCGATTTAGCAAATTTAGGTTTATTCCCAGTTCCATTACATGACCGGAAATATCCAAAAGTTGTATAAAATTTCAAAAGTAAGCAACACAAATAATTGCTTTACACCCTGTATAATTGTATAATTTAATGTATGTCAAGACAAACAATACAAGAGTCTGAAAAAAAAATTTTTTTAAAAGAAAAAGATGTACGCCCATCTACTATCAAACGCAAGGTTATGGTAAAAGAACCTAGAGTTAGCGAAAAAGGCACAAATATATCTAGCCCCAAGGAAATGGAACCCAAAGCCATTGTTGGGCTTTGGGTTGAGTAATGAGGCTGCTAAAGGAAATAGAAGAAAAAGAGTGGTATGAAATGTTATGTTAAAAGTGGAGTCTGCGTTTCTTTTAAAGAGTTTTCCGGAAATATGAAAATTTTCATATTGGAAAAACCGATTTCTTAAAATGGCAAGGGAAGCGACGGCTGTTTTCTTTTGATTCAATGAGGGTTTCATGATGGAGATTATAATTTGCAGAGGCCAAGGTTGTTTAAATAAATAGATATTTTCATGGGAAGGTAAGATAATGGAGATTACCGACAGTGACACACTCAACCAAGCAGTTCTTGCTGAGCAAATACAATCGGTCACGACGCTTTCCAATGACTTAGCATCATCAATGGCATCATTGGCGAGATTGAATCGTAAAGCTATTATCAATATCAGACCATTAGTTAAACAAGTTGGAATTGTGCGTGTGAGAGAACGTAATTTACAGAACATACAAAAAGAAGTTGAAGCGAGCCGAGATGTGGCGTCTCGTGTTTCAATGGCATTACAGAAACTGGCATCTGCTAAAAATGTTTTTGAAATAATCGAATCTCTGAAGGGAGTTGAGTCATTACAACGGGATGTTAGTTGGTTTGAAGGAATGAAGGAAGAAGTGAGTAATACAGTTGAACAGAGTGAAGCGAATTTACGTGGAATTGCAATCAATAATATACGTAGAGGTGAAAATGGTGTTGATGTTTCAACAGTTGTTAAATTTTTTAGTAGTCGTGGTATTGATATTATTGATGATCTTGCAAAGGAAAGGTCGAATATTATTAGAAAAGAGATGAATAATAATGCACCAAAACTTCCCGCTATAAATGCTAACCAAAATTTCCTTTATAATGGAGGCTTTGGTTTTGAAAAATATAGTGTTTTTGTTAGAAGGTTACAAGATAGAGAAATTGCGTATATCAAATCATCTGGTCTTGGTGAGAGAGCATACTCACGTATTCTAAGGGGGGTAATTGAATCGTATATTGCTGAAATGAAGAGAGCAATGGATTTTATATCTATGAGAAAAGGTGCTTATATTGGAATGTTTTATGAACTAGCAAATGGAAGTTCGGATGTAGTGTTAAGTATGCAAAGAACAGGGTTGAATAAGATTGGATCGGTGAGTACATTAGAGGAGATGAATAAAAAATGTATCAATGAATCAAAGGGATCTTTTGCTTGGATATTAGAGGATATTAGAGGACGATATGAGAGTAGTAATGTTGGTAGTGGTAGTAGTGGTAATATGGGATTAGATACTACTTTTATGCTTAATACCACACGAGTGAAAACATTTTCAACATTCAAGGAACAACAGGTACGTTTTATTGAAGGATTAAGTCAAGGATCATGGTTACCATCAATTTTACCTACTGGATTTATACGTGAAAAGGCAGGTGCAATAGATGCAGCATTTTTATTGGGATCATTCTATGCTGATGCATTAGAAATATCCTTTTTTTCATTAGGTGAAAGAGCAACAAAGCGTCTTGGTAATGTAGTTTCAGGTTCGATTGAAGATGAAAATACGGGGATGATGTTACTTATTAATTGGGATAGTATGCATACATTATTGGGTGGATCATCTACATTGAAACAAGTTTTAGGTCAAAGAGGATTGGAGAGATGTGAACGATTGAAAAAACGAGCAATGGATCGTGCAGGTGGTGGATGGTCTCGATTAACTGCCAATTTAATGGCTGCAAGTACCAAACAGGGAGGACAATTAAGTATGTCACCAAAGGAAACGACGAAATTCTTGGATGATTTTTTCAAATCTGTTGATGTTTTATGTGAGAGATGGAGTCATGCTGATATTCCATCCTTTTACAAAGTCCAGTTAGCTGGTGATATCCGTAAAACATTGATTCCGAGTTACAAGGTGTTCTGTGGGGTGATTGGAGGGCAGAACAAGTTGGCCAAACATCTTGCCCTGACACCGGAAGCCCTGGGTGCCAAAATAGACAAGTGTTTGAGTTAATTTATATAACGATAAAGATTGCATAAAATGCAACTACTATGTATTATCAACATTCATTCCAATTGGTAATTGAAATACTACATATAAAAAGTAACACTTAAACATTCTCTAACTTTCTCTCTCTCTCGATCTCGATATAACACCATGGTAACCCGTTGAAGTCTATCAACACGATAGCAAACAGCAACGCTGCTTGCAGTGGACCGTTCCCACAAATGAATAGATTGGTGGATGTCCGCCGCCATGCACTCGCCACGCGCTCACCACATGGCCTGGGCTGGGTAAGAGGGCAAAAAGTTTATTTATGCCGTCAAGCTGAGCCGCCATGGCTCACTATTGAAGGAAAAAAAGGGCAAAAAAAGGGCAAAAAAGTGCAAAAATTTAGTGCCGAGGCCCCGAAACTGAGCCATTTACCCCGGACAAATAGGCGGGCGGCTGGGGAAATTGTATTGGAAATGGTGGGATGTTTCTCAATAATAGGGTTTTGTTATTGTTTTGGGATAGCAACACCTATTGGCATATCTCGTTGTTTGTGGCCGAATGTCAGCGATTTAATGTCTGCAAGCTGTGTGTTTCTGGGTTTCCTGGGTTTCAACTGGAAAGGTCCCGAAATTATTTAACTGGCATGTAGTACCCACTCCCATTTCTTCCTGATCAATCTTCTTCTTCTTCTTTAACCACCTGTATAACTAGATTGTGCATCCTTTTCTTCTTTCTAACCTTCTAATCTTAGAGTTGTTGCTTGTCTAACCAAACTTCAAACCGTCATGTCTTCAGGTGATGCGCCTGAACCGGGCACAACAGAGTACTACGATGAACTCAATCGTACGGTCTCAAAATCAATATCTCGTTCAATTACGTCTCATGACCCGAATCTGTCAGTTATGCAAAAATTATCTGAACTATCTAATAAGATGGCATCAATGACAGCTAATGAAATGGAAACTTTCCAATTGGATCCAAGTGATTTCGATTTGAAAACAATCCTTGAATACATGTTCTCTTTCAATCAAGAACATGGAGCCGCCAAACCTACCCAAACTGTCATTTTCGACCAATTGACTGTTGTTGGTAAAAACACATCTGCTTCAGTTCTTCTCGATATTTCAGATGTGTTCTTTAAACCATTTACTATGGTATATGATAAATTTTTCAGGAAGGATAAGAATGAAATGTTTGATTTTTCAAAACTCCCAAAGCATAGAAATGTCATTAAAGATGTCATTGGTATTTGTGAACCAGGTACAATGACTTTGGTTCTTGGTAGACCTGGTGCTGGTTGTTCAACAATGCTTAAAATTTTATCTGGTGAAAAGAAAACTTATATTAGAACTGAAGGTACTTTATCCTATAATGGTATTGACTCAAAGGAATTCTTTCGTCATTTTAAAAATCTTTTAATTTACAACCCAGAACTTGATGTTCATTTCCCATATCTTACTGTTGGTCAAACACTTTCCTTTGCAATTGGTTGCAAGACCCCTAATATTAGAGTTGATGATGAATCAAGATCTCAATATATTGAAAACATGAAAAACCTCTATGAGATTTTATTTGGTCTAAAGCATGTTGAAAAGACCATTGTTGGTAACGATTTCATCAGAGGTATCTCCGGTGGTGAAAGAAAAAGAGTTTCCATTGCAGAATCAATGGTTTCTGAAGGATCTGTATTTTGTTATGATAATGCAACTAGAGGTTTGGATGCTTCCACTGCTTTAGAATTTGCCGAAAATTTAAGAACGGTTACAAATGCTTCCAAAAATACTTCAATAGTTACCATTTATCAAGCTTCAGAAAATATTTATCAATTATTTGATAATGTCACTGTTCTTTACTTGGGTAGACAAGTTTATTTTGGTCCAATTGATGAGGCAGTTCAATATTTTGAAGATATGGGATTCATTAAGGAAGAAAGACAAACAAGTTGTGAATTTTTAACTGCAGTTACAGATCCAACTGCAAGAAAAAGTAAACCTGGTATTTCAAATGTTCCTTACAGTGCCGATGATTTTGAACATTATTGGATAAACTCTTCAAGATATCAAAATTTGAAATCCCAAGTTGAAGAAAAGCTTCGTTCTTTTAATCCAGATCAATCATTTGATGAAATTAAACAAGTTTCCAAAGTTTTAAAACAAAAGGGAACTGCTAAAAATTCATATTATACCCTAAATTATTTATCACAATTGGAAATTTGTTGTAAAAGAAGAGTTCAAAGTATCTACAACAATAAAGCATATACTATCACTTTTATTTCAGCTTCCGTCATTCAATCGTTAATCATTGGTTCATTAGGTTATAACTTACCTGTTTCGACATTAGGTGCCTTTTCAAGAGGTGGTATTATTTTCTTTGCATGTTTATATTTCTCAATTATGACATTAGCAGAAACCCCAGTTTTATTCCAAGATAAGCCAATTTTAAATAAACAATATGCTTATACAATGTATCATCCATCTGCTGAACTTATCTCAAAACAATTGGTTCAATTGCCTGTTCGTTTGGTGGCTATTATTCTATTCATTATTATCATGTACTTTTTAACAAATATGAAACGTGAACCTGGTCCATTTTTCCAATTCTTATTGATGACGAATCTAGTTGTGATATCAGTCAGTGGATTGTTCACTTTATTTTCGTCATTTATGCCCAATCTAGCCTCGGCTATGGCCTTTTGTGGTGTTGCCATGCTTGGAATGGCGATTTATTCATCTTATATGCTTCAAATGAAAAATATGTATTGGTGGTTTAAATGGTTTGCATATACAAATCCAATTTTATATGCATTTGAATCTATGATGGTTATGCAATTTCATAATTTAAGAATGCCATGTTTTGAATATAATTTAATTCCCTTTGGTCCCTTATATCAAAATATTGATCTTCAATTGAATCAAGTTTGTGGGTTTGTTGGTGCTGTTGAATCCAAAGTTTTATATGATGGTTCAAATGATGTTAATGGTGATATTTATTTAAAATTAGCTTTTGGTTATTCATTTGGCCATTGTTGGAGAAATTTTGGGTTTATGTTCATTTTCATATTTGGTTATTTAATTATTAATGCAATTGCTGTTGAAATTTACAACCCAATTCCTTCTAGTGCTGATAAATTATTATTTATCAAAAATGCAAAAGTTTCTAAGGCTATTATTGATCATTTTAAACAAATTTCCCCAGCTGATGTTAAAGATACAAGGGAAAGCAGTGAAGATGAAAGTATTGAAAAAGATATAGAAAAGGATGCAGTGTTAGATAATGATAAAATTGAAACAACATCCACTGGGGAATCTACATTCCAAAAATTAGGTTCAGATGATATTTTTTGTTGGAAGAATGTGGATTATACTGTTCCTTATGATGGTGGTGAAAAGAAACTACTTGATAATATTCAAGGTTTTGTCTTACCTGGTACAATTACTGCATTGATTGGTGAATCTGGTGCAGGAAAAACTACATTATTGAATGTTTTATCAAGAAGAACTGAAGTTGGTGTCATTACTGGTGATATGTTTGTTAATGGACATGTTGTCGATCAATCATTTGAACGTAGAACTGGTTATGTTCAACAACAAGATTTGCATATTGCAGAATTGACTGTTAAAGAATCATTATTATTTAGTGCCAGATTAAGAAGACCAAGAAGTGTTCCCGATGAGGAAAAAATTGCTTATGTTGAAACTGTCATGAAAATTTTACATATGGAAGATTATTCCGATTCAGTTGCTGGTGTTCCAGGTTATGGGTTAAATGTTGAACAACGTAAAAAATTATCTATTGCTACTGAATTAGTTGCCAAACCATCATTATTATTATTTTTGGATGAACCAACTTCTGGTTTAGATTCTCAATCATCATGGGCAATTGTTCAAGTTTTGAAAGAGTTGGCAAATTCGGGGCAAGCTATTTTATGTACCATCCATCAACCATCGGCTATTTTGTTTGAACAATTCGATCGTTTATTATTACTTAGACGTGGTGGTCAAACTGTTTATTTTGGGGAAATTGGTAAACATTCAAAAAAATTATTGGACTATTTTGAAAATCGTGGTTGTAGAAAATGTTTAAGTTCTGAAAATCCGGCTGAATATATGTTAAAAATGATTGGTGCAGGTGCAACTCTGGCTGTTAATAAAGATTGGCATGATTTATGGTTGGAGAGTGAAGAATGTGCAGAAACCTCTAAAAAAATTGATGAATTGGTTGAAATTGGTTCATCGAAAACTAATGTTGTTGATGAAGAATTGAAAAAGCAATTTGCTACTCCATATATGTATCAATTTTATCAAGTCAATAAGAGAACATTTTATCAATTATATCGTTCCATTCCTTATGTTTTACCTAAATTTTTCTTAAACGTCATTGGTTCATTGGTGACTGGTTTTTCATTTTGGAATGTCAATCATACAATTGTTGGAATGCAAAATGTTATGTTTTCATCTTTCCTTACTTTAGTTATTAGTGCACCTGTTATGAATCAAATTCAAACATATGCTATTCAATCAAGAGAATTATTCGAAGTTCGAGAATCTAAATCAAACACTTTCCATTGGTCATGTTTACTTATTGCACAATACGTTAATGAAGTTCCTTATTGTATGTTTTTCTCTACATTATATTTCATTGGTTGGTATTTCCCAATTCAATTTGATAATTCACCTGATAGAGCTGGATTTTGGTGGTTTACATACTGTTTCTTCTATCAATTATATTATCCATCATTATCACTTGCAATTCTTTATCCATCACCTGATCTACCATCAGCTAATGTTATTATGGGATTAATTTTCAGTTTTACCATGGCCTTTTGTGGTGTTTTCCAACCACCGGCATTAATGCCAGGTTTTTGGAAATTTATGTGGCGTACTTCTCCACTTACATACTTTGTTTCCAATTTATTGAGTATTACATTACATGATAGAGTTGTTGAATGTGCGGTTGAAGAATATAACTATCTACAACCTCCAGAGAATATGACATGTGGCGAATATTTAACCCCATATTTTGAATATAATACAGGATATGTTAATAATCCAAATGCGACATCTGATTGTGCAGTTTGTAAATATTCAGTTGGTGATCAGTATCTTGAAAGTATTGGTATTACATTTGATCAACGTTGGAGAAATATTGGATTTTTCTGTGTTTACATTGGATTTAATTTTGTTGCAATGGTGGGTCTTTACTATATTTTCCGTGTTAAGAGATTCAATCCTGTTGCCCCAGTTTTGAATCGTTTGAAAAGATTCCGTAAGAAGAATTAATTTATTTAACTGATATATTGCTTTTTTCTCTTTTTATATTCTAATATTCAACTCGTTTAATTTATAATTTTAAAATTTTAAAAGAAAATCTAATTTACAAAACAGATAATATAATTACACAAATAGTTTATTTTTTATGATTATCCAACTATTTAAAAAGGAGCTTGTTAAAAGGAAAATGAGCACCTGCCGAAAAACAGTGGGTTATGTGTTGTATATTCAATAAAGGTGAATACTGTCTCATAAAAATGTGAGTCTGTAATGCATAATTAAAACGGAATATTGTTAACTGTTATATATGAATTATAAAAGTAATATAAATAAGAATCTGGTAATGAAGAACAGGGGTTGATAATTATACTCAGAAATAAAAAAGCGTTGAAAGTTAAGCTTTGCAAAATCTTAAAATCAAATTTCCTCATAAAATTGACAATGTTCTTGAAAATAAAGCTGATCTAAAAGTTGATTGAATTCATTCACATGACATGAAAAGTCTCTGGTAGTATTATTATTATTTTTTTTTATCATAAAACTGAAAATATCTTGAGCAAAAAAAAAATGATTTAAGGACTCATAAATCATAGATAAATTCAACATTTTGCATATCAGTAAGATCAGCAAATGCTAATTTGGTATTATCAGTAATGACATTACCTGCTTCCTCTCTAAGTTGTGCACGTTTTTTATTTCTAAGTGAATAAATGACATAAATACCAGCTAATGCCAATGCACCTGCAGCATAAGAAACCAACATAGCAGTTTTAGCACCTGCATATCCTGGTGCTTGATTTGCTTTAAATGTTTGTGGTCCAATCATATTACCAACACTATAACCAACTAATAACACTGTACTCAATGTGATTTTCTTTGTATGACCTGCAATATTTGAAGAAACTAATGAAGCAGTACCTGCCATATTGGTGGTTGAAATATAAACTAAATAATAACCTGTTAATCTTGAACCCCTTGGATCAGTAAATGCTAATAAGGCAGCACCAACAACACATAATAAATTAATAATTACCATTGAAATAATTTTAAAATCTTTGATCCAATAATGATTTATCATTGCAACTGCAGGTGGAATAATAATATCAATACCACCACCTGGCATATTCATTAACATAGCTTGTGTTTGAGAAAATCCAAAATCTTCGTTAAGTAAGATAGAACCAAAATTATTTAAACCACCATTTGGAATTGCATATGACATTGCATAAATGAAAATACAATATGTAACAGGGTCTTTAAATGCTTCTATCAATTGATACTTTTTAAAATGTTTATTACCAAATCCTTGTAAATTTGATTTGGATCTTTCAATTGCATATTTTTTATCTAAATCATTTAAAAACCAAGCTTTAACTGGAACATCAGGAATATGTAACATTGAAACCGCACCAAGGAAAATTGTAATTACCCCCGTAATGATATAAAACAATTTCCAACTTGCAAAAGAATGGAAACCACCTCTGTGTTTGTCAAGTCCATATGCAATGGAAGCACCAACTAATGTACCCAAACCTTGGAAACCATACCACAAACAAGTTCTCATAAATTGTTCTTCTTTTCTATACCATTGAGAGGTTAAAATAATGTAAGCAGGATTCATAAAACCTTCAAAAATACCTAAAATTGTTCTACAAAGTAAAAATGTTGCAGCACTTTTACAAGCAGCATGACACATCAAAACAACTCCCCAAATAATAATTGCACTTCCTAAAGTTTTAGATAATGGTAATCTTTGTAATAATAAGTTTGCAGGATATTCGAAAACCAAATAACCTAAATAAAATGATGAACCAACCCAACTATATTCAGCAGCAGTCATATTTAAATCTTTTCTCAATCCCATTAAAGCAGCATAAGAATTTGTAGTTTTATCCATCATTTGAACAGCCATCAAACCACAAACAATTGGCATAATGTAAAAATCAACTTTTCTTATCAATTTCTTTTCATAATCTGGATCAAAATCAATTTTTTCAGTTTCACTGTCTAAATATTTATAAGCTTCATCCATATCTTCAATATTCATATGGTTAACTTCATCATTAAGAGATATAATTGCTGATAATTGTTGATTAAGGCCTTCATTCTGATCAGAGAATTCATAACCGGAATCCTTAGATTCGGATAAAGTCACAATATTTTCATTTTTGGTATTATCTTTATTGATCATTGTGATTGTTTGTTAAATAAAGTTTCAGAAATAATATTTATATATACATATATAATATCGACCACACTGAGGTAACACTTTAACAAGCAATGAACTTGCCGTTGTATTTATAGTTCATTTCCATGTCATGGTTTCACAGTGAAGTTATATCGTTAAGGTTCACAAGTCAAATTCAAAGAGATTGATACACTTGAAAAATTGGAGTTTCGGGAAATACTAAAAAAAGCAACTCAACCCGCCGATCAAAGAAAAAAATATCATGGCAGGTGTACCCGCCCGTTCTCAATCTCTCTGGGGTGTTTTTCCACCGTACATATCGGTATGTAAATTTTATTCAGGTAAAATTGTAGATTTATTGGTACATAGATAGATTGTGGAGATACATAAGTAAAGAAATTACGTCAAAGCCAATAAGTATGTGTTCCTCGCAAGAACTTCCCGATAATCGAAACTATTTTTCTTATCAGTGGATACTTTGTTATCGCTCCCAAAAGTGATATCGTACATTTTCCATATTGTAATTATTGCATTTCTTATCTCCACAACACTGCTAAATGGCCAATTAATCTCAAGTTGAAGCAGTAATGTTAGAGCCTTAGAACGTTTATCTTCTTCAAATCCGAAATTGTGAGTAGTTATTACGATAAGGAGACACCAATTGGGGAAAAACAATGATTTTTTACTTCTACTCAAATCAAGGAGTTGTGACCAAAGACTATGCGCATATACCTCAATGTTATCATCTAAATACTTCTCTAAGTTGTTCCTTAAAAGGGTGTTGTAAAGGTATACTTTGGCGGAGCTGAAATAACAATGTGCACTTATAATCAGTTCTTCAGATTCTGATGATTTTTGTTGAATAAGCAAGTTTAATTTATACCAAGTTCCTGTAAGTTTAGCTATAAATTTAGGTATTGCTATTTCTCCCAATTCTAATAGATTATTATAAATGGTAATTTGATGTATGATGTAAAGTAGTTCTGGTGAACATCCATACATGGATTCAATGCAACTATTCTGGAAAAAATATAGTATTATGGGCCATGAAGTTGAATCTGTGAATGATTTATATGATTTTGAATCAAGAGTGGTTAACAATAAAATATATCTTAATGAAAAGTATTTGTATGCAAACATGAAAATATCACTTTGAATTATCTTTTCCGGTGTCAAAGCACTAAATATTAGACTTGCTTCTGATAGGTATCTTACCCATTCTTTATTACCTTTATTTGTAATTTCAATATTACATAATAAGATAATAGTAATAACCAACTCTTCAAGCATTTCAACGGCTTCTATATCAAACCCATCAAGAATGTCATGTAAGTAATTTAGTGCGTCGTTTTTATAGATGATGAACAATGAGTTGTAGATCTTCAATAATTGCTTGTCTTGTTCACCTTCTGTTTTTTTAAGTTCTCTTTTGATAAGATCTAATGCAGATAATGCAAGTACTGATTGATATAATGCAGGAAATTTGATACATCCAGGAATTACTATACTTATGAAATCATTGTTTGTTGATTCTCTACCGGCAAAGCTTTTCCTTTGGCTTAAAACATTAATATATAGATCAAATAGAATTGTTTCGTCAATGATGGCTAAAAGATTTTTATCTTGCTTCAACAATTCAATTTCCTTCTTGGTGTAAAGTTTTGTAAGATAATCAGGAGTTGAGCCTCCTGATATTTTTGAAGTTGATTTTTCATTGACATTTTGATAGTCATTTTCAAGATCTAGAACATTAAAATTAATAAAAGTATCACTTATAAAGGAATTATAGTGGTTGGTAGTATTTACTTTGTCCAGCTGTTTCCAAATCAACTTGAGTCCATATTGACACTTTAGTCTAAGTCTTTTACAAATATTACAAACTGGCTTGGTTTCATCACATTTTTTCTTGCGCTGTTTACACGTGAAACATCCTTTCCGACTTTTGCCCGGCTTTTTCCCACTTTGGCCCATACAAAACAGGTAGAAAAAACCCAAAAAAAAAAAATAAGAAAAAGATAAAGAAGTAGTTGATAACGAAAAAGAAACCTGTCAGTGGGAGGAGATATATAAACCTTATTGACTTTTTATCGGTTACTGGAAAAAGGAAACCGGATCCGCGCGGGTCCACTTTCCTCAATTAAAAGGCCAAGATTTCAAATTTGGAAACTTTAAGTTACTAATAAATTATTGGAAAATAATACAATGTAATCTTTACAAAGGACAGGTAGAAACCATATAAGATGGTGGGAGTATGCCATGTATCCATTTCTGAGTAAGTGTTGGAGTGAACAACAAGAACAAAATGAATCAAAGTGAACCAGGGTCAGTACTTATTGTTGGATGCGGTGTTTTCGGTTTATCTTCGGCGTTAGAGTTCGCTAAAAGAGGATATAAAGTTACTGCAATCGATGCATATGAACCTCCAAGTCCATGGTCTGCAGCCTTTGATTATAATAAAATTATCAGAGGTGAGTATGATGATGAGTTTTACACAAAATTGAGTATTGAAGCAATTGAAATGTGGGGGAATGATAAAATTTTTAAAGATGTTTATAATAATTGTGGAAGAATTATGGTAACCCCACAAGATTTTAAAGCTAGAGCTGAATTTGAAAGAATTGGAATTTATAATTTACAAAAATATGGGAAAGCTTTAGATGTTGAATATCTTAATGGTGGAGATGAATTATCAAAGAGATTCCCATTTCTTAAATTCAATGGATTAAGAGATGATGAAAATACTAAATTTAATCCTTATGGTGGATTAGCACATTCTGCAAATGCATTAATTGCAGCCTATAAAGAAGCTAAAAAATTGGGGGTTAAATTTATATTTGGTGATGATGGTTGTGCTATTGAAGTTATTGATTCCAATATAACACCAATGATAAAGACGAAAAGTGGGAAAATACATACTGCTGATAAGGTTATAATTGCACTTGGTGCCAATACTGCAAGTTTAATCAATATGAATAATCAACAAAGTGCTACTGGATTATTTGTTACATTTATTAAATTAACTGATAAAGAATTTGAAAGATATAAAGATTGTCCAATTATGTTTGATGTTAAGATGGGATATTTTTTCCCACCAGATCCTGCAACCAAATTACTTAAAGTTGCATTACCAGGATCTGGAGCATCTCATATGGTGAAAAGTCCAACTGGTGAAGGTGAAATCTCGTTACCTAGATTTAAGAATTTAAATCCAAATGATACCATTCCAGTACATGGAGAACGGGAGGTGAAGAAATTTTTAGGGAAATATGTTCCAGATATTGCATATCATGAATTGATTGATTCTAAAATGTGCTGGGTTGGTGATACTCAAGATTCGAATTTTATTATTGATAATGTTCCAGGAAATGAAAAATTATACATTGCAGCTGGGGATTCAGGTCATGCATTTAAGTTTTTACCAAATATTGGTAAATATATTGTTGATAAAGTTGAGAATAAGCTTGATTTAGCAATTGAAGAAAGATGGAAATGGAAGCAAACGGATGGATTTGATCCAACCCAATGTACTTGGAGAGTTGGTAATGATTACTTGGATGTTTCAGAAATTGAATTTATGAATAACGATAAAATGAAGTGTAAATTATAAAAAAACAAAAAATTTATTAACAAATTTTTATTGAATGAAGTGTGTATAAAGTAAACCTAAGAAGTGAAAGTAAATTAAAACTAAAATACAAATGCATGTGGGAATATTATTTTGAAGATTTTTCATTTAAGAAAGAAAAATAAATGCTTCAATGGATATATATATATTATTTTTTTCAGTTATTGATGAATAAATTATTTAGATATGATAATTCTAATGAAGATAATTCAACAATAATTTTATTTTTGTTCTCTCCACATGAGTTCCCCCACCAATCATCATATTTCTTTTGTTTCCATGATTCAATAACTACTGGTACACTAGTATTATGTATTTGAGCAGTATGTTCTAAATATTTAACCAATTCGAAATTTCTTTTATGAGAAGACATATTATTTTTCATATAATTTTGCATACGATCCATTTGAGCAGATGAAGTTTGATAAAGACGATTTCTATTAGTTTTATAACAACTGACATATCCATCTGTATGTGAAACAGTACCAAAATATGAGAATTTTGGTGAATTTTGTTTAACATTATACGTATCATTATATTCATCATCTTCAACTTCAATTGTAGATACATTTATTTGTATAGGGGATTCATTTTGAATTTCATTTTGCATTTCATATGCTATTTCATATGCTATTTCATCATCTATTGCTGATTCCAGTTCGATTGATGTGAAAATCCCGGATGAATTACGTGTATGGATATGGGAAAGGTTATTACTACTCATTGCACTTCTTCTAAGCACTGGTTTCATTTCTTGATAGATATCTTCGGTTAAGGGAACGGTCGGTTAAGTCGTTTAAAATAAAAACTTCCCTTATCATGAATTCTACAAATTAATTAGCCCAAATGTGGCAATAAAGAATTATTTAAATAATAGCAGAAGTTGGTTTAAGATACAATGCTTCTATCCATGCTCCACAAAGTTTATTACAAAAACGTACAACTATTATCGCATCATAAATTCAATAGATTGCCGAGTCTAGAGAAACCGTTGGGATCCGGTTTACCCATTTTGGCGTCCCAGCCCCACGCAGAGAGAATTATCATG
This sequence comes from Pichia nakasei, assembly GCA_030570355.1. Lineage (NCBI taxonomy): Eukaryota > Fungi > Ascomycota > Pichiomycetes > Pichiales > Pichiaceae > Pichia > Pichia nakasei. Next base: position 157,034 of record JAJLVL010000002.1, read on the forward strand.
CTATTTTTCTCTTTTTCCCTTTTTCCCTTTTCTGCTCTTGTTCTGCTCGTTTTCTGCTCGTTTCGGCTGTTGTTCGGCGTTATGGTGCTCTCTATTCCCTTATGTTGCCACCTAATACATCTACGGCTACATAACATTTAGTAAGTAGTGGCCTACCATTCTCGTTCCTCATAGCAGCAGGCCTGTCCATGTCCCGACATGTCCCCCCGCAAGCGGATCTGCGGCAACATTTGTTCTCCGGCGGGCGCACCCGTTCTCGCGTGGAAAAACCAGAGATTCCCCTCGGAACCCGCGCCCTGAGAAGCGGTTGGAACACTCCAGAATGGTGCGATATTACTGACTAAGAGAGAGAGCTATTTAGTAGTCTGTTTAGAGATGCGCGCTCCCATATTCCTTAGAGGTTGCGATGACGCAGCTTAATCCACCCGGCACTGCCACTAGCACTGGCGTTAATATTGCCATTGCCATTGCCATTGCCATTGCCATTAGGCCCGGAGTTAGCGTTCTGGGGCTTTGTGCGCGGGTGCACAACCATGTTGGTTATGTCCGTGGCGATGTCGTCGTTGAGGTCGTTCCCAAGATAATTGAGCGATATGCCTCCCCCAGGAGGTTCTCGATGGCTTGCTGGCCCACTCAGACTACCTCGGGCATTGATGTTGAGAGTGTTCGAGCTCTGATTGCTCAACATCATGTCCAAGGAATTCAACGATCCAAGAGTCGTCGAATGCATGTTGTAGTTATCCGATATCCGGTGTTGTAATTGTTCATCCGATGAATCCGAATGGAGTAATTCATCTTCTTCAATGGTATGATTGATAAGTGGGATGTTCAGACTTGATGTTTCAATCTCCGCTGATCCTATTCCATTTCCCCCCAATAATATAGCGTCTAGATCAGTCGGTGTGATTGGCAATCGCCTATCCGAATTACTATGGTTCGGAGTTATATCGGAATCATCAGTTATCTTAATTAATGGTGATATAATATGACTGCCAATATCATCCTTCTTCCCCATTGTAGAATCAATTGAGAATCCAGGTGTAAATGTGGAGTTGACCAATTTATTCAAACCTCTATCTTGAGCAATGATAGGTATCGGTGATAGAGACCTAATTGGTGATACATCTCCACGTGGTTTTAAAAATGGTGATGGTGAACTACTCCTAATTGGTGTAATCTTAAATTGTAAATCTGTATTCTCCGCCAAATCAAATGATGGTGATTGATCTCTATTGACATTCAATGTCTTCCTTGCAGATTGTCTACCACGTGTATTCAAACTTACAGAAGAATTCGAAATTTGATTGGAGCTTATATCTTTATCATCAGTATTAATCTCTTGACCTGGTAATGGAGAACCTAAGAATGATGAAATTGATGGTGTAGACTCATCTGGTGTACTTGCAGCAGTAGTACCCGTTCCTGATGATGCTAATGTGTTGAAAGTTGAATTTATTCGACTCATACTTGGAATAGTATTCTTTGATGATCCTAAATTGAGAGAAATTCTAGTAGTAGTTGGATGTTGTGCAGTATTTGAATGAGCAGATATACCCTTGTTATTATTACTGCTAGTACTATTAGATGATGCTGAAACAATTCCTGAATTACTAGACCCACCTGAATTACCTGAATTATTTGAATGTGAAGATTCTGTTGATTGTGTAGAACTTGTTGTTCTCCTCCTTTGTTTATTAATATGATTGTTGACAACACTCTTTTTATTATCCTCAACTGTAGCTTCTTCATATGTTGGAGGATTTAAAACAAATGGTGGTGGAGGTGGTTCATTGATTGATGATGATGATGGTACTCTCACTGACATTGGAATTTGATTAATTGAAGAACTAGACCTCATCATTGGTGATATTGCTCTATTTCTCAGATTAGAAGGTGCTCTTGAATTTGATCTAGATCTGTTTCCAACTGATAATGGTGATACAATTGGTGATAATTCCATTCCTCTAAAAGTCTGGTATTCACGTAGTTCTGGATTCATTGCATTCAATTGTGGAGATACAATTGGTGAAAAAGGTTTGGCCTGAGGTGATAACATTTCAATTGGAACATTCGAATCAGGTTTAAACAAATTAGCTTCTAAAATCGAATCTGCTTTGGGTGACATCATTTTATCAATTGATTGTCTATTTATGATAGTAGGAGTTTGTTTAGGAGTTAAAGTTCTAACTGAATTAGAATCGGTTGTTGAATTATTGGTATGATTATAATTTTGGTTATGGTGACTATGAGGGTTATAATGATGATGATGAGAATGGTGGTTGTTATTATTACTATTATTATTATTATGACCATTCATCGAGGTGATATTTGTATGATTAGTTTCTGGAAAATTAATAGAATCTATTTTCACTTGTTCATCATATGATGGTAATAAAGTATTGGCATGAACACAATGAGAACTTAAAAGATGCATGGGAGAATCAATTGATAATTCATATTGTTTCCTTTTATTTGGATCTTCTGGTGTTGGTTCTGATTTAGAAAGTCTAATACAAATTTTAATCCAATGATGAGCTTGAATATCTTCACTTGTTGTATCGGGATGTAAATGGAATTTTTCATTATAATATTCGGGTATAAACACTTGAAAGTCTAATTCTACACCACCAATTTCATCATTACCTAAAGATAGTAAATTATCACTTGGAGCAACAGGTTTATGTTCCAACAATAAAATTTTCTTTGGAGGTTCAGTTCTATGAACTTTTTTATTGTGACAATAATATTCTAAATGTTCAGTTATATAAACCCTTAATCTATGAATTTTAATTTTTTCTAATGGTATCATCCTAAACGATATAGGTAAATAAGAATTCAAAATGATTTGCTTTGAAGAAATGACAATATCATATTGTAATCTATTTTCCCAATCTCTATCAATAATAATTGGTTCATTTTCTTCACTTGAATTTTCAAAAGGTGCACGAACTATTATAACTGGACGTTTTGCTGTTAAATTTGATTTAAAAGTACCACTTCTTTCCAGGTGTGCTTCAAGACTATACGCGACAGATCCAAAAGTGACAGAAACTGTTTCCGGTAAAGATGATTGGATTGGCATTTCAAATGAATAAACGTAATCACCAGCAGGGAAAAACTTATTATCATCACTCCCATTTCCATTGGAGAAAGTTGAATGCAGATCATGACTTGAATGATTGTTAGAAGTGGTTTGACTTCTAAATGACTTTAATAAGGAAACGGGTGACATGACAGGTTTCAGGTCCGAATATGAGGAAACTGGCGTCAAATTATTATTATTACTATTATTATTATTATTATTATTATTATTATTAGTAGCATTATCATTCTCATTGTCAAGTGAAAATACTGAAACATCTGAATCTTTCTTCGGTATAAAGAGATCTGCGTTATTTCTTTTGGTAGCAGATACGGGATAGTTGTTTAAGTAATTGAAAAATGGCCAAGTATGATTGATTATACCCTTTGATTCGAAAAGTTCATTTTTTTTCCGGGGTATACCTTCTGGCCATTCAGTTCTAGAAATTCCAGATAATTTGAGTGATAATTCTTTAATTTTAACAGGATGCAAAACTCTTAAAAATACGCAACCTCTCAAAATGGAAGGTGGTCTTGACATTACTTCATCCTTGGTAAAACCTTCCAAAAATAGATGCGGTTCTGCCAAAATGATGTACATTTTCACTGATTTTGATTCTGCATGGGGGGTCTTTGGTAATTTAACATATGTTTCCGGAGACAATTCCTCTAGTGGGAAAAGGGGAGATGATAGGTCAAGCATTATGATCTATAACGTTACTCTATTGTGCCTAAAATTTTGGAGTTTATTTTTTTATATCTTCGATTAGAAAAGGGGTTTAGCGGGAGAATTGAATGTTAGAAAAATTGAGTTATCTGATCCAAGAGCCAATTCCGGGAAACAACTTGGCCTAAAGATTGGAAAAGCACAAAAGAAGGAAGTTATCGGAGGAAATTCAGCAAGAACCGATATCGAATATTCGTACTGATTAACAAAATTTGGAAGTTGTTCGATAAACATTATTGGATTTGGTGCTGCAGATGCAAAATTAATGTTTGATAAGTGTCCGAATTCGGAAATTTTCGGAATGCCTCGTTATGGGGGAGATTGGTTGTTTTCTCGTTGGATGGGCCAATTATTTTACACGAAAACAACCCAATATCCCTATGATGGATTCAGATATCTACAAAAGAGGTCGGGTGTGAGGTGGTTGAGTCTATTTCTTTGGTTTTTACATTCTGAAATTATCATAGACAAAAAAGCTGGTAATTTTAGACAAAATGTGTGTAAAAATTGTTAAAACGTGCATTTTCAACTCTTTTGATGGCTTGTCGTGTGATTTCTCTAATGTTTCTTTAAGATTGATCTTTCCCTGTAGTAAACCTTTACAAATCTTTCTACAAAGAGGGATAACTGCTGTTTATAACAATCAGGGGAAGTTTTGATGTTGGCTGGCCCGTTGTATCCAACGTGTGCATTGCATATACACTCTTATTCTACACTTCTCCATACTCCTGCACAACAGCAGTTTCTGTCGTGAATAGCCGCTTGTTCTCCCCCGCGGGAGTCGCCTGTTTTTCCTTCCGCAGTTTAAAATCGGCAGTTGGCAGTTGGACAGTTTCCAGCCATCAGTTTCCAGCCGCCATCTTCCAGCGACGCGCCGTTGCAATGAATTGAATTGCAGCAATCAAAGGGCGCAGGCGACGCGACGGCAACGATTTCGGAAATTTTCCAAAAGTTTCTTTTTTTTTCTTTTTTTTTTCTTTTTTTTTTGCAATGTGAAAATTTTTTTTCCCTTTGTCGAGAAAGGGTGAAAAAACTGTTTTCCCACTTTTTTTTTTTCACGTTGGACAACTTTTCCCAACTTTTCCCAACTTTTTTTTTACTTGTCCTGTTGGCTTTCTTATAAGAGTTTTTTTCTTTGCCTCTTAGGGCTTGTATCTTTCTCTTCCTCTCTTCTCTTCTTCCTTTGACACAGATCGTACATCCAACAATGTCTGCTGCTGCTGAATCAAAACAATCTGTTGAAGTTTTAAATGAACTTTTCAACAAATTGTCCGTTGCAACTCCTGATACTTTAGATGCTGCGGCAACTAATGTTTCTTCTTTCCTTAATGGTGAAATCATTGAACATGATGTTCCAGTTGAATTCTTTGAACAATTAAAGAAGGCTGTCAGTGACAAAAAATCCGCTTTCAATGCTTTAGAAGCGGTTGCTCACATTGCTTCTGCTTCAGATTTATCTCCTTCAGTTGAACCATATATTGTTGAATTAACTGGTGCTATTTGTGAAAAAGCTGGTGATAAAGATGCTGCTATCAGAGATGTTGCTATCAAGGCTCTTAATGCTTTGGTTAGATCAATTACTCCTGTTGCTATTAAGGATATCTTACCAAAAATTATTGAAAGATTATCTACTACTTCTAAATGGCAAGAAAAGGTTGCTATTTTGAATGCAATTGAAATTTTCGTTGAAACCGCAAAGGCTCAATTAGCTTTAAGAATGACTGATTTAATTCCAGTCTTATCTGAAGCTATGTGGGATACTAAGGTTGATGTTAAGAATGCTGCAACCAAATGTATGACCACTTGTACTGCTACTGTTGAAAATAAGGATATTGAACCTTTCATTCCAAAATTAATTGCTTCAATTGCTGATCCAAAGCAAGTTCCAGAAACTGTTCACGCTTTAGGTGCAACTACTTTCGTTTCTGAAGTTACCACTGCAGCTTTATCCATCATGTCTCCATTATTATCAAGAGGTTTAGCTGAAAGAGATACTTCCATTAAGAGAAAGGCTGCTGTCATTGTCGATAACATGTGTAAATTAGTCGATGATCCTCAAGTTGTTGCTCCTTTCATGCAAGATTTATTCCCAGCTTTAAAGGCTAACTTAGATGTTATTGCAGATCCAGAAGCAAGAGCTGTTACTGATAGAGCATTAAACACTTTAAGAAGAGTTGGTGCTGTTCCAGAAGATGATTCTATTCCAGCTATCTCTCATGCTGGTGATATCAAGGTTAACTTGGAAATTTTAGAAAAATTAGTTTCCAACACCCCAGCAAGATTCAATGTTGTTAAGACTTACGTTGCTGCTATTGCAGGTAACTTAATTGATGAAAGAAAGATTGACCCAATCTCTTGGAGTTCTGTTTTATCTCCTTTCTTAACCATCTTCTTACACCAAAAGGAAACTAAGGAAATTATTGAAGAATTCAGAAAATCTTCTGTTGATAACATTCCTCAACCACCTGTTTGGGCTGATGAAGATGATGAAGGTGAAGATTTATGTAACTGTGAATTCTCCTTAGCTTATGGTGCAAAGATCTTATTAAACAAGACTCAATTAAGATTAAAGAGAGGTAGAAGATATGGTTTATGTGGTCCAAATGGTGCTGGTAAATCTACTTTAATGAGAGCTATTGCAAATGGTCAAGTTGAAGGTTTCCCAACTCAAGAAGAATGTAGAACTATCTATGTTGAACACGATATTGATGGTACTCATGCTGATACTTCCACTTCCGACTATGTCGTTGCTGAAGGTGATACTGGTGACAGAGAAACCGTTAGAGCTAAATTAACTGAATTCGGTTTCTCCACTGAAATGTTAGATTTACCAATTTCCGCATTATCTGGTGGTTGGAAGATGAAATTAGCTTTAGCAAAGGCTGTCTTAAAGAATGCTGATATCTTATTATTGGATGAACCAACTAACCATTTGGATGTTGTTAACGTTGATTGGTTAGTCAACTACTTAAACACTTGTGGTATTACTTCCATTACTGTTTCTCACGATTCTGGTTTCTTAGATAGAACCGTTCAATATATTATCCATTATGAAGGTTACAAATTAAGAAAGTACAAGGGTAATTTATCTGAATTCATTAAGAGAGTTCCAGCTGCTGCTTCTTATGAAGCTTTAGATGCTTCAACTGCTGAATTCAAATTCCCAGAACCAGGTTTCTTAGAAGGTGTTAAGACTAAACAAAAGGCTATTGTTAAGGTTCAAAATATGTCTTTCCAATATCCAGGTACTGTCAAACCACAAGTTTCTGAAATTAACTTCCAATGTTCTTTATCTTCCAGAATTGCTGTTATTGGTCCAAATGGTGCAGGTAAATCTACTTTAATCAATGTTTTAACTGGTGAATTATTACCAACTACTGGTGAAGTTTATGTCCATGAAAATTGTAGAATTGCTTACATTAAACAACATGCTTTCGCACATATTGATTCTCATTTAGATAAGACTCCATCTGAATATATCCAATGGAGATTCCAAACTGGTGAAGATAGAGAAACTATGGATAGAGCTTCAAGACAAATTAATGAAAATGATGAACAAGCTATGAACAAGATTTTCAAGATTGAAGGTACTCCAAGAAGAATTGCAGGTATTCACGCTAGAAGAAAGTTCAAGAACACTTATGAATATGAATGTTCTTTCACTTTAGGTGAAAACATTGGTATGAAATCTGAAAGATGGGTTCCAATGTTATCTGTTGATAACGCATGGTTACCAAGAGGTGAATTAGTTGAATCTCATTCCAAGATGGTTGCTGAAGTTGATATGAAGGAAGCTTTAGCATCTGGTCAATTCAGACCTTTAACTAGAAAGGAAATTGAAGAACATTGTGCTATGCTTGGTTTAGATGCTGAATTAGTTTCCCATTCCAGAATTAGAGGTTTATCCGGTGGTCAAAAGGTTAAATTAGTTTTAGCTGCATGTACATGGCAAAGACCTCATTTAATTGTCTTGGATGAACCAACCAATTATTTGGATAGAGATTCTTTAGGTGCATTATCTAAGGCATTAAAGGCATTCGAAGGTGGTGTTATTATCATTACTCACTCTGCTGAATTTACTAAGAACTTAACTGAAGAAATTTGGGCTGTTCAAGCAGGTAAGATGATTCCATCTGGTCATAACTGGGTTCAAGGTCAAGGTGCTGGTCCAAGATTATCTAAGAAGGAAGATGAAGGTGATAAATTCGATGCTATGGGTAACAAGATTGCAGCAGCTAAGAAGAAGGCTAAGTTATCATCTGCTGAATTAAGAAAGAAGAAGAAGGAAAGAATGAAGAAGAAGAAGGAATTAGGTGATGCTTATGTTTCATCCGATGGTGAAGACTTTTAAATTATATAATTAGTATTAATTATATAATTTTGTTTTTATTCATTTCATTTAACCTTTTATCAATATCAAATATTCTCTTTTATCAATTTATCAAGGTGTGTTTTTGGTATATATAATATATGTGCATTTACTCTTTTTATAAACATCCTTTCAATTTAATTTATCATAAAAAGAAATAAAACGTAGTTTAGTTTAGTTTAGTTTAGTATGTTTTTTTTTTTTCAAATTATAATACTACATCAAACTTAATTAAAAAAGAAAACTTGGTGGAATATTTTTCACTAAGATTGGTTTACGTACATTATGTTTTGGAGCATTTGGATCTTCATGATAATCTTCATCATCATGATCAATTTCATGGAAATGATGTAATAATTCATGTTCAATATCTTCCTTATGTATTATTTGAACATCAGGATCTTCATTTGCATGAAATTCAAGCCAATGATGCTTTTCGTATTCTTCTTCAAAATCATATTCATGACCTGGACCAATACCAAAATCTGGGAATTGACCACCATTTATTGAATATTCTAACCATTCTTCCATACTAATTTTCCCATCACGATCAATATCTATTAATCCAAATACTGTATTAAGAACACGCTTTTTCAATTCTGGTGAAATTAATTCACTGTTATCATGATCACCCATCCCATCACCTTGACCAACAACTTCATCTCTTTGTAATCCATACATTCGTAAAATATCGTTTGCTTGCATGTATTTAGGATCACTCACTGCATGGATTTGGAAAAAAGCATCTGGTGTATAGTCATCCAATTGATGTTCATGTGCCATATGCCAATGTTCCCAAGAACCGGCATATTCTTCTGGAATTGGTTCATTGTATTCTTGATTCAAGTTATACGTCTCATGATGACTTCCATGTGCAGAGACTGATGCCAAAAAGGCCAATACAACAGTGGAGCTTTTCATTGTCTTGGTATAGTGGAAGAGTTACACATAATAAAAATTCAGCTATTAATAGAGAAAGAAAGAGAGAGATCTTTACTGTAATAGGAAGCAATTTTATAACACCACACACACGCACAAGCAAATTTCCAGACTTTTCTATATTACACTGATGACATGATTCTTCATTGAAATCATTTGAATAAACCACCACTCTCCCTTGTTAGATAAAGCCAATGTCAACTACAAAAGGACCTCCTCCACCAATTAGACCCAAACCTAAGAACTTGCCACCTGTTCCGGCCAAAAAACCGGAATTGAAAGCTGGGAATGCTGGTTTTGATTCAAACGAGGAGTTTGTTGCATCTTTAAGAGATGGTTTGAAAAAGACAAATGGTCCAACGAAGAGAGTAGACCAGCGGACAATTGATTCTGTGGTTTCTAAACCTATTACAATGTCAATGGAATTATCAGACACAGATTCAGAAGAAGAGAATGAAAATGAAAATGAAAATGAAAATGAAAATGAACAGGAAGATAAAAAACAGATTGAAAAGAGAGATGATATCTCTAATGATACAGTTTCAAGTCCATTTAAAAAAGGTACCGATAAAAAGGGTTTCCCATTACCACCACAGAGAAACCAGATTAATATTGCTAGAACATATGCTGCCTCTCACAACAACCTATCATCTCCTTTAAAAAAATCTGTTGGTATGCCTAGCCAGAATAATGAATCATCAATTGATGATTCATTAGCCTATGCAGAAGGTATGCGATCTCCAACAAAGAAAAAAGCTTTTCCTCCACCTCCAGCAAGAAGACTCCCACCTAAACCAGCTTCAAGAAAGGAAGAGAAAAAAGAAGATTTATCGGATGATGATGTTCCTCCACCTGCACTACCAGCAAGAAAGATAAATAGTGAACAAAAAGAACAAGAAGAAGCAGAAGCAGTACCAAAATTACCAGTCAGAAGAGATAATACTCCAAAAAGTATTGTAAGAAAAGAACAAGATGAGGATAGTGATAATGATGCTGGTATTCCAGATAGTGATGTGGAATATGAATATGAAGACGAATATGCTGATGAAAGATCTATTCATGTCACCAATACGGCAAGAAATGCAAAAAAGAGTAATGATCATGATGATACATTACGTAAACCTAAAACAAGAGAAGCAGGACGTGGCGAAAGGAATGGTATTCCTAATCATGGTTATGACTCCTCAGACGATGACTATGGATACGGAAGAGGAACTAGCAGTAGAAATGAAAGACAATCATCATCATCTTTATCATCTTCACAATTTTTAAACACTGCCAAGAGTTTTTCAATGGATAGTTTTTATGCTGCAAAGGAGAAATCAGGTCCATTGGCAAAGCAAGCCATGGGAGGATTCAACAAAATGAAAGATAGGTTAAAAACTAGTATGAACAAAGAAGAAACATATACATCAGATAGTGATGATGAAGATAAATATACTAGCTTAAAATCAAAAAGATCGAATGAAACAGAAAGACAAGATGGAAGAAATTCAAGAAATTCAAGAAACTCCAGCTTGACACCAGAACCGTCAAGAAGACCACAGAGAAGAAACGTTTCTGATGATGCTCAAAGTCTTAGACACGAAGCTGATGCTGATATTAGTATTGATGAAGATAGACCACCTTTACCAGTTAGGAAGTCAGCACTACGCCCCAATGGTATTCCATTACCAGGTTTAACAAATGATGAACCACTGCAACCACCACATAGATTAAAACCTGAAATTCCAAACAAATCTAAACGTTTTGTATCCAATGGAAGTACTGATGATGGTAGTACTTATTTGAGAACACCTGCACCTATTCCAGCGTCAAGAAGATCTGCCTCTAATTCAGTTTCATCAGGTTCTTTACCACCACCAGCACCTCCAAGTAGAAATAGGGCACCAATGGCTCCACCACCGAGAAGTGGAGGGGTTGCCCCAGTGTCATGGAAAGAACCAAATTTGAATTTAGAATTAACTTCTCAATGGTTTTTGAAAAATGATAATAGTAAATTACCAAAAGATTTACAAGGATTAAATTATCAATTGAGTCATGGATTTGTGGGTGCCAAAGAATTTAAGATTTATGCATTTAGACTAGCAGATCTTGCAACATTGAAATTGAAACTTGTTTGGAAAAAGGGAGATTCTAATCCACTGGATTCATTAACAAGTGAATTTAACTATATTCCACCTCCAAATTCATCTATCAAATTGTTGAAGGAAGGTCATGAAAAGTTTGGTGAGCATATTGCCAATTGGTGTGAGGTGAAAGAAGGTCAAATGGTAGGGAATGGGGAATGTTGGACACTAGCACATGATGCCCTAGAACGTGCCTGTGGTAAGTATGCATTCATTTCAACGGGACTTGTTCATGGTGCATTGACTTGTACATACATTGGCTCTTCAACCAGTCCGAAAGTTATTGTTCCAAATGTTACAGATGAAATACGCCGTGGGGATATTCTACAGTTCAAGAATTGCGTTTTCAAATACCCACAAAGAACTATTACATGTGGATCTCCAGATCATACGGCAATTGTTTTGGATGTTAAACCGGGTGATGGTTCATCTACTGATGAAAGATTGAAATGGGTTGAAATTATTCATCAAAACATGGGTGGTGTGAAAAAGGTACGTGTTTTCGATCTAGATTTTAGTCATCTAATAGAGGGTGAATTGAAGGTTTACCGCCCAGTTTCGCAAGATTGGATCACTGATCTGGCTGAAGTGGTGATTTGATCAGCTAATGGAAACGCCAATTGATGATTTCAGAAGGTGAAACATGAAATTTCGTAAAGTGAAACGCGACGAAAAGTAAACAGAGAAAGAGAGAAAGAGAGAGAGAGTTTGATTTATTTTAAAACATGCTATACCGTGTCATAAAATTATATGCTTGAAACTTTTTTAATATGTATTGATTTATAAAAACTAACAACGAATTAACCATTTAAAGAGTACGGAACCCATGTCACAAATGTATCATCTTTCGCAGATGGCGCCACTGCCAGCAATCAAGCGTGTCACTTTGGGAAAGACAATAGGACAGGGAGGGTTTGCTATTGTTAAATTTGGTGAAACGCAGGCATCAAATCCAAAGTATGTTGCAATAAAACTCGTTTATATTCCATTTGCAATGGAGAAAGGAATTCGACCTGAAGATATTGCTCGAGAGGCGTATATTCAAAAACAAGTACAACATCAAAATATTATTATGATGTATGATTTTGCCTATAATTCTAATTGGGCTTGGATTGCACTTGAATTAGCTGAAAATGGTGAATTATTTGATAAAATTGAACCTGATTTAGGTGTTGATCAAGATGTTGCACATTTTTATTTTACACAACTTATTAATGCAGTTGAATTTTTACATTCTAAAGGTGTTGCACATCGTGATATTAAACCTGAAAATTTAGTTCTTGATTCAAAGGGTAATTTAAAATTGACAGATTTTGGATTATCAGTTGTTTTCCAAAAGAAAAGTGGTCCAAAGAGGAAATGTACAAAGGCATGTGGATCTCCACCTTATGCAGCACCTGAAATAGTTTCTGGGAATTATGATCCTTCGTTATGTGATATTTGGTCATGTGGTATTGTTTTATTTGTTTTACTTACAGGTAAAATTGCATGGGAAATGCCTGTTATGGAAGATGGTGATTATTCATATTATATCAAAAATAAGGGTGAAATATTGATAACACCATGGAATAAAATTGATTTAGGGGCATTGAGTTTATTAAGAAAAATTCTTGTACCTGATATTAATGAAAGAATTACCATTACGAAAATCAAACAACATCAATGGGTACAAAAAGATCGTGGACTTTTAAATCCAAAAGGAATGTGTAAAGATGCATCCAAATTAAGTGCTAGATTATTGGTTAATTTATATATCAATATGAGTGATAAAGAATTCAAAAAAGTTACTGAATATTCAAATACACAAAAGAGTAATAATAAAAGGAAGATAGATACCCAACCAATTACTAAACATATAATTGATGATTTAGATGATAATAAGGGTAAATTGTATTTGAATGCATATTCAGTTTCTCAGCAACCTTATAGTGAAAATAGTAAAAGAAAGAAGATAAAGAATATCAGTAGTTTTAAACATCAACGAGAGTTGGAATTAATTGCAATGGATCCTGCTATATTACAATTTTATAGACAAGAAAATAACATTGATATAGAAGATAGGGAGAGAAAATTAGATAAAGAAATTAATAAACGAACTGAAAAAATCATGAAACATCCTGAGTTATATGCAGATAATTTAACTAGATTTTTCTCATTTGCTAAAATAGAATCGATTGTACCACTATTAACTGAAGCACTTACACAATTGAATGTTATTGATTGTGAGAATGACATTGAATGTCAACAGATTACACAGCAAGTTAAGGATAATGGTGTTTATCAAGGAGTTATACGATTTAGAATCGATTTTATCGATGATTACAATTCGAGGTTATCTGGGGAGATAGTATTGAGTAAAGTAGCTGATAATTTAGAGGCGAGAAGAGTTGATTTCATAAGAAAGACAGGAGATCCTTTGGAATGGAGAAGACTGTTCAAAAGAGTCACAATTCTATGTAGAGATGTAGTTTATTACCCAGATCATTAAAGGAAACAATTCAGAAACATTTTAAACATGAATTTATAGGCATAAATACTATTATATAATTGTTCTTTTCTAACTTTTCATGGTGAAAAGGAGGGAACTTTGACTAAATATAAGACTATTTTAAGAGTAAAATAAATCAGTAGTGGTTTTCTTTTTTCATTTTTTTTTTAATTTATTCATGCTTTTCATTTGCACAAACACGAAAAATCATCTTTTTGTGTAGTAGTAATTGAGTAAGTAGGAGATGCCTGAGGTGGCGCACATTGAACCAGGACCGGACACGTTTCGGATTCTTCTGACGACTGATAATCATGTTGGATATATGGAGAATGATCAAATCCGGGGGGATGATTCATGGAAAACGTTTGCTGAGATTTTGAAAATAGGACGAGACAATGATGTTGATATGGTTGTTCAAGGAGGTGATTTATTTCATATTAATTCTCCCACCAAGAAGTCATATTATCATGTAATGCGAACGTTGAGAGAGCAATGTTGGTGTGATAAACCTATTGAATATCGATTGGTTTCAGATCCTAGTGATGCAATGGCAACTAAACATTTTGTTTATCCTGCTGAATACGATATGAATGTTAATGTTGGTATGCCAATGTATGCAATAAGTGGGAATCATGATGATGCAACAGGTGAAGAATTATTATCACCATTAGATATTTTAAGTGTTGGAGGATTATTGAATCATTTTGGACGTGTAATTGATAATGAACAAATTACTGTTTGTCCATTATTATTTAACAAGGGTAAGACTAATTTAGCATTATATGGATTACATAGTATTAGAGAAGAAAGATTGATAAAAACCATATCTAGTGGAAATTTAGAATTTTTAGAGCCTGATACAAGTGATGAAAATATTCAATGGTTTAATCTTATGTGTATACATCAAAATCATGTTCATAGACCTGGGGTTAAAGTACTTGAAGAAACATCATTACCTACTATGCTTGATTTCATATTATGGGGGCATGAACATGATTGTAAACCTGTTGCCATTAGGAATGATATTACGGGAAGTTATATATTACAAGCAGGATCATCAATTGCTACATCTTTAAGTGAGGGTGAAACATTGGATAAACATGTTTATATTATCAATATTAAAGGTAAAGATTTTTCATTAGAAAGAATAAAATTGAAGAGTGTTAGACCATTTGTTATGAGAGATATAGTATTATCTAAAACTGGATTGAAGGCAACTAGTTTTAATAAACGTGAAGTATTGAAATATTTAACTAAAGAAATTGAAGAAATGATCAATAATGCAAACAAAAGATGGAAGCAGAATAATATTGAGATGTTTAGAGATGGAATATTGATGGATGAAGATATACCGTTACCATTGATTAGATTAAGGGTGGAATATTCCGGAGGATATGAAGTTGAAAATCCAAGATTTTTTTCAAATAGGTTTGTTGGTAAAGTTGCCAATATTAATGATGTGGTATTATTTTATAAAAAGAAGAAATATAATAAGAATGGTACACAATTACTTTTAAAAAGTGGAGAAGAAATAGATGGAAATGATGATGATTTGTATATGGATGAGGAAGATGATAGTGATTTTGATGAACTTAAGGATATGTTGGATGATGGTGAGAATGATATAATGAGCATGATCAATGAGAAGCTACAAGATAAGGATTTGATTATGCTTACAAAGAAGAAAGTTACAGATACATTGGAGACATTGCTTGAACATGAGGAAGATAAGAGTATTTTAAATAAATTTGTGCAAACTGAAGAAGAAGAGCACATCGAGTTGCTACAACAGTTGACTCTAGAGGGAGACACGGACAGCTTGTTAATTACAGACAACGTGAAGGATGTAAAGAAGAGTTTCCGAGAGCTTGCCAAGAGAATCAAAACGGAAACACAATTGCAGGATGTGAAGCCAGTTCCTAAGAAGATTGCACCGGCTGATCCACCCAATTCCATTTCCATTTCCGGCCCGGTAATGTTTTCCGCCTTTGACAATATTCCCTCAAGCACTCAAATCGAACCTTCTCACTCAAGGGCCCCCCAAATGTTCAAAGTTGTTGAAACAAGCAACAAAGAAAAAGACACCACTAAATCATCGACATCTACGGGCCTCTTTGATATCCCCGTACCCTCCGGAGTTACTGTTAATCCTCCCAATTCTCCTCGAGGCAAACTCCCACCACGCGGACGGGCCCGTGCACGTGCTCCGGTGCGTTCCCGCCGAGTTCCACCGTCTTCCACGGAGGACCCGTCCACCCAGTCGCAGCTGTCCACCCTGGACGTTCTCCTCGGCCGTAAGCAGCGGAGTTACAACAAGTAATCCGGGGTGTTTGTGTGTAAGAGATTACGTAAGCCGCGATTTGTGTGTAATTATTTAATTATTATGGGAAATTCGTAATAGGCTGGGAAATGAGAAAAGCTGGAAATTCCATGAGTGGAGGAAGAGAAGAAAATCGAATAAGGTGTTGTTTATTGTTTGGATCTATTTATTCTGGCCTTTTAATCTGGCTTTTTTGTTCTGGGGCTTGTCTTCTTTCTTTCCCTTCTGGATTTGAACAACAATAGTTGCTATGAGCTTTTTCAGAAACGTGAAGGAGTTTTTCCACAACGTGACAACCTCCGATCATTATGCACAATACGACAGTAATGGTAATTTAAAGAAATCATCATCAACAACAGGAACAACAGGAACGTCGAATTCGTCTTCACCAAGACGTGGAACAACACCAACCAATGGATCACAGATCTCATTAACCAATAATGTTTCCACAACTTCACTTGTTTCACATAATAGACCAACAACGGGATCATCTTCTAAAATTCCTTACCGTCCAGGTATGAAATCTCAATTACATAATGATTCCCAAATTGAATTAAGAAATTATGAAAACGGTCAACCAATACGAGATATTGTTGAAATTTGGGAGAAAATTGAAGATTGGCTCGATACAGAATTCCCAGAATTAGGTGATGATGTTCAAGGTGGTGCAACTGTTAATGATTTAAATGCATTTGAAAATGATTTAAATATTACTTTACCTTCATCATTTAGAGAAAGTTATCAAATTCATGATGGTCAAGTTAGTATGGGTAAAACACGTGGTTTAATATTTGATTATCAATTAATGGATTTGGAATCAATTGCCGCTGAAACTAATATTTGGAGAAGAGTTTATGAAAGATATGAAAAGCAAAATGATCCAACTCTTAATAATTATAATAATAATAATAATCATAAAAAGGAATTTAAATTTGGTATACAAAAATCTTGTCCACCAGGATTTATTAATGAAATTTATTATGATCCTTTATGGATACCCTTTGTTAAGGATAATGTTGGTAATAATATTGCACTTGATTTAAATCCAAATAGTGAAGGTAAATGGGGTCAAATTATTTTATTTGGTAGAGATTATAATATTAAATTTGTTGTTGCAGATTCATTTGCTGAATTTTTATCAACTATTTGCAATGAATTAGAAAATGATCATTATGAAATTGATGAAGATGAATGTTTGAATTATATTTATAATGGTAAAAATTACAATTATTTTGATATTTTAAAATCTAAATCAATTACAAGAGCTAAAAAAATTGATAATTCATTTGAAATTATTGAAAAAAAAACAAATGATGCTGATTTATTAATTAAAAAGCAAAGAAATAATAATAATAATATTGTTAATAATATTAATAATAATATTAATAATAATATTAATGTATCTAATAAACAATTAAATATTAAAAAAGAAGATGAAACATTACCTAATGAAACTATTATTTCTCCAAATCTTATTAAAAAGGAAAGAGATTTTACCCCAAGTAAAGAAAATGTTGCAACTAATGATTCATTTGTGATAGATGATGATGATGTTTTATCAATTGAAGAACCTGTTGAACCAACAAGTACTAAAATTGATGATGAATCAAATAATCAAGTTGAAGATGAAATTGTTGAACAAGTTGTTAATGAACTGAAAGGTATTGAATTAGAGAAGAAAGAAGGTGAAACCAAACCAGTTGAAGAAGTAATTGCAACTGAGACAGTAGTAGAACCAATTAAAGAAG
The DNA here is from genome assembly GCA_030570355.1 of Pichia nakasei. NCBI lineage: Eukaryota > Fungi > Ascomycota > Pichiomycetes > Pichiales > Pichiaceae > Pichia > Pichia nakasei. Next base: position 174,835 of record JAJLVL010000002.1, read on the forward strand.
TTAGTGAAAAATCAGTTGAAGAAGTTACTGAAGAACCAAATGTTGAATCTACTGAAGTGCCAGTTTCACAAACAGCAGAAGAAGCAAATGGAGAAGTAAATGAAGAGCAAGTACCAGTTGAAGAAGCTGGCACTACGGAAACTACTGAAATTACAGATGAAGTTGCAGAAGAAGATGAAGAAACTGTTGAAAGTAACGAAGAAACGGGTGAAACCGCTGAAACTGCAGAACCAACTGCAGAACCAACTGCAGTATCCAAAACTTCCAAACGTAAGAACAAGAACAAGAACAAAAAGAAGAAATAGTAACATAAATAATGTAGTAATTTGATATAGTCTCTCTTACTTTAGTAACAAATACAGAATTATAAACCAATGAAAATAACCCCGCTTGCATCGACGCGACGCTTGGTATAAATTTTATACTTTTGTATTGTGTTGTATTTTTCCTTTTCTTTATTTTTCTTTTCTTTTCTTTTTCGCACCCACAGAATATTGAATGATAAAAGTGTCCGAATTCGTGAATGGTCTGTTGATAATGAGATTACTCTGAGTGTTGGAAAACCCATCGATTCCCTCAAAGACCCTTTGTTATTAACAATTCTCTTTCAATATCAGTCAACATGCCCTCTCTTGAGCCTCCAGCTACCCTGGCCGGTGCCGGTGTCAATGCCGGCGTCGGTGAAGGCGATTCGACGGTTCCTTATCAAGCTCAAGGTATGAATGACACCCCGCAACCTCAGATGCCCTCCGCAAACACTTCAATGAGTAGTTCAAATCGTTCAAGTGGCAAAAATAGAAATATTATTGCATCACATTATCAAATTGCACAAAAGATAGGTGAAGGATCATTTGGAATTATTTTTAAAGGATATGATTTATTACGTTCTAATCAACCAGTTGCAATTAAATTTGAATCTCGTAAAACTGATGCACCTCAATTAAAGGATGAATTTAGAGCTTATAAAATATTAAATAATGCAATTAATAATTATTATAAAAACTATGAAATGGAAAAGAATAGATATTTATCAATTCATGGTATACCAAAAGTTTATTTTTTCGGTCAAGAAGGTTATTATAATATATTAATTATTCAATTACTGGGTCCATCATTAGAAGATTTATTTGAATGGTGTGGTAGAAGATTTTCTATTTCAACTGTTTCTGAATTAGCAATACAAATGATTGAAAGAATTCAATTTTTACATGAAAATAATTTAATTTATAGAGATATTAAACCTGATAATTTTTTAATTGGTGCATCATCAAATGATAATACTATTTATATGGTTGATTATGGAATGGTCAAACAATATAGAGATCCTGTTAATCATGTTCATATTCCATACAGAGAAAGGAAATCTTTATCAGGTACAGCTAGATATATGTCAATTAATACCCATCTTGGTAGAGAACAATCAAGAAGAGATGATTTAGAAAGTTTGGGTAATGTTTTCGTTTATTTTCTTAAAGGTCAATTACCATGGCAAGGATTAAAAGCTCCAACTAATAAATTAAAATATGAAAAAATTGGTGAAAAGAAACAAAAGATACCAATTACTGAATTATGTAGTGGTTTACCAATTCAAGTTGCTGAATACATACGACGAGTAAGATCATTGAAATTTGATGAAACTCCTGATTACTTGGGTTATATTAAATTATTTGCTTCTATTCTTGAAGAAATTGATATTCAAAATAATGTTCAAAATAATAATCTTAATTATATTAGTGATGTTGAATTATTTGATTACGATTGGATGAAATTAAATGATGGACAAGGTTGGAGTTGGAATAAAAATAAAAAAATCAATTTGAATGGTTATGGATCAGGTGTACGTCATACTACAACCCAACAAACACATGCATCACATAACCAATCATCCCAACAGCAACAACAACAGCAGCAACAGCAACAGCAGCAACTACAACATCAGCAACAACAATCACAACCATTGCAACAATCACAACAACAGTTATCTTCATCATATCAGAACCATCATAATTATTCACAACAATTAAAAGGTAATGCTCAAAATCGTTCTAATTCACATTCTCATTCATATACAGGTAATGGATATTTTATGGGTCATGGTCAATCGACATCTACTAATGGACATGTACATCGTTTATCGAATGCAAGTAAAACTAGAGCAGTTTCTTCATCGAATGCCAATGAAAGATCAGGATTATTAGCTAATAATCAACAATCAGGACAATACATGTATTCACAACAAAAGGTTCATAATCATAGTAATAATAATATCAATAATAATAATAATAATAATAGTACCAATTATCATAATCAAAATGATGAATTTGAAAATTCTTATGATGAGTATAATGAGCAAAAGAATACGTGTTTATCATGGTTATGTTGTTGTTTTATGTAATGAGGAAAAAATTGAAAAGCTGGTCTTTTTATTAATATTGTTATTATTATTAATATTATTATCTTCCAATTTCATAACAATTTAAAACAACTAAGCAAATAGGGTATTTTTTTTTTTACACAAGTTTAAAAAGATGTATTTTTTATAAAGATTTTAACTGAAATTATAATTTAGCATTTAATTCTCTCTTTGCACATCTAATTGCATTATCTAAATCATTAATTAAATCGGAAATATCTTCGATACCAACACATAATCTAATTAAATCTTGAGGGAAATTTCTTTCAGCTAAAACATCTTTATCAATTGAAGCATGAGACATTTTTAAAGGTAAAGAAATTAATGAAGAAACTGAACCAAATGAAACAGTTGTTGAGAAAAGTTTACAATGTTTAATAATTAATTCACTTAATTTAATATTACCAGTTTCAAATGATAAAACTGCACCAGGACCTTTACATTGACTAAAATGTAAATCATATTGAGGATGAGATTTTAAACCTGTATATCTAACTTTAAAATTTAATTTTTGTAAATAATTTGCTAATTTCATACAATTTTCTTGTTCTCTTTCTAATCTAATTGATAAAGTTTTCAAACCTCTAATTAATAACCATGAATCAAATGGTGCTAAACCTGAACCAGTTGCATTAATAACGAAAAATAATTTTTTAGCAACTTCATCATTATTTGTTGCTAAAACACCAGCCATAATATCATGATGACCATTAAGATATTTAGTTGCAGATTCATAATGAATATCAACACCTAATTCTAAAGGATTCATTAATAATGGAGTCATCATAGTATTATCAAAAACAACAATACAATTTGGATTAATTTTATGTGCATAAGATGTAATTTCTTTAACATTAACAACATTAATTAAAGGATTTGTTGGAGATTCTAATAAAATTAATTTAGTATTTTCATTAATTTTTGATTTCATTAATTCTAAATTAGTTGTATCATAATGATTAATTTTAATATTTGATTTTTTTTCAAAAAAATGTAATAATCTATCAGAACCACCATATAAATCTTCACCTGCAATTAATTCATCATTTGGTTTTAAAAATGCTGATAATATAACATCTAAACATGCCATACCTGAATTAACAACCCATGTATGTTTACAATTAATAATCGATGCCAAATGTTGTTGTAATGTTGAACGAGTTGGATTTCCAGATCTAGTATAATCATAAGCTTGTTCAGATAATGAATCAATTGAATCTGCTTTAAAAGTAGTTGATTGATAAATTGGCGGTATTGAAGCGCTATTACCATCTTCATGGAAAACTTTCACTATACGTGTATTGATTTGATATTTTTGAGATGGAGCCATATTTGTTGCTGTTGGTTTGATAAAAGAAGGAAGATAAAAGATAAAAAAAAAGAAAAAGAAAAAGAAAAAAAAGAGGAAACCCGATATGTGGTAATAGTGTGGCGTTTGCAGCTTTCTTTTTTACCTCCTCAGTCAAAAAAAATATTTGTTGAGATACTTCGGAGACTGAAGAGCGGTGATTGCTACGTATGAGTCAAAAGGAGAATTCTCATGAGATGGCACGACAGGATAGTTTGTTGTGGCTCAAGAAAAAGAAAAAAAAAGAATTTTTGGGCAAATCCTTCTAGGAGAAGGTGCACGGATGCGGCTTAAGAACGAAATTGATTTCATTCGTCGAAAGGATGAGAGAGGGGAAAATAAGGAAAATACAGAAAATAGAGAAAATGTAGAAAATACTGGAAATAGTAATACTGGAGTCAGATATTATATATATTTATTAAAAGTATTCGTTCAAAGGCCAAGTAATATGTTGCAAGCAGCAGTAAGAAACAACACCAGAAGATTGATAACATCTCAATCGAAAACGTTTGTTAGAAATAGTAGTATTATTTCAGTTCATAGAGATACCAAGGAAAATAATTCTGATATTCCATTTGAATTTAGTGAAGAAAATGCTAAAAGAGCAGAAGCTATAATTAAGAAATATCCTCCACAATATAAGAAAGGTGCATGTATGCCATTATTAGATTTAGCACAAAGACAAATTGGATTTACATCAATTTCTGCAATGAATTATGTTGCAAAGAAATTAGATATGCCACCAATGAGAGTTTATGAAGTTGCAACTTTTTATACAATGTATCAAAGAAAACCAGTTGGTAAATATCATGTTCAAGTTTGTACTACAACTCCATGTCAATTATGTAATTCTGATCAAGTTATGGAAACTGTTATGCATAAATTAAATTTAAAACCAGGTGAAATTTCTAAAGATGGATTATTCTCATTAGAAGAAGTTGAATGTTTAGGTGCTTGTTCTAATGCACCAATGTTTCAAATAAATGATGATTTTTATGAAGATTTACATGATAAAGAAGAAATCTTGAAAATTTTAGATGGTTTTGCAAATGGTAAACCTTTAACTCCAGGTACTACTAAAAGAGAAACTTGTGAACCTTATACTGGTCCAAAAACTTTAATTCAAGATGAACCATTAGATGTTTCTAAAATCACAAGAAGTGATTTATAACTTCTCAGATATTCCAAAACATTCTTTATAAAGTATTAGTATATCATTAACTTTTATATTCATTTCCCGAAATACATTATTTATTCATTTGATTCACCAAAAAAAAAACAAAAAAAAAACGAAAAAAAAGAACCCGTACAATTATATATATATATTCTAGGTAAAGTTTGTAAAAGTAAGGGTATTGTAATGTGTTATTAAACAAAAAAATAAATTAAGAATAACAAAAAAATTAAGAATAAGAATAGGAATAATAATAAGAATAATAAGAATAAGATAAGAATTTAGGATATATATTTATCTATTTTTTATTTTTGGTTTTGGATTTCTAACGAAACTGATGCACATCACCATATCAAACAATAGAAACTAATATTTAAAATGGAAATTCACATTTTCTTTTGTGTCATACAGCAAATGAAGAATAATGTTTCATACGTTCAATCTGTGCAGGTGATATGTAGTTCAGACTAGCTGATCGCGGTTTAGACATGTGGGCGGGTATTACGTAATCGCCCACTGATGTATTCCTTCTTGGATTAGTATTGTATGTGTAACAAGGGGGGTCAGATATGGAAGACATAGCAGATATAGCAGACATAGAAGGTATAACAGGCATAGCAGATGAAGCAGACGTGCTTCTTCTTTTGTTGTGCATGTTGTTGAAATTGTTCAGGTTGAGAATGGGGCGTGTTTCATCATTACGAAGTTTTTCACTGTGATTGACACTGTGGCCGGAGTTAATATTTGGAACTTGATGTGGGTGCATTCTTGACATATGAAGTAGGACAATCAGTAGATGAGATGCGGGGAAGACCAGGATATTTAACGCAGTGTCACACTGCGGAACAAAGAGAAAAGGACATGTCCAAGTAGTTGTGCAGTTGGAACGCCCAACAAACCATGTCCTGCACGGTGTAGCAACATAAGCGCATGGCCTCAGCGGTTGGGGATGTGCCCCGCAGGTGCCACAGGGTGCTGGAAACGGCATTTTCGGTGGGCGGATTGGGCGGATTGGGCGGGTCACCGCATCACCTGTTGGGCGGGGGCGCGGGTGCTGGGCGGAAGGTGCTGGGCGGAGGGAGCGGAGGGAGCGGGCACTACCCCAGATTCTTGGCACCTCTCAACACTGCGGCTGATGAGCCACGTCTGCGCATGCGCCTGCGCCACGTCTCTGCATCGGGGAGATGTCGGTGTAACGATTGGTAGCTTGGCAACAGATGCTGTTTATGTTGGTCGTGTTGTTTGCGTTCGTTGAGTTGCGATACTGCGGCAATAAACAAATGCCACAATATGCGCCACTACCCCAGCTTTTGCTTCCCATTCTAACCTGACTATGAATTCACTCTGTCAATGTAGAATCGTTCATCACTGGAACTCTGGCATCATCAAGTCCCCACAAAACTGTATATCTTCTAAATCTATTAACTCCGCATACCGATAGTTCAACGCTTGTTCTACCTTTGACCAGCCTAGCATTTACTATTTCTTCCTTCTCATGCTCAAATAACCAATGCAATAATTATAACTCCACTTTGTTTGTCTATAATTTTGTCAATTGCTTCAACAATCACAATATCAACTACATCAGAAACAAATATAAACCCAGTAACCTCTAGCAATGCAAGTGATGGTACAGTTGAAAACTTCACCTTGACTCTCCACTCAATCATATATCACTATGATGAGCCCAGAACTTGCCGTTTCCACTCACAGCACATTTACATCTTCTACAACTGTATCCATGTCTAATGAACACACTGCTATAATCTGGGAATGTATTACGTCGTCTTTTTTCTTCTTTAAGGCTTCTATGCCACCATAATTTCATATTCTTCGTAAACATGTTTTCATTCTGCAATCTCTATTCAGTTTTCTACCTTTTATTCCTATATTCAAATGGAAAAACCCACATTCCCCCTTTAAAAATATTGAATAGTTAAACCTCAACTTTAGTCCCTTCACTGTACATCTTTCATATTATAACCGTTTAATAATCACAAAAGCCTAAATACCTAGATTGTAATCAAACGCGGTAAGAGCTTTTTTTTCATTTTGAAAATTCATGTTTGTTACCCTTTTGGATCGGCTTAAAAAAAAGAACGATGCATTCCACTGGATACAGGAATCAACTAAACAACCCACTTGAGCAATGCTGAATAGAAGTGGGAAACGTGCCATTGGATGGGCCATTGCCATTGTTTTCCTCTGGTATCTGTTAACATTCAACAATAAACAACAGCGACATTCGATAGTAAATGTAAGAACCACTGATTGGGAAGAAAAAGATGCAAAATTTGATATTAATAGTATTAAATATATATCAAGTGAAAATATTCAACAAAATTATAGGTCAATGATGATTGAAGCACCAGAGAAAATTGGTTGGGATAAATTAGCATATGTTTTCTATCTTACTGGATATGACAATTTATTACCTGTTTTGATTAATATTAAACAATTAAGGAAACTTAAAACAAAGGCTGGAATTGAACTTATTTGTTCCTTTGATATCAATGAAAAGTTAAATGATGCCAAAGAAAATGAAAAGTTAATAAATATGGTTAAATTATTAAAGGAAAGATATTTTGTCAAAATTCATCAGGTTAAACCTATCAAATCTAAGTTTTTAAAAGACTCAACTAACTGGTCTGATTCATTTACAAAATTATATGCATTTTCATTAACACATTTGGATAGAATCATTTATCTTGATGGTGATTCAATCATTCATAAACATATGGATCAATTATTTACATTACCACCAGCATTATTGGCTGTTCCAATTAATTATATTGCACAAAAAGATCTTTATAAACAATCTAAATGGTTTGATAATAAAGAAGAAGAATTACCACCAACACCATTTGAATATAGTTTATCAATTCAAGATTTTTACAAAAAAATTATTGAAGTTGAAGAAAATTTTGATATGGATTATTTTTTAAAATTATACAATAATTTACCATCAATGGAAATTACATTATCGACAATTAATAATATAGATCTATCAAGTTATGTTATGGTTATTATGCCCAATGAGAAGGTTTTTGATTGGATTATGAATAGTGTTGAAAATAAAAAGGAAGAAGAATATGATATGGAAATAATTAACAATATTTGGAATCCATATGCTTTATTAAATAACAATTATTTTGTTAATGATAAAGAAAATCAGAAAAGGGAAGAAAATGAAGAAAAAGAAGAAAAAGAAGTTGTTAATCATTGGTTGTCTGAGAAGGTAATACCATCATTATTAATTATACCTCATTATCCATATGGTTTACTATCACGAGAATTCCGTCATACTTTAAATGAACATTCAACTTATTTAACTAGTCCAGTTGATTTATCATATTTAAAAGAAAATATGGCTAATTTGGTTACTGAAAGAATTAAAAAGGATGATGAATCTGAAGAATTTTTAAATATTGGGGATGTTGTTGAAGTACATCCAAATGTTGGATATTGGGATTGGGCATGGAGATTTAATTATGATGGAACAAATAGAAATTTAGTTGATTTTTTGCAATTTTATGAAGAATCAAATCAAGTTGAAGAAATTGAAGTAGGTATGGGGGTTGATAGATTTGGATGGGATAGTAAGAAAATTGTACAAGATGCATGTTATATTCATTGGAGTGATTGGCCATTAAATAAACCTTGGCAAGTTTATGAGCTTGATGATATGAGTAAAGAAGAGACGAGTGATTGGATATTTGATAAGATTGGTGAACAAAGTTTAAATGAATGTTATGATGATGTTGAAACTTTTTTCAATAAAATTGATAATGGAAATAAAATTCAAATTGGCAAAGAGAAGAAGTTTGCATTGAAAATATGTAAAGAAAGTATAGAATCATGGAAGGGGATTTATACAGATTACAGAAATATGATGAAAGTTATGCAAAAGGAGATTCAGATGGTTAAATGAAAAGTGAGAACTGTGTCGTCTATTTGTTATTGCTATTATCGTAAATATATTTCTTTACAGTGTTAATAATATTTTTGATTATTGTTTGAATTGTATATTCAAAAATTTAGAACGTGTCATCCACGAAATCACTAATTAATTAAAATTGATTGATTTCAATTGATTGAGGATTTGTTAGTTAAATCTTGAATAAGGATTGATAATTATTGAAATGTTATCAAATTTCAAATATTTCATATCAATGAAAAACTTTTCTTTTAAAGGATAAAATGTAGTAAACAATATCAAAGTTTCATTTCAGCTAATTGGACCTATCAATGGTTGTTTGAATAAAGCTACAATGTAAGTATAGTTTGAATTAATTTTTGCTGGTTTTGTGATTGAAAAAATACATGTTTTTTTCACCCCCAGTAAATTCATGATTATGGTGATTGGCTATGCAAAAACTACGCTTTATCTTTAGGTTAGCAAATTTTATCGAATTCTGATTAAAGTCGAATACACTGTTTTTTTTTTTAGAAAGTCGAAGTTTATAAGTGTAAGAAATATTATATATATTTAGGGATATAATAATAATAATAATAATAATAATAGTAGTGGTAGTAATAATATAATAATAATAGTAATAATAGAATGATAAATATAATAATTGTGATAGTAGTAATGATTAGGGGAATTGTAACATAAATTTATGAAGAATATTTTAATTGTATGTTTAAACCTTTCAATGACAAATTATCCAATTCAAGTATTATAATTCTGAAATTTAATGATGGGATTCACCAGTACCTAAGTAATTTAATTTGTAAACGGAACCACATTCCCAACATCTTGCGACTTTATCGTTTGTTGGTCTTAACCACATGACAACATGAGAACCTGCTGGGGAACCAGTACAACCGACATATCTGAAATCATCATAAGAGTCAATAAGCACAGGATTTGCCATTGTACCAATTCTTGAAGCATCTAAAGGTTCAGTTTCGAAAACTTCAATACCTTCCATCTTACCCAATAATTCGAATCTTTCTAAACCAGTTGCTTGTTCTAAATCAGTTGGGACTTCACCTTCCTTTGCACCTTGACCGATAAGATCGAATTTAGATTTAACATCAGCTAAAGTAGTTGCAGTTTTAAATTCCTTTGGAGTTGAATTTCTGATAATTGAAGCAGAAGAGAAATTTCTGGTTGATTTAACAGCAGTAGTTGCAAGTCTGAATGATTGTCTGAACATTGTTGAACTGTATTTGATTGCTTGAATGCACGATATAATTAAACCTTTATGAAATAATGTTCAATTGTGTATGTAAATCCTAATGTTCCTTCAACCTGAGAAAAAAAAGGTCAAAAAAACGACAATATGGGGCTGTTACGTAATCAAAACAGGTGACAATTGGGGGAAGTGGAGATTGAAGGAATTTCATTGGTTAAAGGGGCAAGGCGACAAAGTTTGAAATCAAACACAACATATCGACGCATCGACGCACTGATGCATAGAATCGAACCAACACCGACGCGCCTTTAAAAGGGTTTTTTACTTTTTTTACCTGCATCACGTGCAGCGCGGCAGGGCATGCGGTTGCTTGTTTACTTTTTTTTTCTTCCGAAAACAGCCATGTTTTTTTCTTCCCCCCTTTTTTTAGAGAGTGAGAGTTGGACGCGGTCTCACGCAATTGCCAAATTGGTTTCAATTTGTGACTGTGAATAATTTTTAACCCCCAATTCCTCAGCGATAATTTTTATTTCGCCATTTATTTTCGCAGAGTATTGAAGAAATTATTCACTGGCGATTTCATACTATAGGAATTGTTGGCTTGTATTATTCATTTTCTACACTTTGTTCTGGATTGGTTTGAAGTCTTTCCACGTTTCTCTATAGATTTTTTTCCCTTCAACAAACATAAACAACCATGCCAAAGAAGAGAGCTGCAAACGGTAGAAACAAGAGTGGTAGAGGTCACGTTAAGCCAGTTAGATGTGTTAACTGTTCAAGATGTGTTCCAAAGGATAAAGCAATCAAGAGAATGACTGTTAGAAACATGGTCGAAGCAGCTGCTGTCAGAGATATTTCTGAAGCTTCCGTCTATGATGAATATCCAATCCCAAAAATGTTCAACAAATTACATTACTGTATCTCATGTGCAATTCACTCCAGAATTGTTAGAGTTAGATCCAGAACTGATAGAAAAGTTAGAACTCCACCACAAAGACCAAGATTCAACCAAGCTGCAAAGAGAGTCTCTCCAGCTGATGCTGCTAAGAGAGCTTAATTAGCTTGACTGTTATATTAAGGTTTGATTTCACTACATTGTGTATAACTTCTACATCTCTTTATTATAGTTTTAGTTTAAATTCTAAAAAAGAAAAAGCAATAAAATTTTATTATGGTGTCATTCGCTAGTTTAGTCTTATGTTACCAATGTAGTATGTAAATTTATGACATAACATTAATGATGAGATAGATAGATAAATAGATAGATAATACGTAGTATAATACGTAGGTAAGATGTTACATAGTGTGGCATATTTTCTCCTCGGAAATTTGGTGTGCCGACCTCAATAAAATATTGTGGCAGAGAGAGAAGAAAAACCCGCCGGAATTTCCTTCTACGTGTCGCCCACCCAATTTTCCCCCCAAAATAATAATTTAAGTCGATTAATTAATGGAATAATTTAACGTTAAGAAAATGGACATGCTGTAGAGAAAAATATAAGTAACTCAACATGACAATCAATATTAGAGAAAACTGACTTTTTTTTTAAACATTGTAACATATATTTGCCCCAATTAATTAATCAATTATAGGCAATTCTGTTTTTATTCATCAAAGGTGTATAGTGTTTATTTATTTATTAACGTCATTGAACACAATCGCATTCTTAAAATAACATCGGCCATACAACAACGATAATAATTATAATAATCTTTTTTTTATAATGGATAATACCAGTTCAAATGAATCAAACGCCAGTGATCCAAATTGGAAATTCAGTCAATGTTTTGGTGATAAGGGAGATATTGAAAATATAACAGAAGCAGATATCATTTCTACTGTTGAATTCGATCATACTGGTGAATTTTTAGCAACTGGTGATAGGGGTGGTAGAGTGGTACTGTTTGAGAGAAATGAATCAAAGGCAAATTGTGAATATAAATTTTATACAGAATTTCAAAGTCATGATGCTGAATTTGATTATTTGAAGAGTTTAGAAATTGAAGAAAAGATAAATAAAATCAAATGGTTGAAAAGGTTTAATCAATCCAAATTTTTACTTTCAACTAATGATAAAACAATTAAATTATGGAAAGTTTTCGAAAAGCAAATAAAATTGGTATCTGAAAATAACAATAATACAAGTAATAGTCAAAACAATAATAACAATAGTAATTCAACGGAAGTAATAAATTCACCAATTTCTACAATAAATATACAAAATCAATTAACATCATTTCAAACGAATCCTAATTTAATAACCAATTTGATAAGTTCTAATAGTTCAGCAATGGCAAATATCAAATTACCAAGATTATCATATCATGATACAATAACTGCAGCTCAACCAAAGAAAATATTTGCAAACGCACATGCATATCATATAAATTCAATTAGTGTAAATTCAGATCAAGAAACTTTTATATCAAGTGATGATTTAAGAATTAATTTATGGAACTTAAATATTGAAGATCAAAGTTTTAATATAGTAGATATAAAACCAACCAATATGGAAGAATTAACTGAAGTTATAACAAGTTCTGAATTTCATCCAATTGATTGTAATTTATTTATGTACTCATCATCTAAGGGTATTATTAAATTAAATGATATGAGAATGAATTCATTATGTGATAATCATTGTAAAATATTTGAAGAATATATGGATCCATCAAATCATAATTTTTTCACTGAAATTACTTCATCAATTTCTGATGTTAAATTTTCATCAAATGGTAGATATATTGCAAGTAGAGATTATATGACAGTGAAAATTTGGGATATTAATATGGAAAATAAACCAATTAAAACAATTAATATTCATGAACAATTAAGGGAAAGATTATGTGATACTTATGAAAATGATGCAATTTTTGATAAATTTGAAGTTCAATTTAGTGGTGATTCAAAATCTGTTATGACAGGTTCTTATAATAATAATTTCCAAATTTATCAAAATTCAATTACCCCTGAATGTAATGCAAATGAATTGGAAAATGAACGTGAAATTTTATTACAAGCTGATAAATCTGCATTTAAATTGAAGAAATTAAATTCTAATAAACGTAAAAACTTATCAATGTTGAATAAACTAGATCCTGATTCAATAGATTTTAAAAAATCGATATTACATTCAAGTTGGCATCCTTCTGAAAACTCAGTTGCAATTGCTGCAACTAATAATCTTTATATATTTTCAACTCTTTGAAAATTGAATGATCAAGTTTTCACTTATACGTTTTTCTTTGGTTTCTATCATTGTTTTGCATTTTCTATCTTTTATTTTTTCTATATTTCCATCATATCAATTTCCATTTCAATTTCAATTTCCATTTCCTTTTTCAATTTATCTTAATCTTTATCATCACCTTTTCTATTTTTATTGATTTATTTCTTATATTTTACTAGGTAACTACATTTCACTCTTTTAATTTTTAATTAATTTAATGTTCAACTAATAAATTAGTATCCAAAAATAGGTTCTGTTTTGTTCTTTTTTTAAACTTTAAATAAAAGTTGGTTAAAAGTATAAACTAAATAATGTTATAAAACATCATTGAGATATTGAAAAAGAATTAAAAATATTTAGTAATGATGATAATAATAATAATAATAATAATAATAATAGTAGTAGTAATGAGATTGGATTTTTTGTTATGTGATAAGTATCATTCTAATCTAATTATTTAACGTGTCTGTTACAATCGGAGTTCCAGAAAAGAGTCTTGTCACCATCACCCCAGAAGAAGTCAACTCTTCTCATGTTTAAGTATGGGTACTTTGGAACTGGCCATTCTTCATCAGATAAATGTTTGTTATGTGCTCTGTGTTCTGCATGTTCCATTTCAACGGAATAGGTGTTGATTGCAGCAAGTACAATGATTGGAGCTGCAATTAAATAAGAAACCTTCTTCCAGTTTGCAGATGAACCACCTGCATGGTGTTCAATAGCATTTAAATGTTTGGTGAATTCTGCTCCCTTTGCTGGATCTGCAACAAAGGCTGGCTTGTCAAGGTTGGATTGAAATCTTCTACCAATGACCTTGGCTTGGTTTTTTGCGACGGTTCTGAACATAATTAGGTTGTCTGTTGGTCTTAATAGCAAAGTATTTATAAATCTACAACATCTTCTTCATAGAGGAAAAAATCCTTTAGCTTCACTTGAAGCTGGCTTCTAACATTGTCGCACCACTGAATAATAGAGAAAAAATGACAACCCGCTTACGTAACGCGGTCTCCTAATGCTTTTTTCTCACTTCTCATTGGCTGGTTATCTTACACAAAAACTCAGCAGCGACTCGACGACCCGACGACTCGACGGGGTAGACGCTTAAATATCACAAGCAGTCTTCTCATTGGCACACCATTTGTTGTATCTAGATATCAAGGAAGATTCTAACAAACGGGTTCCATCCAATTGGTTCCCCACAGTCAACCATCCGGGGCGGGTATTATGTTGTCTTCCAAATATTTCAAGCTTTTTAACCCCAGGACCAGTTAATCGGTCAACAATTCCATAAATTTCATCAGGTTTACGTGAAGTTTCCCTTGTTGATGAAATTAAAATCTGTGCATCTAGACTACGATTAAGCCATTTAACTTCATCTGTACCATTGACTCCCTTAATACCAACTAATAAATGCTCCTTAGAATGATTGAGCCAATGTCCTGTACGACCTGTACTTATAGTTCTAATTAATTGACTTGTTTTAATCCATGTAATTTGATTAATTACCTTATACCCCCACTTATTTAAAAATTCACGACCTGTTTCAATTGTTCTACCAGTAACCCATAAAAGGAAAAGACCTTCTCTTTGTAATTTATCCATACGTAATGATAATAATTCATCATCTTTCAGTGAACTATAATTCAAATTCATATGAATTGTCCAACTTGGATCAGCAATTATAACTCCATAATCATTACCTAAAACTTCAAAATCAAACTTCATTAAATCGCAATTGATCCATTGTGGTGGTATATCACATTTCAAATAATTACAAACACTTTCATTCTTAGTATAATCCCAAATTCTAATAGTTTCATTTATTCTTAGTTCTTCTTCCTCTTCTTCATTTTCAACATCTGCTTCATTTGCCCTTTGTTTATTATCATAAATAACTGGCATCAATTGACCATAATGAATATATCTACATGTCGACATTTTATGACATGTATCCAAATAAGAACAATCACCAAGTTTTAAATCTGTCTGTGGTTGAATAATTGGTATAAAATGTAATTTTGTTTCAACACATTTGTTTAATAGTTGGATTCTTTGATCAATTTTATTGTTATTATTAAAATTGTTGTTATTATCAATGAAAAATCTTCTCATTTTTTCTTCATTTATTCTACAATAACTTGTATTTTTGTCAAATGTAGTTAATGATGATAATAATGATGCATGATCAATATCTTCACAACAATCATAAAATGGTTGAACGTGAGTTATCAATTTTGCCCTTTCTCTTTGTAAACTATGTGACGAACAGGGGGTTTCTAATAAATATTCCAATTGTTCCAATCTATTGGATCTAGTAGTTAATGTATAGGTATCATCAATAGATTTCGGTACTAATTTTTTATTAGTAACAATTTTAATTGGGTAAATATCATTGTCTGATATATTTGGCTTTTCAGGTTCAATCAAATCTAAAACATATTTTAGTTTATCTTCTCTATTTTTTGGTATATCAGTATAAGAAATTTGTTCTGATGATTTCCTTTCATAATTGGAATTGATTACCGAATCATCAATTTCTACAACTGTATTGGAATAATTAATACCAATTTCATAACTTAAACCAACACCAGATCCTGCAGTTGAAGGTGGGGAAGGTGAAACAGAATTTGAACCAGGAGTTGTTGGTGAATCATCTGAACATTCCGATTTAACCGATTCTTCATCTCCAGGTTGAATTAAATCTGGTACTTTATTTGAATTTTTCAAGCTTAAAGTTGAATAAGCCATAGATTGTGAGGTTCTCAATAACAAAGCAAGTGAAAGTCTATTGATGTACGTAATTTTATCAAAACATGAAAATGGATCATCGTAATGTTGTTCTAAAGCATTTTGAGGAGTACATACAAGAGTATTACCATTGCATAATTTATCAATCATACGCATATATTTCATAAACTGTAACCATGAAACTTTATCTTTCCCCTTACTATACACTGAACAAACAAAGCAAAAGTAAATTTCAGGAATCGAACCTTCGACTGGGGGTTCTGTTAGTAAGTAGTGCCAGTCCAAAAGAAACTTGACGATCTCTTGTCCCTTTCTGTCCATAGCCCCGTGTATACCTACCTCTTCTGTTCAACAAGAAAGTTGCCCTCCGTTGCTTGAATCTGTGTGATCTGAGCCCTTGCCTTTCCGATAGAGACCAAAAAAAAAAATTCATTAAATTTGAGACGTGTCTCACTGTGGCTTTACTCGCACTCAGCGGAGCCTCCAATCTTCTTCTTCAAAAATGGCAATGATTTAATTTTTTAACATACTGCTGCTTACGTAATACGCAATAGGTGATTGTGTCTTATGTCTCTCCCTTTCCCCTTTTCCCCCTTTCCCCCTTTCCCCCTTTTCTCGGAATTTCTCGGCATTTTAGTTTGTTTTTTTTACTTTTTTGTCTATTTCTCTCTTTGTTGACAGGTACGAAAGGCTTGTTTACACATGAATCACTAGGGAAATTACTAGGATAATTAGTGTTTGGATTATTCTACGTCTATTTACCCTTTTGGGTAATATTGATGTGTTGTTTTCTATATTTGTTTTTCCTCTATTTTCCTGCTTTCTTTATTTCTCATCTGCCAAAAGAATGGCTCTGCGTCCTCGTGAAGACATAGGTGTAGATCTCGACGTCGATGTCGATGTTGATGTTGATATAGGACCCGTATCGACTGAAAACTTTGAATTATGGATTCGTATGGCAACTGATAATAAAATTAATACAGAAAATTCATGGAATTTTGCATTGATTGATTATTTTCATGACTTCTCAGTTTTACAAACTAATGATGGTGATGGAGTAGATTTTCAAAAAGCTTCAACAACATTGGATGGATGTATGAAAATATATTCTCATAGGGTGGATTCTGCAGTTAAAGATACAGGTACTTTGTTATCTACTCTCAATATCCAGTCTAAAAAAGCAATAGAAGGTTCAAGGAATGGTAACAATAGAACAGTTGTTACGAATAATAATAATAATAATAATAATAATAATAATGATGATGATAATGATGAAGATAATGATGATGACGATGATAACGATGAAAACAATGAAGGTGAATCAGATCGACCTACAACATCTAAGGCGAGAAAAAGTAAAAAATCTACATTCTTAGTATCTTCTTTTAATTCAATCAAAATGAAAGATGACTTACATGCAGTTCGAATTGACCCGGTTTTTAAAAATGCTTTGGCGGATTTTGATGAAGGTGGAGCTAAAAGTTTGTTGAATAATATCTTACGCGTATCACATGAAGGTAAAGTGGTATTTGATATTGCAAATGATGATGTAATATCAAGTAATTCATTCAATAATTCAATAGAAAATGCATTAACGCCAGATTTGTTTGAAAATTTGAAATCAAAAATATCTGGTGTAAATTTCTCTAGTCAAGAATTAGACGTTTGTCCTTCAATACCAGATTTGAAAAACATATCCAAAGGACTTATGAATCCCGCTTCATTAATTGAAAGACTAGAAAATGTAGATGTTACAATGGTTGAAAACGAAATAATTAATCAACATAATTTTTTAAATGCACAAAACAATAACACAGTACAGAATAATGCTCAAATTCCTCCATTAGATAATAACCCTTTTCTTGATAACAACACTTCACACGATTTTGAATTTGATGCTTATACAAACGCCAATACTGATGCAGCAGAATATGATAATATCTCCAATATCTCTCGAAGGACTCAATATTCATTATTCATGGACGGTGTAGAAAATTCAGATGATTCACAATATAATTTTACACTTGGTAACGTCTTTGGTGATGATCAAAGCATGAATGACAATGAAAATGATAGTAATATGTACAATGGAAACAGACCCACTAATTTACGAAAGGCTTCGGCTGATATTTTGGCCGAAAACAAGTTGGATGAAATAGAACAAGATTATATTAATCGTTA
Organism: Pichia nakasei; assembly: GCA_030570355.1. Lineage (NCBI taxonomy): Eukaryota > Fungi > Ascomycota > Pichiomycetes > Pichiales > Pichiaceae > Pichia > Pichia nakasei. The sequence continues at coordinate 193,073 of JAJLVL010000002.1, forward strand.
TGATGATATTGGATTGCGACCTGATGTTTATTGGAAAATTTCCAAACTGAAAAGAAATAATAAACTAATGAAAAGTTTGCATGATAATTTTGATGATGAGGAAAATTTAGATCGAGATCAAAATAATAATAATAATTCGAATAGATTCAAACCTAAAAAAAGTAAACCAAATCGTACAAATACTGAACAATTGATCAATTTTATGTCCGATGATGATATCATAAATGATGAGAATTTTAATTATAATAATGAAAATGAAAACGAAAATGAAAATGAGATACTATTTGCACCAACAGATTACTTGTCGCAAATTATGCTGAGTGAAAAGGAACGTAAATCGGGAAAACATATTTTGGAGGGAGATTTGAAATTTTCTGCCAAGTTACTTGCATTTTTATCATTAAAGCCAAATCAATTAACAATAAATTCTGTTTTGTTACCAAATCGAAGAAAAACTCATGAAGAGAGGGAAATTGAAAATATTCCAGCTGGACCGGAATATTTTGCAGAAACCTACAAAAATGAACATGGTGACCTTAATGACAGTAATATTGACGATAATATTTTGAAAGAAATAAATAATGATGATTTACCTGTGTTTGATAATCCTAATGGAGCTGAAGGTTTTGAATTCCCATTAGATTCATCACAAAATCAAGAAAATACAGGATCACAAATAGGATTGACATCACAGTCACAATCTACGCAGAAGAATATTTATAAAACGGGTCTCATCAATTATGCCAAAAGATCTAAACGTGTTGATGTTAAGTTACTCAAAAAAAATATATGGACCTCAATTGAAGAGATATCAATTCATAAGAAAAAACGACCTGCCTCTCAATTGATTAATAATAATGAAGTTGAAAATAATAATTCGAACGATATATTGGATGATAATAACGACTTAGGAGATATTAATGCAATGAAATTTACTAAAGTTGTTGAAATTATGTCAACCAAGTATAACAATAATGTTAAAAGGGATCTCTCTACAAGTTTTTGTTTTATCTGTTTACTTCACCTAGCTAATGAACAGAATCTTACACTTGAAACTGAAAATGATTACGAGGATATTGTTATTTATAAATGATTTTGCGTTTTCAAGTTTTTGTTCATAATGTTGGTATTTTAAAAAGGGGTTTTGTACATTAGATAGAAAGGTAATTTTATATGAATAATTTAGACTAGATGTAATTTAATTTTTGTATTTTATAAGAAGGCAACTTTACCATTCTTGAGCAGTATTACCATATGGTGATTTTTTGGTACCTTTAACTGGAATTATCTTAGCACTACCATTTTCAATGAATGAAAAAACATCCTTTCTGTTCTTTTCAAATTCATCAATGTATTGAGATTTAGTTAAAGTAATTCCAATATCATCCAGACCATTGATTAAACAATGTTTTCTAAATGGTTCAACATCAAAATGTTTCACCAAGATTTCACCATCAGGACCTCTAATTTGTTGTTCAACTAAATCAACTGTTATTTCTTTACCTGCAGATGCAAGTGGAAGGATTTTTTCAACAATAGTATCTTGTTCAACTCTAATTGGTAATAAACCATTCTTGAATGAGTTATTATAGAAAATATCACCAAATGAAGGTGCAATGATTGACTTGATACCAAAATCCTTTAAAGCCCATGGAGCATGTTCTCTTGAAGAACCACAACCAAAATTATCACCAGTACAACAGATAATGTTGGCCTTGTTATAAGGTGCAACATTAAGAACAAAGTCAGTTGCAACATCATTACCATTTGAATCTTGAGTAAATCTTGCTTCATAGAAAAGACCTTTACTTAAACCGGTTCTCTTGATAGTTTTCAAGAATTGCTTTGGAATGATAGCATCAGTATCAATATTTGCCTTTTCCATTGGAGCTGCAACAGAAGTTAATACTGTGAATTTTTCCATACCCATTGAGTTTGAATCTATAGGTTTGGTAGATTTAGGTGGAATATCTAAGATTTCATCTTCGACTTTCTCGGATTCGGTTTCACCCTCTGGATATTTGGTTTTTTCATGTTCGTAAACTGCATCTTGTAATTCTTTATCTTCTTCTTCAGTACCAAGTTGAATCTTTGGTGCATCCTTAGATTCCTTGTATTCAAAAGTTCTGATATCGGTAAAGTGACCAACAATACCTGCTGCTGCTGCCATTGCTGGTGACATTAAATGTGTTCTTGATAAAGCACCTTGTCTTCCACGGAAGTTTCTGTTGGAAGTTGAAGCACATCTTTCATATGGATCTAAAATATCTGGGTTCATACCTAAACACATTGAACAACCAGCTTCTCTCCATTCAAAACCTGCACTTTCAAAAATTTTATCTAAACCTTCTGATTCTGCTTGCTTCTTAACTAAACCTGAACCTGGAACAACCAATGCTAATTTAATATTTTTAGCAATTTTATGACCATTAACAACTTTAGCAGCTTCTCTTAAATCTTCAATACGAGAATTGGTACAAGAACCAATGAAAACTTTATCAACTGGAATTTCTTGTAATGGAGTATTTGCTTCCAAACCCATATAAGCTAAAGCGGCTTCAACACCACTCTTAGCAATTGGATCCTCAAAATCTTTTGGATCTGGAATCTTTGCAGTGATTGGCAATGCATCTTGAGGAGAGTTACCCCAAGTTATGGTTGGAACAATATCATTTGAATCAATAATAACTGTTTTATCAAATACTGCATCTTCATCTGAGTATAAAGATGACCAATATTTAACAGCTTTTTCCCATTCAGCACCAGATGGACATAATGGTCTACCCTTTAGGTAATCAAATGTAATTTGATCTGGTGCAATCATACCTGCTCTAGCACCTGCTTCAATAGCCATATTACAAATGGACATTCTTGCTTCCATACTTAAATCTCTGATTGCCTTACCTGCAAATTCAATGACACAACCAGTACCACCTGCAGTACCAATTACACCAATAACATGTAAGACTAAATCTTTAGAAGTAATTCCTGGGTTTAAATTACCATCTATTCTAATCAACATATTCTTTGATTTTGCTTGAATTAATGTTTGAGTTGCCAAGACATGTTCAACTTCAGAAGTACCAATACCAAATGCTAATGCACCGAATGCACCATGGGTTGATGTATGAGAATCACCACAGACAACAGTAGTACCTGGAAGGGTGAAACCTTGTTCTGGACCAACAACATGGACAATACCTTGTCTGTCATCTGACATACCAAAATAAGCCATGTTGAAGTCTTTAACGTTTTGTTCAAGAGTTTCAACTTGAAGTCTTGAATCTTCTTGATCAATAAATGTTGAAACAGATTTGAAATTCTTTCTTGTAATTGTTGGAATATTGTGATCAACTGTAACTAAGGTACAATCTGGTCTTCTCACTTGTCTGTTGGCATTTTTTAAACCTTCAAATGCTTGTGGGGATGTAACTTCATGAACAAGATGTCTATCAATATAAATTAAACATGAACCTGAATCATCAGTGTGGACGACATGGTCTTTGAAAACTTTGTCATAAAGTGTGGACATTGTGTTATATTCGTAAGTTCTGTAACTTGCTTTGCCTAGTAAGTAGATACAAGAAATCTTTTCAACAAATTCGAAAGGACAGAGAGTCAGGCTTATAAACCCTAATATACTAAAACGGCATTGAAAAATGGCCCTGTGTGGAGAGATATCCAATGACTGACAATGTATTACTCAATTCCGGTACCGGGCCGGTATTGAGGCGGGAATGTCCGAAAGAGGAAAACCGGCGCTGAAAAATTAACGGAGTTTTACCACTTCAAGTCCTTTTACTTATTATGGATACACTTTACTAAGAATAGGTGTTGTTGTTGTTGTTGTTGTTGTTGTTGCTCTTGCTCTTGCTGTTGTCATGCGTTTGATAGATAAGCGAACGTCTTATCCAGAAGTGGGACTATTTTCGGAGTGATTGACTCAAACTTCAAAAACTAACTCTGTTGAGTCATTTATCCGAAATTTCACTTCTCACAGGAAGAAGAATTCATTCCTGAAATTACTCCGGCATCGGGGCATATATACAAGTTTTCATCAACTAATGACAAGATTTACTTATCTACATGTTATCTATCTACGACATTTCCACCATCCGGCAAAGACACATAATCCCAACAAACTGGTCTCGACCACTTTCAAAATAAACTGTTGTTTCTTTTCACGGCGAATACACTCAGCGTAGGGAATATCACCACGGAAAGAAACCATCGTGTATAAAGGTATCCAGTATTGAGGTAATGTTCTACCTAAGAAAGAATCCAGTGTCTTACGGAACAAGTATGCGGATGATACCACCTTTGTTGACATTTCTCTGTAGTTATCAAGTGCTAATTTCAAAATTGCCTTAAGATCATCGTGTCTGTTTACAGTGTATGCATTAAAAGCTTCTTCTCTTGATGATGATTTATCCATCAATTGAAGAAGAACGCGAACGTCTTCAAACCCACAGTTCATTCCTTGTCCATAGAATGGAACCATAGAATGTGCAGCATCTCCGATAATAATAGCCTTATCTGAGTAATTATATTTATTACATGTAACTTGCATTAAAGCTCCTTTTGGATTCTCCATGAAAACTTTGACAATATTATTCATACCAATTAAATTAACTGCATCGGGGAAATTCTCATTAAAAAATGGTTCAATCAATTCCCTTTTGTTCAGAGATTCAGTTAATTTCCAAGGTCCAAAAAATGTAGATGTGAACGAACCATCGCCATTTGCTAATGCAATCAACATAAATTCTTTACGTGGCCAAATATGTAAATGGTTTGCATCAATTGAAAACGTCCCATTTTCTCCTGGTGGTATGTACAATTCCAGGTAACATTTATCAATGTATTCTTGTTGATAATCCATACGAATGTATTTTTGTATTTGATATCTAATGTTTGAATAAGAACCATCTGCACCTACAATAAAATCAAAATTTCTTTCAAACTCCTCGTTGATGTCAACTGATACATTGTCATTGACCTCTTTGTTTGGTTTATTATTCAGTAATTTGACCTTGGCAAAACTAGTATTGAATGATAATCCTGTTACTTTATGGTTAAATATCAACTGAATCTTATTTGAATTTTCTTTATTCCCATTGAACAATTCAATTTCGTTGATTAAATTCTCATTAAGTTGACCTCTGTCGATTGAATTAATATGTTCACCGAATAATCCATAAAGTTGACTTTCTTGTTTACCATCAAGTGTATGAATCATACGACCATGCATTGGTATAATATCTTTCAAGACACGTTCACTCATTTGTTTATCAACAAACTCTAATGATCTAATTCCTCTATCACTTACTGCTAAGTTGATCGACCTTAAATTCTTTTCAGATAATTTGCTGGTTTTACGTGGATCAGGTCTCATGTCAATTAGTGTGACATGGTAACCTCGATTCGCAAGGCCAAGAGCCATCAAGGACCCAACTAGACCTGCTCCAATAACTGCTACTGTCTCCGACATTCCTTGTGTGTGTTTCTTGGGCCGTTGGAAAGCTATACTGTAATTACTACAAGGAAAAGTGGTGAAGCAAGGAATGTGTCATCAATATATTTTTGATTGCCGCATCACTTCTGAATAGAAATAGCATGATTTTTCAGTTTAATAATAATCAATAATAATGGTAATAATAATAATAAAAATAGTAATAAATATATCAGATTTCCGTTTCTACATCAAACACTAAGCAATATATGGTAGTTTAATAAGTTATAGAAATCAAATTGAACGTCTTATACAATAAGTATTATACACGAGAGGGGTTTGGTTGTTTTTTTTTTTCTCAAAATCAGTTTCTAAGAACATCACGGAGATAACCACCTAGTTTTTCAGCACCTTGTTCAAAGGCATCTTTGAGCACATTGATATCATCACCCATGTATTTTTCTGCAAATTGCATTACTTGTTGTTCAATATCACCGCCACTGTTATTATTTCTGAACTGTGAGACATCGTCTTCACCGTAGTAATCAGAAGATGAAATAGATTGGGAGTTGGAAAAAGATTGTAATTTACTTTTGGCTTGCGCAGCCTTGGTTTCATCATAACTACCGGTACCGTAAAATTGATCAGAAGATATACCCTTTTGAGCACCGAATCTTGCAGCAACTTCACCCTTGTATTCTACTTCTTTGTATTTTTTAGATTGATTGCTATTTTGTGCATTAAGTTCAGTAGCATTGTTTGCAGTCATACCGAATCCTAATTTAGCAAAACTTTGTCTCGTATTTTCGATTTCAGGTTTTTTGGACTCTGCATTCTGGGATGATCCTAATGTTAATGGGTCGGATCTATCGGTAGATGGTTTGTTGAAAATAGACGCAGGAGTGGATGTTGATGATGATGTTTTTGGACCAATGTTAGGTGCAGTTGTGTTTACATTGGAATCTTCATTTGGATTATAACCTAAGCTCTTGATTTCTTGTTCCTCTCTTTTAGCTTCTTTTTCAAACGCATCAAAGTCAACTTCGTCCGCAGAAACTTTCTTAACTGCAACTTTAGTTTTCCTTGATGAATTAGAACCTAAAATATTCTTCTTGGTCAATGGATTTACTTTGTTTGCATTGGTATTTTTATTAACAATTCTTCTGATTGGTGTTGGTTTAGAAGCAGTTGTAGTCGTAGTATTGCTTTGAGCGTTATTCAAACTTGTGGAGCTGTTATTTAGTGGTGTTAACGGTCTGGAGCCCAATGGAGAAGGAGTGTTTGTTGGTTTATCCCATTTGGAGAAAAAATCGTCATTACCAGAAGATGCATTGTCACTTTCGTCAGGTGTTTCGATATCACCATCATCCCATTCATTAATGTCAGCGTGTCTTTTCAAATCATTGGAAGCTCTCTCTTCAAGTTTTTCCTTGTAATTACGACCAATTGGAGAATCATAAAGTTCCTTTTTCTCCTTGTTCAACATTGATGAGCCGGCGTTTTTGATAATATAGTCTTTAAATTTATCATTTCCACCACATTTCATATTTCTCAACTGTTTGTTGGTCCATTTCGTGTCCAGTGTGGAAGACTTGACAAATGAAATGTGCACACCCATGTTTCTATGGTTGGCACTACATTGCAAACAAACGAAAATACCAAATGGAATGGATGTCCAGGTCGGGTTCTTCGCATTACAGTCAAAACACTGCTTGTTGGCCGGCTTCTTCTGCAATCTTGTAAAAATGGCCTTGATGGTTTCAGCGGATGCAAATTCGTCTTCAGCGGACATGTTCGGGGGTATTTTCCTTGTTGTTTTATAGATGTGTCCTTCCAAGGGTTCAAGATGGAGCAGCCTGCAAGTTGTCATTAAAATGCAATCCCTCGTGTTTTCATTTTTCTCCCACTTTCGCACCCGTTGCACGAAACGCCTGAAAAAAAAAATATTGCTGTGGTTGGCTTCGAATCAATCGATGCTTTCTAAACAACATCAATCTGTCGAATAGCGTGAGTAGCATTGCACGTGAGGATACAAGAGAACTTGGGCATTGTATTCGGATTGGGGAAAGAAAACAGGCATGACGGAATCTTATAAGCGACATAGGGGAAGGTTTTCCAGTCCAGCGGGCCAGAAAAGAAAGCCCGGATCTGGTAGTACGAGTACGAGCCGCAATATACAAAACGGAAAACGATTGGTTCGAGTGACGAATAACAAGGGCGGATTATTGGATGATGATGATATTGGAGAAGGTAACCTTGGAGGCGGTAATGAGCTTGAGAATGAGCATGATGATGAGGAGGAGGAGGAGGAGGAGGATGAAGATTTTGGACGATCTATGAACAGGGAAGATTTTGAAAATTCAATTAAAATGGCTACTAATAACAAAATTACAAACAACAATACATGGGATGTCCCACTCATTGAGTATTTTTACGATATGAATCTTCTGAGGAGTGATGATGGATCATCGATCAATTTCCAAATGGCATCCACCACATTGGATGGATGCACTAAGGTCATTTCCAAAAGAGTGGATGCTGTTGCGGATGAAACTAATTCCTTATTACAATTGTTGTCTCTGAATGCTCAAAAAGACATCAATAGTAAAAGGCGTGCTAATGACGACGATGATGACGATGATGATAAAAAAGATACAGATTATAAAGAAGAATCTGGGAGAATCAAAAGAAGAAATGAAAAGAAAGATAATAAAGACTTTTTGACTACTATGGACAAAATTAGAGTGGCTGATAAACAATTAGAACATACTAATATTGATCCTGTTTTCCGTAAAATGCTTGCTGACTTTGACGAAGGTGGTGCTAGGTCCTTATTGCTTAATACGTTAAGAATCTCTTCAGATGCACGAGTAGTGGTGGACGACACAATAATATCCAAAAACTATTTAGATCTTGAGGAAGAGGAATGTGAAAATGATAGAAATGATAAAAAACAGGAATCGTCACTTGTCAAGCAAGAAGAGAAGGATGATTTAATGAATGTGGATGACAATGAGGACGAGAAAGTAAAGATTGAAAATGATGCAATAGTACTCCCATTGATAAATTCATTTAAAAATTCACTTAATGATTTAACGTTTGATGATTTGAATATTTCTCATGAGATTCAAAATATTAAGTTATGTATTACAGATACGGAATATGGTAAAATGTATCTCAATGAGGTTTCCAAAAGGTTGGAAGAACGAGATAGGTTGGCAGAAGAAAGATTCGAACAAGCGACAAAATTTGACTATGACTACAATATTGATGAATTTGATTTGAATATAGGCAATGATGCAAATGATGGTATTTTGGATGAAAATACCAATTTTGATATATCCCAAAGCGTTTCAATGGATAATAATCCTCCTCCTTATTCATTGAGTCGGAATGATGAAATGTACGATGATGATATGGGTAATGGTGAATTCAATGATGAAAATATGGGTAATGATTCTGATTTATTATCAATGGAGGATATTGAAAAACGTGAGAAGCAAATGATGTCTGCCCTTGATAAGATATCAACACGTAAAAGTAAATCTCATTGGAAGATTCGTGCATTAAATGCAAAACTAAACAATACCGCTGCTGCTGCTGCTGCTGCTATAATGTATGATAATGAAGAAGATAATGAAAATGGTGGAAATAGTAAAGACAATGAGGAAAGACAAATAAAAACGAAATCTGGTAAGAATGAATATGTTATTGATTTTATGAACGATTCTCCAGAAACTGATACTTCAACACTATTTCAAAAACCTAAAAAGAGTTTGAAACAAATAAGCTCAGAGGAAATTCGTGTTGAAGAAACAACTATGCCTGATTTGAAATTATGGAATTCCGAACGATTGGTGACATCACTTTTGAAACCGAAAAGGAAATTTCGTAATATATTTAGTAAACGTCATACAATTTCAAAAAGTGTTGTTATTGCCGATCGTGAATTTTGGGCTAAAAAATATAATGATAAACTGGATAATCATAATAACCCTAACACAGAAAAACAGAATGAGCCTGAGATTGATGAGGAAGTTGCCGATTTCCTTTATGATGTTATGGATAAACCCAATGAGGAGGAAAAAAATGCAGAATTTGAAGGTAACATTCCTGAAGATGATTTTGCTATTGATAATGATCCTGGAGGATATGAATTTGATGCTAAAATAACACCGAATGAATTTAAGAATGAAATTGTTCCAGTTAGTAAACCTGCGTGGTATAAGAATAACATCAATTATACAAAGAAATCTAAGCGAATCAATATCAAACTACTTAAACAAAATTTATGGGATGTTACTAAACAACACGTTGATAATGAAACTAAAGAAATTCCTAAACAAGAAAATGAGTTGAAGTTGTCTAGTATTGTTAGAGATACATATACTAAGTATCAAGGAAATGAAAAATCAGAATTATCAACATCTTTCTTCTTTATCTGTATGTTACATATAGCCAACGAGGAAGGATTGACGATTGAGAAAACTGATGATCTTCAAGATGTTATCATTCACTCAGCCAATGAGAGAAAATTATTGACAGAAAATTAACTTTATACAGAGAAAAAATATATGATGTAGAATATTATTAATTCATATAACCCCTTGATCATTGATCATTGACTTCCACATCTTCTCCTTCTCCTTCCTCTTCTTCTTCTTCTTCTTCTTCTTCTTCATCGTTGCCTTCTGTGTTTACCAACACTTTCATATTATCGAAATATATTTGTTTAGTAAGCTCGACAACAGATGACCATAATTTAATACCTGAAGATACAACAATAAATAATGCTGCTGCAAACCAAATCACAATATATATCCATGCTTCCACCCCAGTAAACTCGCTTAACATAAAGAATTTCACCAATGGCCTGAAAAATTCGGGTAATATTGCATTACCAACAGATTGAATAATCAATGGATCTGGGGTTATTTTATTATCAACCGCTAATTTAACGATTTCCTCTACCGTATGAAGTTTTTCCAGTTGTAAGATAAATTCTGGTGATAAACTGGTGACGGATGAAATGGGTGAGAAAACCATAAACAATGTACGAAGAGTGATTGTTAATAATGTCACATAACGGAAGATTTTCTTTGATTTAACATTACCAGTAATGAATGAACCCACCAATGAGGAAAATGTAAATAGTATCATGAATGATGCAATATGGAAAACTGGATTTATTAAATGTGGGTTAAATATTGGTTGGATTGAGAGACCTAGATAAATAACAGCCATGAAGTTATGTGCTGTATGTTTCAGTATTGCACGTACAATTAATGTATTTAAAACTTCAGATACGCTGTTTTTGACATTGGTGTACATTGATTGGAAAATTTTCTTAATAGCATTTAATTTAGAAGCATTAGGTGATGCAGGTACTGAGAATTTGATTACTTGAATCTGTCTTTGAGCAAGTTCAATAAATAGACTCAATTGTGATAGGATTATAATTGTGAATGTAATTGTGTAAACATCGATTTTATAATATTCAGAAGGTAATTGTAGGAATGATTCAAATCTTGTTATTTTGAAAATTGGCTTTCCAATGATAATATTTGAAAAATAAATACCAAATGTGAATAACATTGATGCAAACCATAATATTGCAAATAATGCAAATAATCTTGGTTTGAAATTTGGTGGTCTATATACGATAGTGTATGTATCAACATCAAATGGATCGACATCACCATAAGGATTAATTTTTTCTTCATCATCTGGTAATTCTGGTAACTTTTCCAATAATTTATCAGATTTGGTGACTGCCACAAACAAAGTTCTCACAAAATTACGTGCAACATGATCATCATCTGGAGCTCTCACATAGTTACCATCAGGTACAAAGCAACAAGTTTCCATTGGGTGAGTTTTAAAATACTCTGAAGTTTGGGATTGTAACACTGGTGAGTTATAATCTGGTGATTTTGATGAAAATCTAGTGAAAAAAGATTTATATACAATCTTCCCTCTTTCATTTGCATGATCTTTATTAAGTAAAAATGATGAAAGTCTTAAAAATGAACAAGCCTTCACAAAAACGTATTTCCAATAGGTATTAAGAGGTTTTTTCATAAATCCTGAACATATAATCAGTGCAACATAACCGAGTTTATCATATGTGAAGCTAGTATGGAAAGGTAATATTGCAATTGGTGAAAATAATCTAATTGACCAAGATACTAAAATTAATTCACATAAGATGTAAATGGAATAAACACCAAGTGATAACAATATTCTAGAAAATCTCAAACCAAATGGTCTCATTATTGCATCATGAACAAGTTGAATGTTAGGATCATCTGATGGTCTAATGAAAAACATGACACCATTTCTCAAGATTTTTGATCTAATCATAGAAACATAAGATGCGAAAAAATACATGAAAAAGGTACCTAAGAACCAAGTTGGTATTAATGGAATAAGAGAAAATAATCTTGGTTCTAAATGATAATTGTATAAATCTTCGTTGAATATAGGAACCAAAGCAAATTCAATTTGAATACCACAAATAAGAGGGAATAAACACCATTCAATAAACATTAATGAGAATACTTTAAATAAATTTTTCATTTGTAGTAAAATGATATAACAAAGTCTTTTCGTGCCTGCCAAAGGTTTGATTTGCATAGCGGTAGATTCTAAATATCTCATAGTAGCATATACAAACACACAAATATTAGTCACACCTATGCATTGAACAATGATTTTCTCAGACATATCATCAGATGGTGATTTATTAGCAATATTTGAAATAGTTGAGATGAATGGTACAATAACATTACGTGAGATAAATGCAACAAATAATGTGATTGGATGGTATTGAGATTGGAATGTATTTTCATAATGGAAGCTAAAATCAGGGAAAAAATAATGTATGATATGATAATTTGAAATAATTGATTGTTTACCTAGTAAATATGGAAGAAACTTAAGTATGAATAAAACAAACAATGTGAGGGTTTTAGCCAGTGCTGTTGCATAGACAATCAGTTTAATAGATAGTGGACCATTCCAAAAAGGTTCTGGTTCTTCATCAATTATTGGAGGAGGTGGATCTTGTTGAGGGACTCTCTGTTGTTGTTGTTGTTGTCGAGGACGTTGTTGTTGAGGACGTTGAAATTGGGGTACTTGTCTCTGTTGTGGATTAATGAAATTTTCTAGAACTTCACGTTCTTCTGGTCTTAATGGTGGAATTGGAACGTTTTGATTCTGGACGGGGATTCTGGTATTTGGTTCTGCAGATATTAGCTTTAAGAACTCAACGAATTCATCTTCAGTGACATCAACGTTGAAATCATCATCAAGGATGTTTTTAATTGGAGCCGGACAAATAAATTCTAATCTAAATCTTCTGTCAAAATAAAGAATGATTGCATAATCTTCTGGAGTAATTATTGAAGGATCCATTGGAAATGAAAATGTATATTCTGGATGTTCAGCATATAAATGTTTGAAAATCCCAAATTTTGTTCCATTTAAAGAATTCATTCTTTCAGCAAGTTTATTATGAAGTGAAACTATTGTTTCATAATCTAAATTATTGATTTTTTCTGTTGGGAATCCATCTTCAATTCTTGAATTTTCAACGAGTTTATCAAGTAATAATCCATTTTTTTGAATAAATTCTGATTTAATCTTTTCAGCTTTCTTTTGCACTAATGCTGACATTAATATTTTTTGTCTTGCTGGTTCCAATCCTATTCTTTTATTGATTATCTTTTGTACACCAGGATCACCAGATAAAGTATTTTGAATGATGATGAAACCGAAAGTAATGATACCATAAATAATGGCAATGAGAAAACCTTTGGAGATGGTATTTTTCTGAACTAGAATCAATTTTTCCAAGAGTGGAGTTGAAGGTGACATTGAATTATTTGAACCGTAAAGAATTGAGTTCATAATACCATTTTTAAATTTCGGTATACCCAATAGAAACTCATAATAAGAATCTATTGCAACAATTGATATTGGTAAATACCAGAACCCACAAAGAACGGCAAAGATACATTTTGTTATATGATTTTGCCAATGGATGAATTGGCCAAGTAAGTTTTTAAAGACTAACCAGATTGATAATTTTTTGGAACTGTTATCATCACTATAGATGACTTTAAAATTGAATTTTGTGTTACAAATATCACAAGTGTCTTTCTTTGAATGTTCAAGCCAAAACTGTAAACAATCTTGATGGATATATTTGATGGAACCACGACAGTTACACGGATGGAAAAGTGGTTCGTCGGGGGTGCCCTCACCTCTGCAAATCCTACAAGTTTTCATTGCCTTTTGAAAGAGATTGGTGTTATCTAGGTAAATCAAGTCTGGAAAATTCAATCAATCTCTAATAAAAAAAAATATCAGTGGATGCTCTCTCCCTCTCTATTTCTCTCTCTCTCTATTTCTCTGTCAAACAATCTGCTACACCCACACGACATCAAAAAATGTCGCGACAGTTTTCCTCGCTGGAACAAAAAAAAAATAATAATATTTCATTATTATTATTATTATAACTATAATTACTGCTAATTTTGAATGCAAAATTGCTTCCCAGGGCTGCACATTTCCCATTACAACGACAAGTGAAGCATTCAAACACGCCATCATGAAGAGAAGCCATGAATATGAGGACGGGGAAGAAAGCAGCAAAAGGAGGGAGACGGAAGAAGTTGAAGCTTCTGAAGAAGGGACATCGAATTCCGATGACACAAGTTCAAATTCAGACGGTTCAGAAGAGTCCAGTTCTGAATCGGATTCTGAAGATGAATCTGAGAATGAATCGGACAGCAGCACAACTTCTTCAATCTATGATGAAGCATTTGCCCTTGATACAAACAGTGCCCGCCAATTGCTGCTTCAGCAAATGGACGCTGCTCAGAACAGTCGATATGAAGCCTTCCGTCGAAGTAATCTCAACAGTGGCGCAGTCAAGAAGCTCGTGGCGCAGGCGTCGGGCACTGCACCGCCACCCACTGATTTTGCACGTCTTGTGGCGGGGGTGGGGAAAGTTTTCGTTGGTGAAGTGGTGGAACGCGCATTGGACATCAAAATGAGGAAACCGGGAGTGGCGCAGCTGGGTCCAGAGGAGATACGGCGAGCGGCAGTGCAAGTAAGAGAGGAGATGCGTGGCGCAGCGGTGCGGAAAATTAGTGGCGCACGGACGGGGAATAGAGAAGGTTCTCGAATGTTCCCATGATGGAATTATGAATAGGGCCCCTCCCTTCCCTTCCCCCCCACTGGAAGCGTATAGGCTGTGGCGGCCCTGGTGCTTCTTTTTTTCTTTTTTTTGATTTTCTTTGATTTTCTTTTCCCACTTTTTCTCGAATATTCCACTTGCTCCGGGTGGCTCGGAGTTGCTGTGTCTTTATTGATTGCATGACAGCGGCACCTGTCCACATTCCATCTATAAAAGAAGCCCTTTCTGCTGGGTTATGTCTGGCATTTGACCCTCTTTTTACCCTTTCCTCTCTCTTTTTTCCTTCTGGTCTTGGAAATCAGACAAATTCTAATTAACTAAAGCTCCCTTAAGTACAATTACAATTACAATTACAAATATGTCAAAAGCTGTCGGTATTGATTTAGGTACAACATACTCATGTGTTGCGCATTTCGCCAATGATAGAGTTGAAATCATTGCAAATGATCAAGGTAATAGAACCACTCCTTCTTTTGTTGGTTTCACAGATACTGAAAGATTGATTGGTGAAGCTGCTAAGAATCAAGCTGCAATGAATCCTGCAAATACTGTCTTTGATGCCAAGAGACTGATTGGTAGAAAATTCTCTGATGCAGAAGTTCAAACTGATATGAAGCACTTCCCATTTAAGATTATTGATGAAGCTGGTAAACCAAAAATTCAAGTTGAATATAAGGGTGAAACTAAAGTTTTCACTCCTGAAGAAATCTCTTCAATGATTTTATCTAAAATGAAGGAAACTGCAGAAGGTTATCTCGGAACTAAAGTTAATGATGCAGTTGTCACTGTTCCTGCATATTTCAATGATTCTCAAAGACAAGCAACTAAAGATGCAGGTGCAATTGCAGGTTTAAACGTTTTAAGAATTATTAATGAACCAACTGCTGCTGCAATTGCCTATGGTTTAGATAAAAAGGATTCAGGTAAAGGTGAACATAACATTTTAATCTTTGATTTAGGTGGTGGTACTTTTGATGTTTCTTTATTATCAATTGATGAAGGTATTTTCGAAGTTAAAGCAACTGCTGGTGATACTCATTTAGGTGGTGAAGATTTCGATAATAGATTGGTGAATCATTTTTCCAATGAATTCAAGAGAAAGTTCAAGAAAGATTTAAGTGGTAATCAAAGAGCTTTAAGAAGATTAAGAACTGCTTGTGAAAGAGCAAAGAGAACTTTATCATCCTCTGCTCAAACCACAATTGAAATTGATTCCTTATTTGAAGGTAATGATTTCTATAGTTCAATTACTAGAGCTAGATTTGAAGAATTATGTGCTGATTTATTCAGATCAACTTTGGATCCTGTTGAAAAAGTTTTAAAAGATTCTAAATTGGATAAATCTTCAATTGAAGAAATTGTTCTTGTTGGTGGTTCAACTAGAATTCCAAAAGTTCAAAAATTGGTTTCTGATTATTTCAATGGTAAAGAACCAAATAAATCAATTAATCCTGATGAAGCAGTTGCATATGGTGCTGCTGTTCAAGCTGCTATTTTAACTGGTGATCAATCATCAAAGACTCAAGATTTATTATTATTGGATGTTACTCCATTATCCTTAGGTATTGAAACTGCTGGTGGTGTTATGACTAAATTAATTCCAAGAAATTCAACAATTCCATGTAAGAAATCCGAAACTTTTTCAACTTATGCTGATAATCAACCTGGTGTTTTAATTCAAGTTTTTGAAGGTGAAAGAGCAAAGACTAAGGATAACAATATTTTAGGTAAATTCGAATTATCTGGTATTCCACCAGCTCCAAGAGGTGTTCCACAAATTGAAGTTACCTTTGATATTGATGCTAATGGTATTTTAAATGTTTCTGCATTAGAAAAGGGTACTGGTAAGACTCAAAAAATTACCATCACCAATGATAAAGGTAGATTATCTCAAGAAGATATTGAAAGAATGGTTTCTGAAGCTGAAAAGTTTAAAGATGAAGATGAAAAGGAATCAAAGAGAATTGCTGCTAAGAATCAATTGGAATCTTATGCATATTCATTAAAGAATTCTGCTAGTGAAGCACAATTTGAAGAAAAAGTTGGTGCTGAAGATAAAGAGAAATTATTAGCAAAATGTAGTGAAGTTATTGAATGGTTAGATGCTAACCAAACTGCCACTACTGGAGAATATGAAGATAGATTAAAGGAAATTGAACAAGAAGCTAATCCAATTATGCAAAAATTATATGCTGCAGGTGGTGCTCCAGATGGTGTTCCAGGTGGTGCTCCGGGTGCGGGTGCTGCAGGTGAAGCACCTGGTCCTTCTGTTGAAGAAGTTGATTAATTTTGATGTTTTACGAACTTGTTTTTCTCTCCACTCTTATAAATACCCTTATTTAATTCAATAATAATTTCATAATAAATGATAATTTTTTAAATTATAATTTTCTCTCTTACTTATACATATTATAAAACAAAAGAACCGAAATAAAGTGTAGAAACTAATCCTAAACCAGCCAAACCTAATGGAACTGGTTTTTCAAAAGATGTAGCAAAGCATCTACCGATTCCAGCCAATAGTAAAATCACAGATGCTGCTAATGAAGTGTATAATCCATTCTTACGACCAAAAGTAGTCAATGCACCACCAATGAAATAAATTATGGAAATAATACCACCTGAGAGAAGTGATGGGACTGATCCTTTCTTAATGTACGCCATTGTGGATCCAATGAGCGCCAAGGAACCAATGAAGTATGATGCGGAAGATAATGGTTGGATCTATTGATGTTAGTATTTTTCTTATTCCATTTGTTTTATTAATGTATCATCAAATACATACCATTTTGCAGTTGTCCGTAGGAGAAACATTGGAAACTCGTCGTATATCGAATGATTATAATTGCGTGGCTCAGTACGATTATTAATATGCCTTGAAAATTCCGGAAAATTAGGAAAAATCAAGGAAATTCAAGAAAATTGAGAAAATAGAGTGTAAACGCGTAATGGAATTTGATGTTGTCTTAAAATTAAACACATCAAGCTCAGCGTAAGTGTGTAATTCTCCTTCTTTGGCCAACAAGACAAACAACATGGGTAGACTTGTTGGGTTGGAGCTCTGCAATTTTAAATCGTACAAGGGAAAGACACAGGTTGGGTTTGGAACGGCGGCGTTCACGTCGATCATTGGACCGAACGGGTCTGGGAAGAGTAATATGATGGACGCGATATCTTTCGTGTTGGGTGTCAGATCTAATCAGTTACGGTCACGTAATATCAAATCATTGGTGTATCGTGGTCGTGTTGGAGATGCAGATGATGGCATTGGTGCAGAAAGTGAAAATGATAGCGATGACGATGATGAGATTATTCAAAATAATGATGATGATGATGATGATGATGATGAAAATGAAAATGAAAATGAAAATAATGGTGATTCGGCGTATGTTATAGCTATCTATGAAAAGGAAAATAAAGAGATATTGAACTTGAAAAGATCAATCAATTCTAACGGATCGAGTTCTTTTTCAATTAACGGGACTCAGGTTTCTGTTAATCAATATTTAGATGTTTTGAAAGAAGAGAATATTCTTATCAAAGCAAAGAATTTCTTGGTTTTCCAAGGTGATGTTGAAAAAGTGGCGTCACAATCACCAGTAGATTTGACAAATATGATTGAAAATATTAGTGGATCCATCAATTTAAAGAAACAGTATGAAACGCTAAGTGATGAGAAAGAAAAATCTCATGATGTTACATCATTGAAGAATTCACTTAAAAGAAATCTCAAGGATGAAATTAAAAAATTGAAGTTGAAATGTTATGAATCTGATCAATTTATTGAGAAAACTAAAATTTTGGATAATTTGCTTGTCACTAAATACCTTACAAAATTGGATTATAATGAAAGAATTGGTGTTAAATTAAATAGAGATCATTCGGAGAAAATCGATATTTTAGATAACTTGTCAAATTCTTTGGAAATTAAAAATAATGAATATAAGGATTTCATCCAAACGCAATCAGATGAACATATGTCAATTAAAAATTATGAAACTAAAATTGAAAACGATGAATCAACTTTGAAATCCATCAAAGTGAGTTTGATACCGTTGGAATCAGAATCTGTTCAATTAAAGGAAAAAGCAGATGAATTTGAAGAAAGAATCAAGCATTTGGAAATCGAAAAGGAAGAACAAGCAAAAGTTGTGAAAGAGAATGAAACTCTTTTAGAAAAATTAAATGATGCATTCCAATTATTCCAAGAAAGTAATGATGATGCACGTGATGATGATGATGAAATGGATAGTAAAACTTCTTCGTACTCTTCAAATATTGAATTGCTTACAGAGTACAATGAATTGAGAAATCAATTCTTGAATATTTCTGGTGATTTGGAATTTAAAATCAATGATTTGAATGATGATAGATTCACATTGAACAATAAAATTGATTCCTTAGGTACCAATCAACTATTAATCAATTCAAGAATCAGTGATTTGAAATCACAAAATTCGATTTTTCAAACCAAAATTAATCAACTTGAGAATCAACTCAAATCTAAACAGTTATCAATCAAAAATTATAGAAAGGAGCTTAATTCGTTAGACTCATTACGCTCCTCGATTAAAGAGAAAGAGATAGCACTCAATGATGAGTTGAAAATCGTATTACTTAGATTAAATGAAATTAATGCTGTTCAAAGGGAAAACAAAAGAGAGAAAAAATTAAGAGAAACATGTTCCATTTTGAAGAAATTATTCCCCAATGTTAGAGGTTTACTAAATGACATTTGTAAACCAAAGCAGAAAAAATATAGCGTTGCTCTGGCTGCAATTTTAGGTAAAAATTTTGATTCAATTATTGTAGATACACTTTCAACAGCAACAGAATGTATTGAATATATGAAAGAGCAACGTTTGGGTGTTGCATCATTTATTCCATTGAATACAATTAAAATCCAACCACTTGATTCGAACTTACGTAACTTATCTGAAAGTGCAAAGCCAGTAATTGATGTCATTACATACCCTTCAGAATTTGAAAGGGTGATTCAATATGTTTGTGGTAATTCATTGGTTTGTGATACAATTGAAATTGCAACTTCATTACGTTGGGGTAGAAATATCAATGTAAAGTTAGTTACATTGGATGGTGCATTGATTCACAAAAGTGGGTTGATGACAGGTGGTGGAATTGAGAATTTTAATACAAAATGGGATAAATCAGAATTAGGATTGTTAAATGAACGTAAGGAAGAATTGAAATTAAAAATTTTTGAAATTCATTCGAAAATACCTGATGATGTTAAAGATCGTGTTTTGAATGATGAAATTAATAAGTTAGAGTCACAAATACCTGAATTAAACAAAAAAATTGATGATATTAATAGGAAATTGCATGATGTGGATATAGAATTGGAATTTGAAAATAAAACATTGACTGAAAATACAGAAAATGTTAAGAAATTGAGTGAACAAGTCAATGAGATTGATATGAGACTTGAATCGCTGAATAATGAGTTATCAATCAGTCAGAATAAGATTTATAAATCATTTTGTAAGAAATATTCTTTCAAAAATATCCAAGAGTATGAAATCAACTACAGTTCAAAACTTATCAAAGAAACAAGAGAGAATTCTAAATTTATTAAGGAAATCCAAAGACAAGAAAACAAGTTGAAGTTTGAAAGTGAAAGATTGGAAGATTATAAATTGCATATTGAGAAACTAGTTGAAGATAAAAATAACTATTATGAAAGTTATTTGGAAGTTTCAAAACAAGTGAAGTTATCACAAGCCGAAATATTATCAATGCAAGCTGAGCTAGATCAAACCAAGGAAAAATATCAAATTTTGAATGAAAAGGCCAAAAAGTTATTGTCAAAAACGGGTGATATGGAAAGTGTGATCAACAATTTAAAGAATGATATTAAAAAAACCAAGAAGGAAATAACAAATATTGAAGAAGATTTAGATTCATTGAAATTAGAAAAGAAGAATCTCTTAGTGGATGCCAAGATGGAAAATATTAAAATACCACTTATTTCTGGATCTCTGGATAATTTACCACTCATTGATGATGATAAAGAACAGGATGAGTTGAGCCAAGAATGGGATGAATTATTTAAACATTTGGATATCGATTTCTCTAAATTGAGTGATGAATATCATATTTATATTGAAAATGAAGATGGTGATGAAATGGATGTTGATCAAGATGATGACAGTGATGAAGAAAACAATGATAATGACGAGTATTCGTTGAAAAACATTGAAGATAAATGTAAATTAAGAATAGAGAAACTACAAGAGGAATTATCAAATATCCATCCAGACATTCATGCTCGTGAACATTTGGAAGAAGCACAAGAAAAATTCAAGGAAGTTGAATTTGATTTCAATGAAGCTAAAGTTTTAGAAAAGAAGATTGTTGAGAAGTTTGAAAAAATAAGAGATGAAAGACATAATAAATTCATGAAAGCTTTTAATCATGTTTCTAATAACATTGATGAGGTATATAAGGAACTGACTCAATCAAGAGTTTCACCATTAGGAGGATCTGCATACCTAACATTGGAAGATGAAGATGAACCATTTTCTTATGGAATCAAATACCATATTATGCCACCGTTGAAACGTTTCAGAGATATGGAAAACTTGAGTGGTGGAGAAAAAACTATCGGTGCATTAGCCTTATTGTTTGCCGTTCATTCATTCCATCCATCACCATTTTTTGTTCTTGATGAAGTTGATGCCGCTTTGGATAATGCTAATGTCAACAAAATTGCTAACTATATTACCAAACATAGAGGACCTAACTTCCAATTTATTGTTATCAGTTTGAAAAACATGTTATTTGAAAAAAGTGACTCTTTGGTCGGTATTTACAGAGACCAGGACGTGAATTCTTCTAAGATTTTAACGTTGGATCTTAGAGGTTATGCTGACCCTGTATAAATGTTTTTTTATTTTTTTTTCTTTCTTGCCTTCCAATTTTGAATATTATTTAATCTATAAAAATAGTAGGGGGTATTACTTATACATTACAAAGAAATGGTTAATTCAGATTTGTCTATTTTGCTCTAATGCATCAAGCATGAATGAGGCCCACATGTGAACTTTGACAAAAAATTTATCATCTTGTAGTATTTGTACCATACTCTTTGCTTTTGGTTGACCTGCAGATCTTCTCAGGTATATGTCAGTATTATTTAGTTCTCCATTATAAACATCCAGTTCTTTCTGTATTTTTCTGGCGCTTATTAATATATGTCTAACCATTTGATTCAAGTTTGTCAAAATGAATGAGTAGTTATTTATCAAATCGATTTCCCAATTGGATGTTACAATAATAGCATATTTACGTTCCGAGCCTCTAGCAGTTTTATCATTAAGAGAAAATACTAGTGCCATTGAATATCCATGTTTAGAATTACCAAACATCAATGGTTTCCTCAAATCTGCATTTGTTTCGGCAGTAAATACTCTAACTATGGTTTGCCTTAATGAGGCATATCTTTCCGTGTTTGTGGGGTATTGAGTTGATATGAAGAAAGTATCCTTATTTCGTTTAGAGGTAGTTTTTAATGTCATTAACCGTTTCTTACTTTTCGTTTCACCATTTGAAAGATTCAAAAGTCTTGTTATTTGATCTTCAAAATTCATTGAACTTGAATCTTTGGATGAAGAAGAATCACCTGAATTTCCGTTCGATTGTGGTATATTATTGGTGCCATTGGGTACCTGGTTATGTTCATCAACCGATTGTCCTCCATTTGATGAAACAGTGGTTGTTGTTGTCGTTGTCGTCGTTTTGGTAATTGTGCTGCTTGTATCTGGAACACTGTCATCTGTGTCAGGGATTTGAAACATACATGATTGACAAAACTGCGACTCCGGAAGTTGCGGCGAATAGAAACCCGATAATTCATTAGGATTGTTCACCACCTGGGTGCACATGATCATCGATGGCCCGTGCACTTCACAGAAGTGAGCAACAGACACAATGAACGTCATGAAAGATTATTTATGAGTTTCTTCTTCGGAAGAGAATGATTCTTGTGGAAAGATGTAGTGTTGTGGCTTTTGTTCTTGTCACTTCTATTTTTAAAGCAACGTAAAGCTAATTGTGTCAAAAAATTCAATTGTGACAAAGAATTATCAGCATTAAAAAAAACTTCAAAAGCGAATTTCCTAAAACGGAAATTTAGGCGGAACATGTTTATTGCCAATCTCTTAACTTGAGAGGAAGAACTTAGGTTGTTTTGTTTTGAAAGTCAGCACAACAATTGGAAATCCACGCAAATGACCTCGGTGCCGCAGTTCACAGGTCATCTTGCTGGTACAGAAGAAGATGATGAGTCTCTGTATATTTCAAACGCATCGATCGCTCCTCGTCTCTTAAAAGTACGACATATTAGATCAATAATAATCAAGAATATTTCAGAACCTTCAAGTGATGATCAGAATAAACAAATGGGGCGTAAAAAAGTTCATAGAGTTGATACTATGAGGGGAGATGGGTTGGGTAATAATAAGAAAGATTATGATCGTTCAACAGATGGTGAAAATATTGCAAGATCAAATAGTTTGCATAAAATTAAAAAGGGGAAATCAACTATTGATTTAAAATCAAGTGTTACGGAAAATGACACTCCAGAATTACATGGCAATTATAAACCACTGAATAAAACATGTGTAGAATTTGACTTGTTTTCAACACAAAAAAAAATGTTAAATCAACCAATTGAAGTACGAAGGCAGATAGAACTTCAGGAAAGTAAAGAAAAGAAAATAAAGGAATGCTTCTACACAATAAACAACTTTTTCAACATTGACAAACCATATTTTATTAGCCGAATGTTTTCTCACTGGGTGGAAATAGATGATGAATTGGAGTTACAGATTTATAATAATTCTGCAACCATTAATCTCTTTGCTAAGTTTGAAAATAATGAATGGAAACTAATATACCAATATCATCTCAAACTATCTTTGATGATAAACATCGGTAATGATTTTGAATTAATACAGGAGACATTCAAAGAAATGAAAAATTTACTCATTTTGCAGATGACTGATGGATGTTACTATGTTTTTCCGAATAACCCTGCATTCAGCGATAAGATTAAACTTCTCAAAAAGGCATACTACTATTCTGTCACTGAAAGAGTTAAATCACTATCATATCATGCAAATTCATGCACTTATGATCAGATTAGAGTGATAAACAATTTTAGTAGATGTATACATGACCTTTTAATAACAAGGGAAATTTTAAAGGAAAAGATTGAAGCGGAAATAGAGAATAATGATGGACTTGGAAACGATATTGATACTGTTAGTATGAAAAAATCGAAAATAAAACAATTGAACGAACTCTTAGAACAACGTCGTCTTCATAACCATCAATTAAAGCAGAAAATTGCCAAGCATAATTCAGTAAAGAGTAAGCTTCAATCAAATATAGAAACTATGGATTTTTCTAACATTAGTTACAAAAATGAGAAGAAAAAAAGTTTGGATATTGCAACTGAGATAAATACATTAGAAATAGATAATTCACAGCTTCAAAAATTAATTAATATTGAAAAATCAAGAATTGCTTCAATAATTTATTATATTTTCCCCATAAAGGATGTAGGAAACAACCACGCATTCTCTTTATTTCAAACTTGTTTTCCATCATCTTTGATTCCACAATATGAATCAACCCCTATCAATCTCAATAAAAAAAATGTTCTTCCATTTTCTATTATACCAACGTCCATAATTCAAAAATTGACTCATGTATCGAGATGGCAATCAGAACACTTGAATGCTTTGATTGGATATATTGGATTAATAATTGTGAACATTGCACATATTTTTCAAATTCCATTAAGATATCCTATTAAATATTTGGGATCAACCACTTACATTTATGATCCAGTTTCCACATCAGCATATTATTCAATGCCATTATTAAATATTTCACAACCAGAGTCGATGAATTCGCATGGGATATTGATGAATAAACAAGCAACAGTATACCCATTGTTCATTTGTCAAAATATAACGCTTGTAACGAAATTTTCATATGGGTTGCTTTTATTAAGGAAGAATTTAGAGCAACTATTTGAATTTGAACAAATTGTTAAAATAGAAGAGTTCAATTTATTAGCAGCATGTAAAATTTGGTTAACTTGTGTGGAATTTTACAGTGATGCGGTTGATGAAGATGAAAGTTGTTATATTCCCGAAGTACACTTGGACGTTGATAATGAACTTAATGATTTTAATGAAGTTTTAACTACAAATGATAAAAGTTTTGAATCGCAATATGATCTAGATGAAGATAATGTTGATAAGTTATCCCCATTATTGAATTCGACTTTTTTTCATTCAGCTAATAGAAGAATTTCAGGAAGTTCAAAGAAATCAAAGAGATCAAATATTTCAATCAATTCCAAAGTATCTGAAATTTCTAATGTTTCAGGTAAATCGAATGTTGTAAATGAATACAATAAAAATTTATTGTCTGAGGAACGTATTAAACATATTAAGAAGCATTTACTCAAAGGTTTCGAGAGTAATAAATAGATAAAGATAGAGTTTTATAAAATGTAAGGATTTGTTCAGCATAGAGAGAATAATTTTGTTAAAGCCCAACGAGTTAAAGGATGTAAATCTTGATTATTATCAATTGTATCTGATATATTATCAGATAGTAAAACAGTGAGTGATGAAACACCTGCTTTAGCCTTCCATTTTTGTAAACCTGCAAAAAATTCCAGTGCAAGTGTTAAAATTAAAACACCTGCAAGTACTAATGGACCAAATAACCCATCTAAATGTCTACCACTACGCATCTTGATTAAAGCTAATCTTTTGTTGTAGATGGCATAAGCCCAAACACCACTAAATAAAGTCAGAGCAAAATAAACGTATGCTAAATCAGTCGCTAATTTGGGGAAATGAGATGATTTAACACTTGAATAAATTGTAAATGTTAAAGCTGATAATAAAGTGGTAACATGTAACCAAAAAACAAATGTACGTTCATTAGCAAGCCACACTTTAGTTTCAACTCTAACGGGACCTGAATGACGAATTAATTGAGTTGGTTTGACAACACCAGCAGGCAATTCAAATTCTTCATCTTCAGATTCATAACCTTCTAATTTAGAAGATCCGAAAACTGGCATTAAGACATCCGTTAAATTTTGTTTCTTCTTATGAGTTTCTGGGATTAATGGTGATCTATCAGAGTTAGAACTTGAAGGTGGTGTTAAAATACTGATTGTTGTATTATTTCCTTGAAGAGAAGGAGGTAAAGAAGTTTCATCATCGGAAGATTCTGCATCCAAATCATCACCCTCATTTAATTCAATTACTTGATCAAGATGAACATCAGCAGATTCAGTAGTAGTTTGAACTGCTGTACCTATTTTCTTTTTCAAATTTTTCAAAATACCAGCTTGTTGAATTTCCTTTAATTTTTTATTCTTTGAATCCATATAAGCTTGTTCGGGATTCTTTCTAATATCCCATTCCAATTCAGGTAACCAAAATGGTAAAATATCCAAATTATCATATTCCAAGAAAAATACTGAAATACCTTGAATAAATTTAGAAAAATTTGGAACCTCTTTAACTAAATGAGAATTAGTTAATTCATTAACCCAATTAAGAGTTCTTGAAGATGGATTATTCATAATTGAAGATGAAATCTTAATCTCCATAACAGAATATGGAAATTTAGAATATTCTCCCTTTCTTAATAAGGAGTAAGGATTATCAATAGAAGAATCAATATCTTTTCTATGCCATTCAGTTGGATCTCTAATTGGTCTTTGTTGATCAAAGGAGTCTTCTCTGATGAATAGTATATCAGAATCAATTGTAATTCTGACTCTATCATCTCCAGGCATTTGGAATGCTGTTCTAGTGTAAATTGTTCTTAAAACTGGTTCCAGATGATTTGAAGTAACAAAATTTTGTAAAGTTTCAAAACTTTTGGTGTATGCATTGATATTTTCCTTACTAAAACCTTTCTTTGATAACCTTTTAGTGAATTTTTCAAGAGTTAATTTTTTAGAAGTTTTCTTTCTTTTGATCAATGAGTCTCTGTAATCAATCATCTCACTATCGTTTAAATCATCAAAATTGGTATCCAGATCATTGTTATTGTTATTAGCATCATTTTCTTCAGTTGAAGGGAAAATGAAATCATTCATATATTTTTCCTTCAATGTCAATTTAACATCATCTGAATTACCAGTATCATAATCAAAAGTTTTCTTCTCAACAATAAGATCAGAATTGCTTTTCAATTTCCCGTTCCATCTAATTCTCAATGAAGGAGTTTTATTCAATTGTTTTAATAGTTTATTATTGTATAATTCGAAATTCGTATTATCAAAGTAAAGAGAAGTGATTGTTGAATCAACTAGACCTGACCCTTCATCATCATCGTCATCATCATCATCCATATCATTGATTTTACTATTATAGATTAAAACAGGTAAATGTCTTAAAATGGTTGTTTTAATTTCCATCAAATTATCAGGATGAATCCAAAATTTCAACACTTTATATTGAGAATCATTAATACCATTACTTTGTAAAGTTGTATTTGGAGTTGAAGATAATTTGCCAGAACTTGACAGTTTGTTGAATGATTCCTTCAATGAATTAGATAGAGAAGAACCTATGGTATTAGTGTTTAATTGATCTCTGATAAATGAATAAAGGGTTGAGATTCTAAATAAGTAAGGGGAAGTATCTTCTGAAATATTGTTTAAAGGCAAATCTTTCATTCTGACATTAAGTAATGCTTTGACTGAATAGCCTTTATGTAATCTATCGTGTTTTTTAACAATTTTGATAAAACCAGTGAAATTCAATCTTGCAAAATGATCCAATTCATTTGCCAGTGATAATAATTCTTCCAATTGTTTTTGGAAAGCAGAAGCATCAAAGGAATTATCCTTTTTATTCTTTTCTAACAATTCCAAATAACTTTCAGACTTCAATTCAAGTTTTGAAATTTCAGCATCTAAACGCATGTATTTAGAAACTTGGAAAGAATAAACTTTTTCCAATTCTTTATCTAAAGTTTCAGCAAAAAGGGCTTCATCCTTTTCAGTCCAAGCTGTATTTAAATCCAGTTGATTGACAACGTTCTCCTTCAACAGTCTTTTCAATTGATCGTAATCAATGTAGTACTGTTTCCAAGGAGCATAGATTTCGTTTTGTAATTTTACTCCGAACAGCATGTTTATTAAAGAAGGGGGGGAGTAAGGGAGGTTGTTAGTTAGTAAAAAGATGGAGAAGTGAAGCAATGACTGTTAAAACTTGATACAATGCAGAGTTGCTAAGTCTTGAAAGAAAGATGTGGTTGAAAGAGCGTTAACGGAGAGAGATTTGGGGTTTGAAATGCAACAATTTTAACAAATTCAAGAGACAATAGCATTTCTGGTAATTTCTCTAAGGGCTGCTCTCCATTGAAAGGGCCTGTCAGCAGCTTCTTTCCCACGTGCAGCGAATTATTATTAAAAAAATTAGAAAAAATTAGAAAAAAATTAAAAAAATTAAAAAATTGAGCCTCCATTTGAGTCGCGTCGGTGGTGGGGGTGATTTTCTTAATTTTTCATAATTTTTACTGACAATCTCTCCTGCTGTGTCGATCAATACCTTTTTTTTTTCCACCCTGTGAGCGTCTCTTCTCCTAAAATTTGTATGGCTTACACCAATCCAATTGTCAAACGGCAAACTGACAATTTATTATTTACAGTCAAATTTGATTGTCTTTTTTTAAAGACAGAAAAGATCTGAGAATGTATATATTCTTATAAACTTAACAACTGTCGTGTATTTATTACTAAATATCTTCAATACACTCCCTATTCTCCCTTCCTTACTTGAATACTTCATACAAGTAGTGTAATGCATATTTGTGAATACGCTTACATCTTTGTCTCGTTCTATACACTCTCCTTTCCTATCCTCTTCTAATGGCCTCTCTATCGGCTCTCCTCAATCCAACAGGAGACTCTTCGAGCTCTGATCATATCATCAACTCAAATGAAAACAATGCCCACCATTCCGGACCTATGTCTGTAACTGAATTATTGATTCAACAATCAAATGAAACAACTCCTGAAAATAACACAACTCCTCCTCCTGAGAATAATAATAATAATAATGTTGAAACCAGTTTGAAACTTGGGGCTAAACTAATGGATCAAGATGGTACTAGAATTTATCAAAACCTATTAATCAACTTTCGGTCAAGACATCTTAAAAAAAATGATGGTGAACCATATTGGAGGAATGAAATTCAATTTGAATTTCTAATGTCTTTATTATTCAATCAAAAAAGAGTTTTCAGAAACTCTTACTTTGATGAACCAAATGAAACTTTTGATTGGCCAGATCATTTCAGATATTATAAAGATGAGAATGGTGAAATTCATTCAAATAATGGTGAAATATTAACCTTTTTCGAATTATATTTGGTCACTCTATTAAAATCTTCTAAAATATCCAAAATTTTAAAGGCAAGATTGATGGTTGATATGAATTACGCTTTAAATTTTGCAATTGTTTGCTTGTTAGTTAATATTGGTCGATTAAATACCACTGTTAATTTTGATTATGAAATGAAATCTCAATTTAGAACATATCATTCAATACCATCTTTACAAGTTGGTAATCATTTTGAAATTGTTAAAAATTACTACGATGTTAAAGAAGAATTCATATCTGATGAAAATGAAAATGATCCAAATAATGATAATAAAAATAGTACTCATAAAGATAGTGATTCTTTAGTTAGTTCTGAAAATATTAAGCGTAGTATCTACTATCAACCTAGAATTGTTTCAACTAGTGCTCCAGATTCATCAACTTCACAAATTTTAAAGATTAGTAGTGGTTATACAATGTCAACTATTAAACAATTACAAGACACTCCAAGAATTAAATCTATTTTAAAATCAGTAAATGATCTAACTGAAGATCTTCCAAAAAGTTACAATGCTTTTATAAAATCAGTAAGTGAAAAGAAAATTAATAACAAAACAACTAATTACAACATTATCTCAATTATTTTTTTAATTTGTGCTCATGAATATGATATTGGACAAACATTTTTCCCATTTGAAGTTCAAGAACCTAATCATACTAAAGTTACTACAACTGGCTCTTTGTTAAACGATATTTGGTTAAGACCAAAATTCAAAGCTTCAGAAAAAGTTGATAAATTTTTATGGATAGTTTATGCATTATTTCAATCTGACTTATCATTAGAAAGCATTTTAAAAAATCCTTTTAATAATGAAAATGTCGAAATTCCTTTGGAAATACAAGAAAAACAACGATCTAATTATAATTTATCAAATGAATTATCTGCAATTGATCATAAATCAATGACATACTCACCAACCATGTTGGAAATAAAATCAGTAATTCCTCATTGGACTTTACCTTCAAAGGATGAGAAAATTATCCCCTTCATAAATGATTTTGATACTCCTGATGAAGTTGAATTTGCTGCACAAATGAAACATTTAAGAATCAACTTTGTCAAACAGGAATCACAAAATACAACAATTACAAGTATTCATTCAAATGGTTTAATTGATTCAGATTCTTCTCAAAATCAAAACTCTTTGAATAAAGAAGATGATCATTTGAAAAATAAAGTTCATGATGGTGATAATGATGATAGTGATAATGATGAAAAGGATAAAAACTATTCCAATACTGGTAAATCAAGTAAAATTACTAGAAAATCCAGAAACAAACCAACTAAAACCAAAAATAAAAAAAATAAAATTGATGTTAATGAGTTTTCACCTAAATTTTATCGTCCAAGTAACTCTACTAAAAATTCAAGACAGAAGGCTATGGAATCAGTGATAAATTCAAATATTTCTTCAACTTATAGTTTGAATGAAACTGATTATCTAGATAATAGAGAATCGACTGTTGATGATTATGCTTATGATGATATGCATTTAGTTTCCAATTTGAAAAAGAAAAATGATTCTGAAAAAAATGTTAACATGGAATTATTCAGTAGTATTGTTAACAACAATGGAAACAATATTAAAAGATCCAGTTCTGAAACTGATGAAGAATTAAATAATGAAGATGATTCATACAATGAAGATGGGCATGAAGTTCCAAGAACTACTTCCTTTGAATTTACTGGGAAAGATAAACTTTCGACGAATAATGATTATAAAAATTTCAAATTTATAGATCCATCGGCATATCTAGATACATCAAATAAACGTGGATTAAAGAGGTCAATTGATGAATCATTGGAATTTAGTGCAGTTGACCCAATCCAATTTTCTTCTTACGATGACAACTGTGAAGACTCTATAGGTATTGGATTTTTCAATTACGGTTATCCCAAAACTGTGATAAATGAAAATGAAGTTTCTGATGATGGTTCATTATTATTGACCAGTTGTGTTAAAAAACGTAAAACTAGGAAACAATCAAGCGTTGAACCATCAATAAAGGCAACAGTGGATAGATTTGAAATGTTTCTTAATAAAGATAATAAAAGTGTTAACTCTACTTCGAAAAATGCATTATTGAAAAGGGAAAAATATAGGATGATATCTGAATTTTTATTTGAATTACTCAAATTCAAACAATCACATGCCAAAATGTTAAGACACAAAGAAGGTAATTGGAGTCATTTCACTAAACATTTATGGAACCTAAACATGTTCATAGAAAAGGAACAGACAAATACATCAAGTTTTACCGATTGGGGAGAATTTAAATCCACTATGATGAAGGTTCTATTTCAAATCAATTGGGTTATAAATGAAAGAATAAAAATCGATGAAAGAATAAAAAACTCAGATATTAATAAATCTATCACTGATAATGAAGAGCCAAGTTTTGTAGATGAAATTTTTTCTAATCTTTAACACTCCCATTTTTAAGAATCTAAATAAAACATTGTACTTTGATATATAAGTAGTTCAATATCAACCTTGTAATACTAATTCCATCAATACCGTACAATAAAATTATCTTTCGGCGCGACGATTGAATCTGTCATTCATTTTTTCGTGTCGATAATTTATGCTACGAGGGAGATTCACCATTTTTTTTTCATGAGGGCGAAATATGTACAACATGAATTCGACATTTCAAACAACAACATAGTTGTTATTTGGAGTTTCCATTTTAAGAAACCAGCATATTCGTTTGCCATTTGTGTACTGTCTAAGCTTTTCTAAAGGGTTTCTTTGACACGTCTATTGATTAAATAAGTTTGAAACTA
This sequence comes from Pichia nakasei, assembly GCA_030570355.1. Classification (NCBI taxonomy): domain Eukaryota; kingdom Fungi; phylum Ascomycota; class Pichiomycetes; order Pichiales; family Pichiaceae; genus Pichia; species Pichia nakasei. The sequence continues at coordinate 224,974 of JAJLVL010000002.1, forward strand.
TCCATTTGTATCTAAATTGTTAAGAGAATAATAAGTTATTACAATTCTGTTCAATCTTAAATATTTCAATTATATTATCACATTTTACTATACCTCTAAAGAAAAGAAAGTTTACTAATACATTTTATTATTGTTGGCTAACTGTTTCATAAGTAGTTAAGTTTATCTAATTCAAAGGAAACATATTATATTTCAAAACTTTAAATACATTTCAAGTAAATAAAGTTTTTCAAATTTTGCACTCATTTGTTTGATCGTTGCAAATTTACATATATTCCACACATAAGTTCAACTTAAAATCTTCAAGGTTAAGGCTTAATTAATATTGTATTCACAGCTTTAAAATAATTAAAAGAGAATTCCATTTTTTTTCAAAAGCTAGGTATTGTCATTTTTTTATTACAAATCATTTACTAATTCAATTCTTATTTCTTTTCATTGTTATATATCGTTGTACCATATCTCAGTTTTTTCTTTCAAAACACTAATTACATTTCAAAAAAACTAAAAAAAGAATTTATTTCACCAGTTGTCAATTGAAAAATAGACCAGAACAAAAACAAAAACAAAAAAAATCTTATAGAAAAACTGCATATAAGTTTATTAAAACAAAATGAGTAGATTTGCTTATTCCAGTGCGCCACTAAGGACGGTGCAAGAAGTATGTCTTTAAAAAATATTTTTCATCATGAGTTTTACCTTTTTTCAACTAAAATACTAACTAAAAATTTTCTCTATTCTTTTAATTCAGGTTCAATTTGGTTTGTTTTCCCCAGAAGAAGCCAGATCGATATCCGTTGCTAAAATCGAATACCCAGAAATCATGGATCCAGTGACCATGAAACCAAGGGAGGGTGGTTTGAATGACCCAAGACTTGGTTCCATTGATAGAAATTTTAGATGTCAAACATGTTCCGAAGATATGCAAGAATGTCCAGGTCATTTTGGTCATATAGAATTGGCTAAACCTGTGTTCCATATAGGGTTTTTAGCAAAGATCAAAAAAGTTTGTGAATGTGTCTGTATGAATTGTGGTAAATTATTATTAGATCAACACACAAATTCACAATTTGCTGCAGCGATTAAAATCAGAGATCCTAAAAAGAGATTTAATGCGGTTTGGACATTATCAAAAACAAAAATGGTTTGTGATGTCGATCCTCCATTAGATGATGATGAAGATGATGAAGATGAACCACCAAAATATAGACGTGGAGGGTGTGGTAGTATACAACCTTCCATTCGTAAAGATGGGCTAAAATTATGGGGTACATGGAAAAAGGCTAACGTCGATGAAGAAATTGAAAATCTTGAAAGAAAGCAAATCACAGCTTCAGATATTTTAAATGTTTTCAGACATATTTCTGTTGAAGATTGTGAAAAATTAGGTTTTAATGAAGAATGGGCTAGACCTGAATGGATGTTATTGACTGTTTTGCCTGTTCCTCCACCCCCAGTTAGACCCTCCGTTGCATTTACCGATTCTAAAAGATCCGAAGATGATTTAACCTATAAATTGGCTGATATTCTTAAGGCTAACATAAATGTTCAAAAATTCGAAATGGATGGATCTCCCCAACATGTTATCAGTGAATTTGAGGCATTACTTCAATATCATATTGCCACTTATATGGATAATGATATTGCAGGTCAACCACAAGCATTACAAAAGAGTGGTAGGCCAATTAAATCCATTAGAGCTCGTTTGAAAGGTAAAGAAGGTCGTTTGAGAGGTAACTTGATGGGTAAGAGAGTTGATTTTTCTGCAAGAACTGTTATTTCTGGTGATCCGAATCTTGAATTAGATCAAGTTGGTGTTCCAAGATCAATTGCCAAAACTTTGACTTATCCTGAAATTGTTACTCCTTATAATATTCAAAAATTAACTGAAATGGTTAGAAATGGTCCTAATGAACATCCTGGTGCCAAATATGTTATTAGAGATAACGGTGATAGAATTGATTTAAGATTTAATAAAAGAGCAGGTGATATCCAACTTCAGTATGGATGGAAAGTTGAACGTCATTTGATGGATAATGATCCTGTTTTGTTCAATCGTCAACCTTCATTGCATAAAATGTCTATGATGTGTCATAGAGTTAAAGTTATGCCATACTCAACGTTCAGAATGAATTTATCTGTTACTTCTCCATATAATGCCGATTTCGATGGTGATGAAATGAATTTACACGTTCCTCAATCCTACGAAACAAGAGCTGAATTATCAGAACTTTGTGCTGTTCCTCTACAAATTATTTCTCCACAATCTAATAAACCTGTTATGGGTATTGTCCAAGATACTTTATGTGGTGTTAGAAAAATGACATTAAGAGATGCCTTTATAGAATATGATCAAGTCATGAATCTTTGTTACTGGATTCCAAATTGGGATGGTGTGATTCCTCAACCTGCTATTCTTAAACCTAAACCTTTATGGACAGGTAAACAAATTCTGTCTCTTTGTATTCCAAAAGGTATCTTTTTGCAAAGACTCGATGGTCCATTATCATGTCCTAAAGATTCAGGTATGTTAATTCTTGATGGTGAAATTATGTTTGGTGTCATCAATAAAGCTACCATTGGTGCGTCTGCTGGTGGTTTGATCCATACTACAATGAGAGAAAAGGGACCAATTATTTGTGCTAAGATGTTTGGTAATGTTCAAAAAGTTGTCAATTATTGGTTACTTCATAACGGTTTCTCTATTGGTATTGGTGATGCAATTGCCGATCCAGAAACTATGAAAACAATTACCGAAACTATTAAAGAAGCCAAAGATCAAGTTCAAGATGTTATTAAAGATGCACAAAAAAATCTGTTAGAAGCCGAACCTGGTATGACTTTAAGAGAATCTTTTGAACAAAAAGTTTCTAAAATTTTGAACGAAGCGAGAGATTCTGCTGGTAAATCTGCAGAAACGTCGTTGAAAAACTCTAACAATGTTAAACAGATGGTTACCGCTGGTTCTAAAGGTTCTTATATTAATATTTCACAAATGTCTGCTTGTGTTGGTCAACAAATTGTGGAAGGTAAACGTATTCATTTTGGTTTCCAAGATCGTTCCCTACCTCATTTTACTACTGATGATTATTCTGCAGAATCTAAGGGTTTCGTTGAAAACTCTTATTTGAGAGGTTTAACACCACAAGAATTCTTTTTCCATGCCATGGCTGGTAGAGAAGGTTTGATCGATACTGCCGTTAAAACTGCTGAAACTGGTTATATTCAAAGACGTTTGTTGAAAGCTTTGGAAGATATTATGGTTCACTATGATGGTACAACAAGAAATTCGTTAGGTGATGTCATTCAATTTATTTATGGTGAAGATGGTCTTGATGCAACAACTGTTGAAAAGCAAACTGTTGATACCATTCCTGGCTCTAATGAAACATTTGAAAAGAAATATCGTGTTGATTTGATGGATGAAAAAATGTCAATTCGTCCTGATATGCTTGAATATGGAAATGAAATCTTAGGTGATATTAAACTTCAAAAAATTCTAGATGAAGAATATGAACAATTATTAAAGGATAGAGAATATTTGAGAACTGAAGTTTTTCCAAATGGTGATAATAATTGGCCATTACCTGTTAATGTTCGTAGAATTGTTCAAAATGCACAACAAATTTTCCATGTCGACCGTTATAAGGCAAGTGATTTAACTATATCTGATATTGTTACTACTGTTCAAAATCTTTGTAAAAATTTCGTCGTTGTTAGAGGTGATGGTGGTTGTTTAACCGAAGCAAAAGAAAATTCCACATCTTTATTCCAATGTCTTATCAGATCTAAACTGGCTACCAGAAGAATTTTGGAAGAATACAGACTTAATAAAGATGCATTTGAGTGGGTTGTTGGTACAATTGAGCATCAATTTGCAAGATCTCTGGTTAATCCAGGTGAAATGGTTGGTGTTGTTGCTGCGCAATCTATTGGTGAACCTGCTACTCAAATGACGTTGAATACTTTCCATTATGCCGGTGTTTCATCTAAGAATGTTACCTTGGGTGTTCCAAGATTAAAGGAAATTTTGAATGTTGCCAAGAACTTTAAGACACCTGCATTAACCGTTTATTTGGAAGAAGATGTTGCTACAGATATTGAAAAGGCGAAAAGTATTCAATCCGCTATTGAACATACTTCCCTTAAAAATGTTACAGCATGTACCGAAATTTACTATGATCCAGATCCAAGAACCACTGTCATTGAAGAAGATATCGATACAGTTGATGCCTATTTTGCAATTCCTGATGAAAAGGTTGAAGAAAATATTCATAAACAATCACCATGGCTTTTGAGATTAGAATTAGATAGAGCTAAGATGTTAGATAAACAATTAAGTATGCAACAGGTTGCAGCAAAGATTATGGAAAACTTTGGTGATGATCTTTTTGTTATTTGGTCTGAAGATAATGCAGATAAATTGGTGATCAGATGTAGAATTGTGAGAGAAGAAAAAGCATTAGATGAAGAAGAAGAAGAAACTGAAGATGGTTTGTTGAAGGCATTAGAAGCACAAATGTTAGAATCCATTACATTAAGAGGTGTTAGTGGTATTTCAAGGGTTTTCATGATGAAATATGATAAAACATATATTGATTATGATGGAGACTTTTCCAAAAAACAAGAATGGGTTCTTGAAACTGATGGTATCAATTTGGCTGATGTTATATCTGTCGAAGGTATTGATACTACTAGAACATATTCTAATTCTTTCGTTGAAGTTTTGTTTGTTTTTGGTATTGAAGCTGCAAGAAGTGCCCTATATAAAGAAATTTTGAATGTCATTGCTTTCGATGGTTCATATGTTAATTATAGACATTTGGCCTTATTAGTCGATTTGATGACATACAAAGGACATTTAATTGCAATTTCTAGACATGGTTTCAATAGAAATGATACTGGTGCATTGATGAGATGTTCTTTTGAAGAAACTGTTGAAATTTTATTTGATGCTGGTGCTTCTGCTGAATTAGATACATGTGATGGTGTTTCTCAGAATATTATTTTAGGTCAAATGGCCGGATTTGGTACTGGTTCTTTTGATGTCTTCTTAGACGAAGATAAATTATCAGCTCTACCATCTGATTCTTCAGTTGGAATTAGTAAGGTTGAAAAGAAAGAGAGTAATGGTTCAATGACAGTTTATGGTGAAGATAACTTGAAGGATGATATTATTGATATCCCAATGGGTGACGACAATGTTGCTTTCTCTCCATTGATTACTGCTGGATCCAATGACGATAGAACTGGTGGATTTACTGAGTATGGTGGTTCGATGAGTGCTTACCAACCAACTTCTCCATTTGCGGGTTATGGTCCTACGTCTCCAAATTACGGTCCTACATCTCCTTCCTATTCTCCAACATCCCCTGCATATTCCCCAACTTCTCCTGCATATTCTCCAACTTCTCCTGCTTACTCACCTACCTCTCCTGCTTACTCCCCTACTTCACCTGCATATTCTCCAACTTCACCTGCATATTCTCCAACTTCTCCATCATACTCACCAACGTCACCATCATATTCTCCAACTTCTCCATCATACTCGCCAACGTCACCATCATATTCTCCAACTTCTCCATCATATTCCCCTACATCCCCATCATATTCCCCTACATCCCCATCATATTCTCCAACGTCGCCTTCATACTCCCCAACTTCTCCACAGTATTCTCCAACCTCTCCGCAATACTCGCCTACCTCGCCTCAGTATTCACCAACATCTCCTCAGTATTCACCAACTTCTCCTCAATATTCACCAACATCTCCTCAATACTCCCCAACATCTCCTCAATATTCACCAACCTCGCCACAATACTCTCCAACCTCTCCACAATACTCCCCTACGTCACCACAATACTCTCCAACCTCTCCGCAATACTCTCCAACTTCTCCTCAACATAATCCTTCATCCAATTCGGATAATAACAATTAATCATATTGTGACGATATACATATGTCGTCAATTCCAAAGACACCTAAAATATTTTTATTTAGTTAGCTTCTTTTCTTGGAAATCGTGTATACTTCTGTTTTTAATAATTAAAATAACGTTTAAAAGTTTTACTGCTGTTTCACTATTTGATTGAAGTTAAAGCTTACCATAAAAGGCTCTTTTTCTTCAATTTGTTTATGTAATGCTAAAAGAAATCGAATCCGCTTTAGTAAGCTGCTAAAAACCCAAAAATTTATGTGAGGACTCGCTAATTTTTACCAACAACATAGACACTGTCGTGAATTGTAAGTGTTTCACAAGACTACGATTGTAACTGATCCTTGAAATAGGTAATATATCTTTCTCAGCAGTGTCACCAAGTCTAAACCATAAATCTTTTTATTATTGAGATACTCACGTTATTATTTACTTATTTTTCATAGAATAATCCCAATTTATATTTTGACGAGCCTCCAAAAAAGTGAAAGTAAGTAGAAAGCAAAGAGAACTACGTGACAAAAATCAAACAACTTCACCAATATTTTACAAATAAACAAAAAATTTGTCCATTCTTTCAATCTATTTAAATACTTTATGATGCAAGTTAAACTGTTCAATATCGGCATTATATAAGATATATAAAAGTGATACAGAAAAGTATAGAAGAGATTAGGATAAATAACGTTTTTGAGAAATTAATCCATTGAACATATCAAAAGAATTACCATCTGGTTGTAGTTGATAGACATTTCCATTTTTTATATCTTTTGCCATCAACATACCCCAATCAGAAGTGATACCACAAATTTGTGCCTTTGCTCCATTTTCATCATGCAATGTCACAATTTGGTTGGAATGAAACCATAGTCTATAGTACTCATTCAGAAAGGGAGAAAATCCAGTGTGCTTGAACTTTTCAATCATACCATTGAATATTGTTAAATATTTCGCAAGTAATTTCTCTTCTTCTATATGGGATAATCTCTTTTTAATGCCCTTTTTCGAATAATACATATTAATCGAGTCAATGACCATATTAATCGATGTTGTTGGAGCTTCATTACTAACATTGATACCCGAACCCACTACCAAGTAGAAAATTCCATTAAAAATATTTGTGTTCACTAGAACACCACCAATTTTAACATGTGTCACTTCTTTTGAACCCTCTTCAATTTTCTGACCAATGTATTCAGGTAACTTGATGTATATATCATTTGGCCATTTGATCTTCACAGGAATCTCATTATAGCCCTCATCATATTCTAAAATTGCTTGTGTATAAGCCATACTACTCAAATATTGCACAAAAACAATAGGAGCAGTTCCAATAATCTTTTGTGGAATTTTTATCAATGTTGAAACAGGAAGAACACCTTTAGGATTGACCCAATGATTTCCAGCTCTACCTTTACCTAACAATTGAACTGTACCAGTGATGGTGAATCCATCTGGTAGAAGAGGTAAAAAGTTGAAATTGCTATCCATCAAAACAGAGGTAGATGTAACAATTTCACCATACATGAAAGTGTTACATATTGAGTTTTCTGTCACTTTTTGTTCTGATTGCTCATAGAAATTCATCACATAGTTTTTGAATTTGCTAATATCAAAGTATGGGGTCAATGTTTTTTCTGGAATTTTTTCATCACATACGTAAACTTGCTTAATGGCTAATTGGGGATCTTCACCACCCATCCTTTGAACCTGTAAATCTTGATCCAGAAAATCAATTGTTTTATGAATCCCAAACTTATCCGATCCAACATCAATAATATTTTGTATTTGATAACCAACATTTTTTTCTATTGATTCAATCAATTTCCCACCTGAACATTTATCCAAAGAACAAAGATATAATGGTGTTAAATTAGGCTGGTGATACTCCTTTTCATTAACTCTAATTTCTAATCTTTTCAATGAAGAACGAAGAAATTCAATTCTGGAATCATCAGTTGATTTCAAAGTTTTCAAAACTTGTTTGAAAGTTGGAGCCTCACTATCTGGGTCCAAACTTTCCGGATCAAATTCAGGATGGCATCCAAACAATAGTGCACTACCTCTACCTACTGTACAAAGAACAGCCGCAGCTTTTACACCATTTTCATTGTCTTCAACATCTATTGGATCAGCATAGCTTGCTAAAACCTCAACATTTTTGTATTTTTGTGCATCAACAAACAATCCACCCCCATTAACATAAACATAACCTTTGGAAGGAGTATTAGGTAAATTTTTGGAATTTATTGTGATTTCCAATGCTCTTGTACCATTTTCTGTACCATAGTCAAATCCTTTGATCACTGATCCTCTACATGTACCTGGGAAAAATTTCAAGTCTCTTGGTCCACTCACTTCCATATCTGGATTCCCAACTTCAAATTCACAATATGAAGATGAGTAGTATCCACCAGAGCATATACCAATGAATTTACCACCTTTATTAACATACGCCTTAATACGATCATTAATTGCGCCTCTGAAAAGTTTACATATAGGCAAGTCTGCACCACCAGGAATAACCAGAATTGCAGTTTTCAGTTCCCATGGTTGTTCTTTAAGCATTTTTTCACTCGCTGTAGAGACCGAATAATATGGTGTGAGGAGTAACCGAAACGTTCTGACACATTGATCCACACAAGTCTTTGTTGTTCCTGGACCAGAATAAACAAGCACATTCATTTTAGGCATTTTGGGAACGGTTTTGCTGTTTGTGGTATAATTCTGAAGACTAACAAAGAAAAAAGTTTCCAGTTTATTCGGTCGAAAAAAAACAAATGATTTATGGATGCATTTTGATGGGAATCCTAACAAACTCATCCAAGTTTCGACTCATCAATGAAGATGATTCTGGTTTGGAGGAAAATTTAGGAACTCAAATGAATCACAGGAAAATCATGTTGCGAATTTGGGAGCTCGCACCCAACCGATTTTAATTTTTCAGTCTACATGTCGATGGTTGAGAGTCAATTGTGAGGTAATACTTTAAATCAAGGTTTGACGATCTGGGGAGTTTTCAACTTTATCTGGAGGGGAACAGCAGGGTTATTTATCTTCATTTTTAAAATGATTGGTTCTATACAATTGAGAACAGGGATACAAACTTCCCGATTTTCTTCAAATTTGATATGTTCACAGATACTTAGGCTAAGAGTATTCCAAAGAAGAAGTCTGGCATCAAGTGCCATTTGCCTGAATCAAGAAAAGAATAGCCATAAAAGCAATGAAAATAAACCAATAAGAAATGAGACAATTTCCCAACATGCTCAAAGGATTATAAAAGACACTCACGTCAATAGCAATCGAGTCTTAAAAGAAGGTAAAGCTTTAATACAGAAAAATAAACAACAAATGTCAAATATGTCCAGTGAGTTTAAGGAAAAGACTGTACAAAAATCTAAAGATTTAAGTGCCAACATTAAAAAGATTATGCCTGCCAACATCCGTGAGAATGTTTACACAGTCCCTAATTTTTTAACATTTACTAGACTAGTTAGTGCTCCTGTTATTGGATATCTAATTATTCATGGGCAAGTAACATTAGCTTTATCATTGTTCACATACTCTTGTGTTACAGATTTTTTAGATGGATTCATAGCACGCCGTTGGAATTTACAATCTGTTGTTGGAAGTGTTATTGATCCTCTTGCTGATAAAATGTTAATGATGATATGTACAGTTTGTTTAGCAACCACATCAGAAATTCCATTATACATTGCAACACTAATTATCGGAAGAGATATTGGATTAGGAATAGCAGCTATTTTTATTAGATACATTTCATTACCACTTCCTAAAACCTTTTGGAGATACTGGGATTTTAGTATACCCAGTGCGGAAGTTCATCCAACCATGATAAGTAAAATCAATACAGCATTACAAATGCTGTATTTAGGATCAATGATGATCAAACCAGTTTTCATGTTATACTTATCTGATAGATTTGGTATGGAAACAACCAATATTTTCTTAACATACATTCAATATTTAGAATGGACAGTTGCAACCACCACACTATGGAGTGGTTTAAGCTATTTATTTAGCAGAAAAGCAGTTAAGTTTGTCAAATAATCCACTAACTTTATTTATAGATGCTTTATCTGCAGATATTTATTTATTTAAATTTTTAATACATTCGTGAAAATTCACACTATATTCAATACTAGCCAAAAAATAGTATAATTATATTATACAGTTTATGTACACAAAATATTTCTTACAAATTGGTAGGCACATAAACGAATTTATTAACGACAGATGGCGATATCATCAATTCTTAAAATTGATTTTATGGTTTCAGAACTTAATGTGATTGCACTAGTATTCACAAGCACAGGTTGTAAAACATGTTCTGAATATGTATTTGTTGCACCAGATCTTCTAACACTGATTCCTGCTTCTCTTTCACCATTTTCATGTTTGTTTCTTAAATCTGTTACTATCTCGATAGGATTCAAACCTGCATTTTCAGCTAATGTGGTTGGAATAACTTCTAAAGCTTTTGCAAATTCGTTCAAACATAACTGTTCAGCACCTGAAAGTTGATTTGCTTCCTTTAATAATGTTCTTGAAGCCTCAATTTCAGGAGCACCACCACCAGCAATTAATGCCTTTTCTTTAACCAAACATCTGATAACACATAATGCATCATGGATTGATCTTTCAGCTTCATCTAAAACCTGATTGTTGGCACCTCTACATATCACAGAAACTGTAGGATGAGTGGCGTTTTTAATACCAGTAATTTTAATAAATTTAGATCCTGATGATTCAACTTCTTCAATCAAATCTACTGAAGCAAGTCTACTTTCAGTAAATGACGCAATATCTGCCACAGGCTTACAACCTAATGATTTAGAAATGAATTCAACATCTTCTCTTTCAATATCTCTGACAACCATTATATTCAATTTTGATAAAAAGTGAAGAGCTAAGTCATTGACGGCATCTCTTAAAATAGATTTTTGAATCAACAAAACATTACATTTAGCCTTTTTGATTTGTTTACAAATATTCAAAATGTAAGCTCTTTCTTCTTTTAAAATTTTATCCATTTGTCTATAATCATTAACAACAATGTTGTTTTCCATATCTGGTTTAGGAGGTGATAGTTGGAATTGAACTAAACCTATTCTTGCCTTTTCCATTCTAATTGGTCCACCTGCATTTTTGACAGCACTTTGTGTCAAAACAACACCATCGATCATTTCGGTGTCATCAATTGTACCACCAACTTTTTTCACTAATCTGATATCATTTAAATCAACATTGGTAGCATCCTTTTTAGTAACCTTCAGCACAGAATCCACAGCAATTGGTCCCAATAAACTGGAATGTTGTGCAACAATTTTAGAAGAAAGTGAGGTATTAGCAGCTCTAATCAATGCATCTCTATCATTCAAAGAAATTTTGTGAGACATATCCAAGTAGATTTCACATGATCTTTGAGCAGCTCTTTGGAAAGCTTCTGAAATAATAGTTGGATGAATTCCTTTATCAAGTAAATTTTGTGCAGCACCAAGTAAAGCACCAGTGATAACAACAACTGAAGTTGTACCATCACCAGCTTCAACATCTTGGGCACCAGATAAATCAACCAACATCTTTGCTGCTGGGTGCAAAACTGCCATATGTCTTAAAATGGTATGACCATCATTGGAAATAATAACATCACCAGTTTTGGTTTTGATCATTTTATCCATACCCTTTGGACCTAATGAAGTTCTAATTGCATCAGCAACTGCCTTTGCAGCTGTAATATTTGCTTTACGAACTTCTTGTGGTTTTTCCTTATTTTTAAAAGTGGCGTTAGATGGCAATACTGCAGCTGACATTTTCTTTTCAAAAAGTTACTTCTTTGTTTGGAAATCAATGAAGTTCTGTATACTGTTGCCCTTTAAAATAAACAATAAAGGTCCTTTTGAATGTGTGAACTCAAGTTGGAAATTCATGAAAACTTTCAAACTTCGACATTCATCGCAAAATTTCGCAAAATTGAAACAAAGTTTGACAGGCCCTTTGACATGAAAATTTATCAAAGATACACTTGTCTCATTAGTAATATATATTTTCGTCTTCAACAAAATAACAGAACAAATTGAAGGGATAATGATGCAAGAGGGTCATTTATCTGAAATAAAAATTACCGTTGATGATATACTGTCTTGTAGCTACTCAAATTGGTATTTGAAATTTAAAGAATATACATTTTCTGAAACCGTGATTTACAAACCACTTCCGAAAGAATTTATCGAATATCTAGAAAGTGATGGTATAGAATTACCAAAAAATACCAAAAAAGATTCAGTTCTTTTTCAGGATGTTCATCCTACTAGTGATAATGAATATAGTGACTGGGAAAATGACGGAAATGATGACAATAATGATAATTTAATTAGTAAGTTTGAGGAATTTCATAATCAGTTAAGAGAACAAATAAAAGAATTTGGAAGTGTGGCACCAAAGCTTAACTGGTCAGCACCACAAGATTCAGTTTGGATAATGACTGGTAGAAACATGAGATGTTATTCCACTACTGATTTATTTCTCCTTTTAAAATCATCAGATTATTTGAATCACGACATGTACCATGCATTTGACGAGGCTGTTGATTTTGATGAATTGAACCCACCAAAGTTTGAATTAGAATTAGTTCTTCGAAAATGGACTGATATTAACCCATCTATGGAATTTCGTTGCTTCGTGAGGGATAGACAATTGATTGCCATTTCTCAAAGAGATTTAAACTATTATAATTTCTTGGATGATCTACAAGATGAATTACTGGAAAAAATTGGAGTGTTTTTTGATGATGTTTTAATGGCAAAGAATAATGCAAATAATTTTGTTTTTGATGTTTACATCCCGAAGCCTTTCAATAAAGTATATCTTATCGATATAAATCCATTTCAAAGAAGTACAGACTCTTTATTGTTTAGTTGGAACGAATTAGCTACTATGAATGTTCTAGAAGACGATGTTCCATTTAGGTTGGTCACCGAGCATAATAGTGGAAGATTTGCAACAAAGGCACATAGTCAAAATCATGTTCCAAAGGATTTCCTTGATGCTTCCGTTGACACTCAATCAATGATTGATTTTTTGAAAAAATGTAAGGAATTGGAGCTTAATGGTGATTTGAACTCAGATTCAGCAGAAGAGGCAGAGGACGAGGAAGAGGAAGAGAAAAGAGGAGAAAAATGATTTTAATAATTTATGTCAAAAGCTTTATAGATCTATTATTTTTACTAATACAAAAGTTACGTTTCTATTTATGGGTGTTATGAATTTAGGTCAACATTATCATTTGAATGTTTAGTAAGATAGAACCGTGGTGCATAATCAGGATTATTGATTAACATTTCCGAATTTTTGAACTTATCAATTAAATTATTCAATCCTTGAATTTTAGCATACACAAGTTGGCATACTTTTTGTGAGTTGAACAATGGCCATGTTTTTCCATGTCTTGAGGAGTAGAAAGGGATTATATCTAATGGTGATTTGAATGATATAAATGCATAACCGACGTTACACTTATTTTCAAAATCAATTCTAAGATCTGTTTCAACAAAAGAGTTAGTATTTAATAAGAATTTGAATATAATATAATGAAGAGTATACTTACATAAAAATTCATAAGTTCCAAGACTTGAATCATCAACAAAACTTTCTAAGTCCTCATGTGTCAGTTTATTTGGAATATTTTTGATCATTACAGTCACACGTTTGTCAATATTTAGGGCTATTTTGGTGATATCAATTTCATTCTCTAAGGTCTGGAGACTTTTGGATTTTATTTCAGAAGAAGGTAAATTAGTATTTTTATTTTTTAACCAAGTGTATTTATCTTTTTCGGAGGTTGAATCATTAAATTTTATGCTATCAATGTGTTTCAAATTTTGAAATTTCTTAAGAAACTGAAACAATTCAATTTTGCAATGGAAAGTGAATACTTTAATTTTGAACATTTGTACAATTTTGATTTTAGATACAATAAATGCATTTTTAACGTTTGAAAAACGAAGTTTGAAACAAATAGGAGAATTGTAAATTTGTTTGTAACGATATACATGGCCATAATTTGAGAAGTTATTTAAAATGAGTTGGTTTATCTCTTGCAAAGATAAACTCAATTTAGTTTCAGGCTCGACATATAGATAAACTGAATCAAATACATTTTCTAAAATTTTGAAATTTGAAAATGAAGATATTATTTTAAATACATCAATAGTATCAATTTTTTGGAAACACAAATTGGAAATATCACATTTTTTGGAAATCATCTTTATAATATTAATTTGAGGCTTGACATTTAATAAATTAAACCATCCAATAAATAATACGTCGATTCCGTTAAGAATGTGGTCTTTGATAATAAAATCATTACTGTTTGTAGCATTAAATACAATACATTTTAAAGACTCAATATCTGAACATGAAACATAAACTACACGAGACATGAAAACAGATGGAGTAATCTTGATTTTTTCATTCATGATCAATTCACTAGTCATTGCATCTAATTTGAAAAGCAATGAGGGCTTAGGTATAGGATTACTCATATCATGATGAAAGACAGAAGAAGGTTTTTGGTTTTTAGATCCAATGTCTAGATTTATACTAAGGTTTTCATTAGTGTTGTTACTGTGTGCATTAAGAGATAATGGAATGAAATTATATATATTTTGGTCTACAATATGTTTTAGAGGCATAATAATGTGTTATTAAGAGATGGTATCAAAAGAAATGTAAAACAAAATAACTACCTGGAAAAAGGGAGAGCAGAAAAATGAGGAGGGAGTTACCCTAATTATTTTTTTTTCATATTCACCTTATAAAGATTTTATAAATGTTTTCATTGCTTTAACAGAGCAAGTAGCAAGAACAATGATGAATGGAATAGAAAAATACTTTTTGAATAGTGAATTGATTACAGGGAAGAAACGTAATTTTTCAAGTATATTGGATGAAGAAGAAGAAAATAGAAGGGCTGAGCCTCCTCCTCCTCATAATAATAATAATAATAGTGAATACGTGGTAACACAACAAGAAGATTTGGATAATAACACAACAAACCACACAGAATCCAGTGTTATGGTCATATATCTTACTGAGGGAAAATATTATATTTGCTACTATGATCCATCATTACTTAAAGTACAATTTATTGAACCAATAAGTAGAAGTAATAATGATTTTGAAATTCTAAAAAATCTTCTTACTCAATTCAAACCAGAAGAATTGATATGTAATAGCAAAATGAAAATCAATGTAGATTTCAGTGAAGATAATCTTGGATTTTTTGTTAAATTGAATGTTAAAGCCAATAAAGAATTTAGTAGTTGTGAAGGTGAAATTTTTTTCAATGATTTGCTACGAGAATTGAACAGGAACTCAGTAAATAAAGAGTTACAGTCATTTTTAATAAGATTAGAGTTACAAGATGATTATAGATATTATGTATGTTCACAAAGATATATATATGATTATTTTTTTTTCAAATTGGAATACTAACAATTAAATTATAGTGTGGATTGATATCAGCATTGGCTCTTAATTTTGAAATTTTAACAATGAGTCAACATAGTTACAAAAAAACAGATATGATTAAGTATATGGAACTGAATTTATTAGACGGTTATATGGAAATTGACCTAGATAGTATGGTTTCATTGAATATTTTAACAAATAATGAAGATGAAAGAAAAACTGTAATTAAACTGTTTGATAAATGTGTTTCAAGAATAGGTAAGTCATTAATTAATGAATACTTAATGAGGCCCCTATATGACAGTAAAAAAATTAATAACCGTTTGAATATTATTTCTTCAATATTATTTGAAATGGAAGGAGGATGGAAACAATCAATAATTCGACAAATCCACGACTGTATTCGAACAATTCCTGATATTTGTAAAACTGTAAGTAGTTTACAAATTGGTGAGTTTAAGGGGACTATTTGGAAACAATTGAGGATTTTTTTGATAAATGTGATTAAAATGAAGGAGATTATGGAAAGTAGTGATGTTTTGATAGAATGTAAAGTTTTTCAAAAATATATTGATAATGTTAATGTTGAAATGTTCAAACAATTGCGAAAGGAGCTTGAACGTGTACTTGATTATGAATCAGATATAGATAATGTTAATATTAGATTTGGAATCAGTTCTGAATTAAGGTATTTACAAGAACATTTTGATAAGATGGAAACTATTCTATTGGAAACATCCAATCGGTTGAGTAATGAATTTGGGATTGAAATTATTACGGCATATATTCCACAGTTTGGATATTTGATTGCCATTGAAAAGGGTAATGAGATAGAAAGTTATGAAGAATTTGAGATTGTTTTCAATACATCCACCACTTATTATTATAAGAATGAAACAATGAAAGAGATGGATTTAAAATTTGGTGATTTATATTCCTTGATGAGAGATAGAGAAATTGAGATATTATATGAATTGAAAAATAAATTGATTGAAAAAGGATTGAACAAAATAATTGAAGTTTATCCATTGATTGGTGAAATTGATGTAATGATATGTTTTGCGATAGTTTCAAAGAATTACAATCTGTGTAAACCTGAAATTATTATTGAGAATGATGAAAATAATATTCAATTAATAGGGTCATTTAATCCATTAATTAGGGATAAAGAATTTATTTGTAATGATATTGAAATTAAAAAAGATAAGGGAATAATGGTAATTACAGGACCTAATTATAGTGGGAAATCGACGATATTAATTCAAATTGGAATAACTATTTATCTTGCACAAATTGGATGTTATATTCCAGCTGATTTTGGGAAATTACGATTGTTTAGAAATATATTAACAAGGATCAATACATTAGATAGTATCAATTGTAGTCAAAGTACATTTATGAAGGATTGTCAACAAATGAGCAAATGTATTTATAAAAGTACTAGTGAATCATTAATTTTAATTGATGAATTTGGTAAAGGTACAGATGTGAATGATGGTCCTGGATTATTAGGTAGTGTTATTAAATATTTTCTCAATTCAAGAGAAAGTCCGATTGTTGTTGTAAGTACACATATGAGTGAAATTTTTGAAAGTGATATGATTGGTTATGATGAAAGGATAATGTTTAAACAAATGAAAGTTATGATTGATGAAAATGAAATAAATGAGAAGTTTGATATGACATATTTATATGAGATGATTGATGGGATTACTAATGATTCTGGAGGAATCTATTGTGCATATAAATGTGGTATTGAAGGAGAAGTTATAGAGAGGGCTAAATATATACTTGATATAATTGAAAGAGGTGGAAATGTGATTGAAGAGTTTAGTGAATTGAATGAGGAAGAGATTAATTTGATTGATAAAGATAGTGAGAAGATGAAACTATTTTTACAACTCAATTTCCAAGAATGGGAAGATAAGGATGTTAGTAAATTACGAGAAGAGATGCAAAAAATTGTTATGTAGAAAAGAATTATATAAGATGATTTTAATTAATAAAAATTAAGTGAGTTTAACAGATCTTGAAATCTTTTTACTTATACCAGTTAATTCACCGGCATAAGGACCTTGTTGACCACTATAAACAGCTCTTACGGATTTAATTTTCTTCTTTGCAGCATCATACTTATTTCTCTTTTTAACTCTTGCATTTCTATTTTCTTTCTTTCTTCTTGCAGTTAAACCTTTATTTTTCATGATTTGATAACCAATGGCACGTTTACCATTTTCTCCAACAGATTCTTCCAATGCCAATTCTTCCAATTTCCCATCTCTATTAGCAATCAGTGCATTTATATGTGCTTCCTTTTTGGCAATTTTTTTATTTTTCTTTTCGTCTTGGATTGAGTTGAAAAATTCTTCCAGTTCTTGAGGGGAGTGTGATGGTTGTGGTGATGGCACCGATTCCTTAGATTGTTCCGCGGATTTAATAGGCGCAGCTTTCTTCCTGTCGCTCTTTGCAGCGGTTACGTAGGTGAAAGTAGCCATAGTTTGTGGAATGAAGAAGAAATGCTCTATAGCAGAAGGTGAAGAAATAAAATAGAAATATAAATATAAATATTTTTTTTTTCTCTTTTTTCTTTTTTAGGCTGATTTGCAATTACACAATAGTGAGAGAGAGAAAAGGGCAAGTAATTTTTTTTTTGTCAAAATTCCGGCGTTAATGCGGTTTCCCCTCTCCTATTCCCGGATATAACGCGTTTTTGTTTGAGAATAATCGATATTTATCACTATAGGTTGTAAGTAGATATTATTAGTTAAGATAAGATGTTAAATTACTATTATAGTGATGAAAGCAACAGAATTATTGAGAAGCACTAGTCTTCTTCGTCTTCGTGATCGAGATGGATGGTCATATCGTGCCACTCTTCACCGGCGAACTTACAATCGCTGACACCGTTATCGGAGAATCCGACACTGGCGTAGAAAGATACGAGGGAGTCCTTACAGAGGAGAGCGATTGAGTCAGCAACGTATTGCTGGCTCATTTTCTGCAGGTAGTCCTTCAGCATGAGAGTTGCCAATTTCATGCCACGGTATTTTGGATCAACAATAACAGAATGGATTCCAATCGTGTTACCAGAATCGTGGTGGCCAGGTGAAGCAGCTGTGGATTTCTTAGTAGCCTTTTCCTCCTTTTCTTCTTCTTCTTCTTTATGCTTCTCCTCTGCCTCCTCCTTTTCCAACTTAAGGAGTCTTGCAGACTTGTACTTGTCCTTCAACGTGCCGTCGGAATTGCACATGATCGGGACAAAGTCGTGCGGAACGTCCATGGATTCATCAGAGACGGTGGCAGAGAGCATCTTTGTGCCCACAACGTGGCCAATGAGGGTCTCCTCGACGACTGTGGAGTGGTCGGGGAGCTCGTCACGGGCAATGGAGCTGTCGTCAAAGGTACGCACAAAGAGGCCCGAGCAGAGTTCCGGACACACAGTCAAGCGGTACTCGACCTTCAGCGGGGAGGCGCGCTCGTGCGGCGGGAAGCCAACATGCTCCAGGGCCAGCACCTGGGCAATGTCGGCAACAAGCAGCGGTCTGAGGGCGAGGTGGGCAGGACGGGTCATTGTCTCTGTAGAGTAGAAGAGACCCTGTGGGCGGTACGTATTGCCAGTGCGGTGTGTCGCTCTGAAAAGAGGTGGCCGCCGCGAACGGCTATTTCGAGTCGGGGCAACAGGAGGTGTGGGACGGTGGTCGGTGCAGGGCAGAGGGCAGAGGGCAGAGAGGACAACAGCGACAGCGACAGTGACCGTAGGGGGCCGCATAGCTATCAACAGAGCTGGCCATGGCTGCAGTTGTGCCAGTGGGGGGACCTGCTCAAGCAATGCGTGCTCTATTTCGAGTTCCGAGGCTGCCCTCCCTCCCCAGTAACAGCCCCCAAAACAGTAGCATGCTAATCTTTTTCACAGAGTGTTAATATTGTCGATACATCCACCACTTCTGCGTAGACCTCCATGCTTTAACCAGCGTTCTCCACATATAACCACCCCCTCTACATGTCTACAACCGCCTCCCCGATCCAGGCCACCGCCACCCCGGCAGAAACCATGACGCTCCCACTTGAGCTGCTCGACCAGTGCGTCGGTAAGAGGCTCCGCGTGTACCTCAGAGACCGTCACGTCTATGAGGGGGATCTCGTAGGGTTTGACGACCTGGTCAACCTCGTCATGGACAACGTGACTGAGGTCGCTGGCTCTTCAGATGCTACCGTCGTTGACCGTATGCTCATCAGCTCTAGGACCCTCACTTTCCTCGCTCCTCTATAGTATCAATATAGTATGCATAATGTATAGTATAGTATATCATGTTTTTTTAATATACATCTTTCCTTTGACAATGAGATTAAATTTCCATTATAACGCATCAACTTTCAGTGCAGATCTACCTGCTTCTATGACTTTGGCTGATGTAGCAGCTTATGTGGAGGCAGAAACCGGATTGGCACCAACTCATCAAACTCTCACCCATAAATTCAATAGTTTGCCACCTTCCGATGCAACTACTTTAGAAGCTTCAAATGTGCAAGATGATGATTGGATTGTAGTTACACCTTTTGATCCTATTGCAGATAATCTCTCCAAGGCATATGAGGAAACCCCAGAATTTTTCGCAGATGTTACAATGTTATACATCAAAGTATCTATTAATGGTAAAGAATTACCTGCATTCATAGATACTGGTGCTCAAAGAAGTTTAATAACTCCTTCATTATGTGAATTATGTGATATTAAACATCTTATCGATACAAGATTTCAAATGAGAGCTAAAGGAGTGGGTGAAATGCAAAGTAATGGTAGAATTCATTCAGTACCTTTACTTATAAATAATGAATCATGTACAACAAGTTTAACTGTTCTAGCAATGGATGGTCCAGGTGTTTTAATAGGTTTGGATTGGATGAAAAGGTTTAAGGTTAAAATCGATCTGAGTGAAAATGGTATTTTCATTGGTAATACATTTGTAGAATTCTTAAGTGAATGGGAAGTTAATAAATTACAAATACAAAATGGTATAAAACAAGAGATTCAACAAGAAACATTACAAAAGGAAACATTACAAAAGGAAACATTGCAAAAGGAAAATAATAAAACATCCTCACTTTCATTAGATCAAACAACAAAGTTAAATACATTAGTTGATATGGGATTTGATGAAAAATCAGCTCTTAATGCATTAACCGCATGTCAATGGAATGTTGATATGGCAGCTGGAATGTTATTCTAATTACTCTTCAAACTCAACGCATTTCAAACTTGGATGATTCAATATAACACTTTCGTTTAATCCTTTCCATAACCAATCAACACGTCCTTTACGACTAATCTCAATTTTTGGTGTAAATTGTTCAACAAATGTTCGATCATTATGATTAGCACTCTCACTATAGCATATAAATTCATCAAATATACTAACATTCGACCATAATTGTAGCTTCCTTAGACATGCAACTACCAATGATGTGATCTGTCCTCCATTCTTACAATAAATATAAACATTCCCTGAATCTTTCCTTAATAATATTCTTAAAATGTTATTTACTTGTTCATGTGTAATTGGTATTTGTCGATTCTTACCCTTATTTTTAACTGATGAATCTGTTGCAAAATGATAATACTTTATATTATTCTCTTGTATGAATTCATTTAATTCTTTATCCTTTTCATTATCAAATATCGATACTGGTGTCAATCCTATAATTGTATTAATCTCACATGCTTTTAAAAAGGGGAGATTCCCCGTCATAGGCTTCGAACCTCTCATTAAACTATTCTCCACTCTTGCATAATTCGATGGCGTTACAAATATTTGGGCTGGCATCGTTGTGTTAAATAGAAAACATACAGAAATTGACATACATACATGCAATGCACACATTACTTGTCGCTCAAGATTTGGAAATTAATTTTAAGTTATTAATTAAATTACCTTCATTTTCTCTTTTAACCAATGGATCCAGAAGCTATTGAGAATACATTGTCCAAGGACGTTGAACATGCAGAAGGTCCTAAACTGGCCCAACACGACGATAAGACTGATGAATTGGTCAATTCTTTGGAATCGGGTGTAGATAAAGCATATAATTCAATCCAAGAATCAACTTTAAGTGGTATCAATAAATTTCAAGCTTTAGTTAATGATAAACTACCTGAATTACAAAAACAATGGAATGAGGCAAAATTACCAGATGTAAAGTTACCAGATGTTAAATTACCAGAAGTTAAACTCGATGATTACTTGAAGGAAGAAAATATTAACAATTTAAAGCAGAAAAGTAATGAAATTTTCACTAAATATGGTGAAAATACTAATAAAGTTTTAGATACAATTGATAATGATTTAGAAAAATTTGAAAACTTAACAATGGAATATGCACAACAAATTGGTGGTCAAATTGGTTCTTTTTTCAAACAAGCAAATCCAGAAGCATCTAATGCACAATCTTCTTGGAATTGGTCTTCCTGGGGGAACAAATTATCAGAATTGGTTGTAGGAGAATCTCCACAATCTGTTCTCTCTAATGAATCGAAATCAGAATTATTGTTTAGTCTTCCTAAAGGAATTAGTCCAGGAACGAGAGCTGAAAGTCAAGTACATGAACTTCAAAGTGATCCATCATTATATCTTACTAGTGTGAAAGATGGAATTTTCAAAGATTATGAATTGACAGAGGCAGAAACTGAAGAAGTTAAACAACTTTCATCAAGTTCTTCATTACATCTTATGCAAGTTTATCAAAAAGTGGTGAAAACTAGTGATGATGATACGGATGATAAGATTGCTGAAGATGCATTTTGGAAAGTTTATTTTGGTAAAAGGGCAGAGATTATAAAGGACGAACAAAAGAGAAGAGAACTTCTTGATCAGAGTAAAAATAAAGATAATGAAGAAGATGAAGAAGAATTTAATTGGGATGATGAATAGTTGAGTGAAGATATCTAGTTACCTTTATTTCTTATTTTATATTCTTTGTTCCATTTTAATAGGCATTCGAGCCACTTATCTCACTTAAGGAATCATGCGATTACGTAATATATGAGAATTAAGTTTCGACAGTTTCATTTAATTGCAACAAACTGCAACGGGGGTTGTTATCAGGTCGATTCCTAAGGGCAGCATGTAAAATTTATACTTCAAATATGGTCACTGAACTACTATACTAGTTGTCCATATAAAAGCAAACAATACCCAACAACATTTTTTATCAAATAAAGTTGTTTTGTGTTGCAAATGATATGTACACCTCTTATACATTTTGCTACTTATAGCTTGAATAATGGTTTGAAACAATCGGGGCATCATCTTTGTTTTTTTTCTATTTACAAATCAAATATTTATTTTAATCTCTATACTGTAGAGTAATTCATTGTTTATTTCAATGCTGTAAAATTTTGGCTAC
The DNA here is from genome assembly GCA_030570355.1 of Pichia nakasei. Classification (NCBI taxonomy): domain Eukaryota; kingdom Fungi; phylum Ascomycota; class Pichiomycetes; order Pichiales; family Pichiaceae; genus Pichia; species Pichia nakasei. Next base: position 247,805 of record JAJLVL010000002.1, read on the forward strand.
TTACTGTTCGGGGATGAATTTTGAAATCTGTAATGACTCAATTTTTTTTTCATCGTGAAATTAGATAAGCGAAACTGAAATTATACACACGTTTTTCTATCTGGGTGGCAAATCACTTAAGCCTTTTTTGTTATCTGATTTGGTAAATCCCAAGGGTTCCATGGAGACCACAAATTCAGGAGTTGTACAAGGGTCGCTTATACGACAGCTGCGAGATGCCGAGGTTGTTTTTCAGGGTCTTGACGATATTGTTGATGCTAAAATAGCATCTATTCAACCCCAAAATTTACATACTAGTTTGAAAACATGTGTGGAGCATTTTATATTTTTATCAAAAGAGGTTGATAGAACGTCTATGGATATTGTTGGTCTTGATTCAATAAAGGAAATGTACTCTGATTATGTTGGTGCTAGAAAGTTGTTAGAAAAATGTCTTGCTCTGAGTAACGTGAATGAAGAATTGAAAACATTTGAAAATATCATTAACTTAAATTTCCGAAGGTTCAAAGAGATCAAAGCATTTATTTCCAAACAAAATTATAGTAATAACATTCACTCGAGACTTAATATGTTGATTAATGGAGGAATGATTATTGAGAAATCAAATATTATTGAAAATTTATCTTCAAAATCCAAAAGTTTTGAAACTACCAATAATATTGAACATATTAAAACTCCAATACACCTTCCTCAAGTTCCAAATAGACCAAGATCAATATCACCCTCTCCTAAGTTAGATGAAAATAAAAAACTGTTGAATTATTATTCTTCCTCATCTTACATTAATATTGAAACAATGATAAACCTTTCTTATAAATTTAATGACTCAATTCTCATTATTGATTTTAGGTCTCAGTTGTTATTTGAAAAAAATCATATTTCAATCTTTGCCAACGTGATAAACATAGACCCAGTGTCAGTGAAACCTTCATACACAGTTGATGATCTTTTACTTCATTCGTTTTTAGTTAGCAATAAATCACAAAGAGATCGTTTTCTCAAACTATCAAGTTATGATCTAGTAATAATCATTGATAACTGTTCAATACATTCCAATTTATCAAACGAATTGAATATCTTAATTTCGATATTATATGAGAAAAATCAAAACCCAAAATATAAATTGAAAAGAAAACCAATTTTTTTGGATGGTGGATTTGAAGAATGGGCCTATTTTATGAATAATGATCAATCGAAAACAAATTCAAAACATCCAATATCTCCAATACCACTCATTCGAACCAATAATAATAGTATTAATACCCAAGTTATGCAACCGACTATATCAAGATCAAGATCGCCAATTAGTTATCTCTCTGATGAGAGAAATATAACTAATACCAACAATTATAGCTCGATCCACACAAACAATAATAACTATGCCAACAATTATTTACCAAATGCTCATAATGAAGATATTTTAACTCCTTATTCAAACTATTCCAATTATTCTTTGAAATCATCTAATAGAACTAGATCCCCTTCTCCGACATTTAGACGTTCTACCCAAACCGATATAATCAAACCTAAGATACCAAAAAAACCAACCAATCGTACTGAATCAACATCAATTATATTGCCGAATAGTTCCCCCGTGCTTATTTCTGGTCTAATCAATTTAGGAAATTCTTGTTATATGAATGCAGCATTACAATGTTTAGTGGGAGCTAAAGAACTTTCTAATTTTTTGATCCAAAACACTTATCAAAATCATATCTCTAAACATTCTAAGATAAGTTCAGGTGGTAAAATAACAAATGAATATCAAAAATTGTTAAAAACAATGTTAATGAACACAAAACTGGAAAGATCTAGTAATCCTGAAAGTTTTAAGAAAGTCATTGGTAAAGTGAATCCCTTGTTCAATAACTATGATCAACAAGACTCAGCAGAGTTTCTTCATTTTATATTGGATTCCATTCACGAAGATTTGAATCGGGCTGCAAATGAAAAACCATTGCCTGAAATAACCGATGAAGATGAAAAAAATAGAGAAATATTACCCATTCGATTAGCATCGACAATTGAATGGGAAAGATATCTCAAAACAAACTATTCGTCAATCATCGAGATTTTTTCTGGACAATATGCATCTAGACTTGAATGTACCAATTGTTTTAACACATCAACCACATATATACCATTCAATATGCTTTCAGTTCCAATACCAATCAATAAACAGAATTTGAATGTTTATGATTGTATTGACAATTTTGTATCTCTTGAAGTATTAACGGGAAACAATGCATGGAAATGTTCTAGATGTGGAATAAGTAAAAGTACCAAGAAACAGTTGACCATCACAAGATTGCCCAAAATATTAATAGTTCATTTGGAAAGATTCTCAATGAATTCCAGATATGAGTTTGTTAAAAATAATAAAACTATTGATGTACCAATAACATTGAATATGGAAAAATATTTACCGAAGGTCAGAGATAGGGAAGAGAGTGAAAAGCTCAAACTTTTTCCATCAAGAGGACAAGAAGATGGTTATTATTATCGACTTATCGGTATTGTTAGGCATTATGGGACATTAAACAGTGGACATTACACAGCAGATGTTAAGGAGAATGAGAAATGGGTTAAATTTGATGATGATAAAATTGGATTGAGTAACGTTGGTAAATATCCTGAATCCAATGGGAGTGCATACATTTCATTTTATGAAAAGATAACTAGATAAACGCATTTTTTTTTGTATTTTGAAGATAATTTAAAAATAGATTTGCATAGAAGAGGCACATACAGAAATTGCAGGGAAAGAGAAAATCAACGTTTACGTCAAAAAAAAATATTTTTCTGATCCAAATTTTTTTAATCTATGTAATTGCCTGTTTGGGCCACAGTCGCGGTGTGCGTGTGTTCCCCCCATCGGGCGGCGCAAAAAGGGTGTGTGACTGTGTTTAAACTTCCCCAATGGGCAATGGCGGGAAAGAAACACGCGCATGTTCCCAAACAGGCAAAAAGGGTAGAAGAACCCTTAATTTTCTGTAATTTGTTCCTAAACAGGCTTATCTGCTGGAACCTAAATTGGTTCTATTTTTCAATTAATGTGTATTTTTGAATTTAGATAATTACCTACGTGTTATTCCTATTATCGTAGTGTTATCTTACACTTTTCTATTGATTTGACTTGTGGATTTTACTGTATTTACTTTATAATCTTATGTCTGAAAAATTACTCATTTATTATTCTTATTTTTGATTGGATTTTTCCCCTTTTATGCATCATTTTGTATTATATTGTAGATTAGTTTTTTTTTTCCTTCGGAGTTTTTTAATTTTATCTGTATTTATTTTATCTTTTCTTTAAGACTACAACCTAAACAAAGTCAAATTTACAAAAAAAGTATTTTATAATACTCATTTTGACTACATTTGAACACTAGTCTCTTATTTTGGTATTTATTGAATTAATATATCAACCTAAGATCATTCATATTTACACTTTTTATTTTAAAATCAATAGTTGGAAAGTTTTAATTAATATTTCTAATAGTTTTTATTAAGTCAAATATATTTTGTTTTGAAACACAGAAATAGCACCAAAGATCAACAGTAAGTATTACCATGTTTTATTATTTCTCTAATCAATGATCTAAATACTAATTTATTATATTTTTTTTTTCATCACAGTTTTTCATCTTGTTATTTTTGTATTCAATATTATATTATTTTCAGACAGTTAAAATAGATAAAACGTTACCATAATCAAAAATATTTGATCATTCAATTTTTAATATAGTTTAATCTTGTTTGTCATTTTGTTATTTGTAACTTATATCTACTTTTGATTCAATATATTCACACTTGATTTCAACTTTAATTCAAAATATTGTTCATTTTATCAAATATCAAATTATTAAGCTTTTGAAATTGGTATAAATTTTTAGAGCCCGAGTTTTATAAGCACATAATATTTTTTTCATATTCATCTTGATTATAAAACTTAGACGGATATCTCTCCATATTTCAAAGCATAAATTAATTTAAAAAATAAAAGACAAATTTTCTAGTAAATCCATCATGTCTCAAGATCAAATCAATTCATCTGAAGAATTTTCTGATTTCAATACTGAAAATCTGAATAACATGGACTCTGTTCCAACCTCTCCGGAAACGGATAGAGGTTCGACACCATCATCAACTACTTCAACCAACGCAACGTCAATAAATGACATAAAACCGGAAGTTTCCAAAACATCATTAAATATTGTTGAATCATCATCAATGACAAAATCCCTATCAAATCAAAACTTAAGCTCAAATTCGCTTGAAACATTGAAACCTTCAAAATCAGAGAAAAAAGAGAAAAAGGAAAGGGAAAAGAAAGAAAAGAAGGAAAAGAAAACTCCTCGTGTAATCAACTTTGCAAGTGGTGTTTCCACATCAGTTCCTTTAACTGGAGAAAGACCAAAGCCAGATGTACATTCATCAATGGATGATGATGTTTTATTGGCAATTTTCATAATCCTTTTTGATCATGACCCTGATAGTCAAGGTATGACAGTTAAACAAATTTGTGATATTTTGGTTGAAAAACATCCTGATATGTCGAAATTATCTTCAAAAACATCAAACTTAGTTAGTGCAAAGTTAAATGCCTATGTTAAAAAGGTCGAGAAGGGTGATTCATCAATTCATTATGCATTATCAAGAGATTGGGCAGATTCTTCACCAAAGAGAATGGTTTATGTTTATCGTGGTATCTTATCATCAGAATATCCTGCATATGTCCAAAAAATCATTGAACAACATAGAGAGAGAGATGCGGCTGCAAATGCAAATGCAGCAGTTAAATTAAATCAAGGTTTGAATTCACATAACAATATTCAATCAGCTATTGATGTTGATATGATTTCTAATGCTAATAATTTCAATGATAGTTTAAGTCCTGCAGATTCTGATAAAAACGATTTTGAAATAGATATAAATAACTCCAACTTGGTGTATACTTCCAAACTCAAATCGTCTGGTCTCTCCGATTCAAACAAAATCAATGGTAATGATTTATCCTCTTTGCAATCAATCTCTCCAGCTGGACTCCAATTAAACCGAGTTTCGCCTTTTTCAAATGGCTCGATTGATTTCGGTTTCCCTCAATTATCTGTTCCTTATTCGGTTGCACCCGTCACTGCGTCTCTAAATATTACAACCCCGGTTGATGACAGTGCCTCATCAGGAGATTTTATGGTGGGTAAAAATCAAGAATATTTGACTTCAATCCCTGATTCTGATGATGATGATGATGTTTACAGCTCCTTGCGGGTTGACTTTGAAGGGGAAGACGAAGATGATAATGAAGAGGAAAGTCTATATGAAAATCATGGTTACTATAGACGAGGTTCAGATATTGTCACCGAAAGAGTACCATTTGGATTCACAAAAAGATCAAAATCAATAAGTTTTGTCAATAAAAGATCAAAAATCAGTGCAAGTTCTGTTTCATCTGAAGTTGATCAAAGTAAACAAAATGGGAATCACGATAATGGTTCAAAGAGACTTGTGACCGCAGCTGCACTTACACCAAGAGTTCCAAGAAAGCAATCCTTTGCTAATACACCGAATGCAGCGGCTGCTGTTGCTGCTTTAAGAGTAGTGGCGCTTGGTCTATATAACGGAACACAAAGCGATTCGGTTCATTCAATAACTAACTCAATTATGACTGACACCTCTATTGAACCCTCTGTAAGTGCAAAATGGTTGGAAACTGTTAGATCGGGATTTTTAAATCAAGATATCGAAAGTCCTGAAAACGTTTCTTTGGCAGAGTTAGATACTTTATTTACATGATGTCAATATTCATTAGCTTATTGCTCTTTTGAAAAAAAAAAATGAGCAAGATATTAATACCTAAATTTAAATTAAAAAAACTCAATCGTTTGAATGAATCATGGTACGTGTTTTTTGTGCACCTGTTTCATGATATTCAATTCGAAATAGTTTTGAAGAAAAAAAAAAGAAAAAAAACTAGAATTTGAACTTCTAGTTTCCGGTTTGGGGTCTCTTTGTCAAGTGGTGATTTTATATATATGAAAATATGGGCTTTTTTCTTCAGTTGTTATCAAAAGATTGTACCATGTCTGCACAATATTATTTACTTTTTCACTCTTTAATGTTAATGATCTGTTGTGTTTTAATGCTTTTTCTTTCATTTCTCTTTGTATTGAATAAAATAGCATAAATTTTATTCAATCTTTTTATGTGTATTTTTTTAGCTGATGCTATGTATATTTTACAAATAATATTTGAACTAAAATAGTACTGGCTGAATGACTGTGTATAATACGTTCCTAAAGGTAAGCCCAAAGAGAAAGCCAAATGTAGAAACGCGTAAAAATTATTTCAACACATCTTAAAAAAAAAGTTTAACTCCCGATTGGTGCATGCATGTCTTGAGATTACATCTATAACCGTAAGGTTTCCTTTCTTTAATATACATTATACGCATATAAATAACCCAGTTTCGGGGTTGTTTTATTTTTGTTTGCTGAAACCAAATAATGACGCAGGGAAGAAATGATGGGAGGTTTTTTGATCATAGTTTACCAACAATCTCTCCAATTTCAGACTCTTCAAATGAGAAAGATCTGAGGGATGACAAGTTCGAGTGGTTTAGAAAAGAAATATTATCAGTATTTAGTGACATTAGTGGGAAATCAGTTGAAATTCTCTATAATAAGTTTTTAGATTCTGAAACGCCCATTCAAGATGCAACAAATGCTTATTTGGATAGCCCTGATAATTTTCTGGATTCCAAACAAAACGAATTAGTAAAACCACAGGAAAAAAAGAAATCTTCACAATATGAATACAAAAGTCGAAAACGTGGTATTGAATCGATGATTGGCAATGAAACATCCAAGTTTTTCAAAAAAGAAAGTAAACCTAAATCTCAAATTTTAACAACTAAAAGAACTAAATCAAAATCTCCTTTGAATCCTCCAAAAAGTGATGACGAATCAATAATTGATAACAAATGGAAAAAATATATTGGAACAATTAATGTATCATGTTGGTGTACCCGATCTGTGTATAGTTTGAATTCAATATACGCAAATAATCGATTGATCTTTGTTAACCAGACAGGATCAGGTGCTGTGTATGTTCAGCATAAACCTGAAAATAGCAACTTTAAACGAGAAATTGGAAGATTAACAGAAGATATGGCTGAGATTATAGGACCCTTATTAGAGGAAAAGGCCGTTGTGTTTGAGAGCAAACTCTTTTTTGTAAACGATGAAAGGCTCAGTACGGGTGATTCCTTTGTTATTAGAACAGATTGTTTTTTATCTGAAAACATTTTTGAAGCAGCTAATGCAGATGATTATAATGACGATTTTAATGTTGATCAAATTAAAATAATGAAAAATACTAATGGTAATGTGCAAGCGGGAACACGTTTGAAAAGTTTGATGCTGAAATTATTTTTCAAACTTGGCTTGAAACCTGGACAAGAAGAAACAAATCAATCAAAAAAAAATCAATTTGGAGAGATAATCGATATAGATAATGATAGTGAATATGAAAATGACAATGACAATGGAGATTTTGCTAATTTGCAAAACAATGTTGAGTTTGATGAAGAGATCAAAGCAACGGAAATGCAAAGCTCAACTGATCAAAGTGTATCTAGTCTGGATGATGAATCGGTTTTATCATTGAATCAAATTAAAGATTTGTATAAGAACACGGAGATAAATAATTTACTAGACAGTTTACCTGAAACAACACCAAATAAATTCAATCTTGAGCTACGACCATATCAAAAATTGGGTTTGAGTTGGATGCTTCAACGTGAGAAGGAATATGAAGTTATAGGTCTCAACAATAATGAAATAGATGAATCATCAAAGGAAACTGTCATACAACAATTGAAACTTCATGAAAATCTTGTCAACCCCTTATGGAAAGAATATACTTGGCCAGTCTTGCCTGATCGTTTACAACACATAGATTTACCTCCTAATTGCAATGATCAATTTTATTTAAATCTTTATAAGGGAACATGCTCATTAGAAAAGCCGTTAATTAAGTCAAACTTTAAAGGTGGTATATTAGCTGATGAAATGGGTCTCGGTAAAACTATAACAACTTTATCTTTGGTATTGTCATTTCCAAGAGATTTCTATTATGATGTTTTGCCGGACAATCACATTGAGAAAATAAAAAATTATGCATTCTCTACTACATTGATTGTTGTACCTATGGCCTTGCTTTCACAGTGGGAGAAGGAGTTCATAAAAGTCTCTACTGGAACTGATCATCGTTTATTCATTTATTATGGATCTGATTCTTTAGGTAATCTGAAAAGATTGTTATGTGGTTCAAAACCACCAACAGTAGTTTTAACTACTTACGGTATGATTCAATCTGAATGGTCTAAAATGGATAGAGTTGACAGTCTTTACAAAGGAACGGGCTTATTTTCTGTGAAATTTCTGAGAATAATATTGGATGAAGGACACAACATTAGAAATAAATCAACCAAAACAGCAAAGGCGATTTATTCTTTACAGGGAGATAGAAAATGGGTTCTTACGGGTACACCTATTATCAACAGGCTTGAAGATCTTTTTTCATTGGTTCACTTTTTAGGTATGAAACCATGGAGTTATCATTCTCTATGGAAACAATGCATTTCTGTTCCCTTTGATACTGGTAAAGATGTTGATTCCGCAAAAGAACTTTTGAAGTCTATTCTTGATCCAATTTTGTTGAGAAGAACGAAAAATCAGAAGGATGCAAATGGTAAATTCTTAGTTGAATTACCGCCAAAGGAAGTTAGTATTGAAAGATTGAAATTTAATAGAAGGGAGGAAACTATTTATAACTGGCTAAAGGAAAGGGCAGTAAATTCCTTTAATGAGAATGTTGCTGCAGGACTAGTTTTCAAGAATTATTCTACAATCTTGACACAGTTACTAAGATTGAGACAGGTTTGCTGCCATGTTGATTTGATTACTAAGAGAAATGACGATGTTGATAACAATGTGCTTATGGATAAACTCGATCATTCTAATGGGAAAGGTTTAGATCAAAAACAGCTATTAAATAAAGAAGATAACGAAATGATGTCTTTGATACACTCTATTGAGAAATTCGAAAGAAATCAAAAAATACCCATTGATGAAATAAATATATTAAAGGATGAAATCTATCAACAGTATCCCAATTTTGATGGTATTGAATGCTCGATTTGCACTGATATCATAAAAATTGATACTTGTGTTATCACAGAATGTAAGCATTGTTTTTGTCTGGAATGTTTAATTGAACATTTTGAATTTCAAGAGAAACACGAAGGGGGAGAAGTTTCCTCTGATTCCAGTGAATCTGCTTTAAATGTCGAAGAAGTGTTCTGTCCTATGTGCAGAAAGAAAATCAACAAAAATCGACTGCTAAGAACCGTAAAGAGGGATACAACCAAAGTAACGGACACTGTTGGTGTTGACGTTAATGAAGAATTTTTGACTCAAAAAACAAGTTGTCAAAAAGGGAGCTCAAGAGAATACTTTGTTAGACCTTTTGTGCCTAACCAAAAATCTTCAAAAATTAATGCACTATTGATCCATCTAGAACAAATAAGACAGGAATCCCGAGGTGAGAAAGTTATTGTATTTTCACAATTTACAAGTTTTTTGGATGTTATAGAAAATGAGTTAGGTAAATATAAAGGAGAGTTTGATGTTCTCAAATTTGATGGAAGATTGAATCTTGAACAAAGACAGAAAGTTTTGAATGATTTTGATAAACCAAATGAGAACGAGAATAAAATATCAATTTTGTTACTTAGTTTGAAAGCAGGTGGTGTAGGTTTAAATTTAACCATAGCTTCTAGAGCTTTTTTGATGGATCCTCATTGGAACAACGCAATTGAGTTTCAAGCGATTGATAGATTACATAGATTTGGACAATTGAAAAATGTCAAAGCTATAAGATTTATTATGGAAAACAGTATTGAGGAAAGAATGTTGGAGATTCAAGCTAGTAAAAACCAACTAGGTGAAACTTTGACAATCAGTGAAGAGGAAAGGAAAAAGAGGAGATTGGAAGAATTACAAAAATTGTTCAAGCAATAGGGAATATCAACTGTGCAAATATATGATAACTTTCATCAAATGTATTTTTAGTTCAATAAAATACAAAACAGTTTTTATCTAAGATCATCCTATTTTCTATTTTATTATCAATAATCCACTTCTTGATTTTGATTTTATTCAGATATACATTGTACTTCTCGTCCTTTAAAAAAACGTAATGATCACTATATTTATATTTTTCTAGATAATATTCCATATCAGGATTTTTTTTGCCGTTATGATAAAGAACTTTCATAGTTGATAATGCTAAAAAAATATCATCGGTTCGAAATCTAGTTGTTTCACTGATCATTTGTAAAGTAACATGATTTTTGGTAGATAGTTCCCCATAAACAAAACTGAGAGCAATGGTTCTACACCAATAGTTGAGATATGTAATTCTTCCTAGTTCTGATAAAGGATGTTCAGGGCCACTTATTTGTTGTTCATATTTTGTCAAGTTATATGAGAAATCAATTAATTTGGTTCCTAATCGTCGCTTTTGATAGCAGGGTAATACGCAAATACATGATAAGTTATTTGAATCCCAGGATAATAATTCTCTCGAGTAAAAGCCCATGGGAACTTCGTGTCTATCCAAATGTTGATAGATCACGTAAAAATCAAAAAATTCCAAGTGATAAAATATAGATTTATTATCCAAAAAAAACTTGGCTAATAAACACATACATTGACAAAATAACTTATGATTGACGCCTTTCACTTTTCGTATCACAGTTTCACCATCATTGTACATTACTTTTCCTGGTAAAATATTTTTGAATTTGCAATAATTGATATGTTGTTCCCACTCTAATCGAATATCGGTGAATTTAAAGCAATATGGACAAACATATAAAGTATCAAGCCATGGTTTCTTATTTTCAGAATCAACTTCATATCTTATGGGAGATGGTATCAATTTTTTAGTTGTTGATTCTTCTGTTTCCACATTTACGGTTTTGAATTCCAGTTCGGTATATGTTTTACCATCCAATTTTTCATGAAATGTTTCTTTAAAAAATGCAGAATTCCCATACCACGTGTTAAACTGATATCTTCCCAATCTAATGGTTTCAACGTTTTTATAATCGAGAAACCCATATTCGTTTTCAGGATTTTCTTCTGCTTCCACTTTGGATTTCTTTACTGGAAAGTGATTTTGGTTGATATTTCTAGCGGATCTCCGAAGTTTTGCTTTTGCCGCATCTATTACATCACCACCATTGGACATTAGTAACTAAAGAATATGCCTGCACTTCAAAAAGCTAAGTTTTCTTGTTGCAATCAGAAGTCCCAAACAACTCCCTGATTGACGAAACAAATGTTGTGAATGATCATTAGCTGTGGGGGACGGTGGTTGATCGAGGTGACACCATCGTCAAAGATACATTTTCTCAGTTTTTCAGGCTGTGCGGACAGACAACAAAAAAATATTTTTGAAATTTTTTCTTCATGCACAATCGTTGTACTCTCTTCCTTACTTCGTTCCTGCTTGTTTCTTTGAGAGGAGTTGAGGATAAAGAGCCAGAGTTATTTCATTTGATTGGGCATACTTGTGAATTGAATCACTTTTGGAATGGTTAAAAAAAACTTTTATGGAAAAACGGCAAACACGCTGTCAGATGATGGTGATGAAGGTAAAAGTGAAGAGCTAGTTCAGCAAAATGTGTCAGAAAGCACTGATGTGACTAACGATGACACCAACACAATGACCAGTCTTGAGAATGAAAAGTCAAAGAGAAAGAGAAAACTTAAAGAACAGCTTTTGGATCAACATAAAGAGAAAATTTCTCGAAAAAAGAAGAAACGACTTGACAAGTATATTGAACATCAACTCAAAAGAGAAGAGAAGGAAATCTTGTTCAAAAAGTTAGAAGAAACGAGAATTGATACAAGTATGTTAAGATCTGCTAAATTGATTGGTACAGGTGATAAGAAGACGAAAAAGGAAAAAATTATTGAAGCAATGGAATTGGAGAGACTTGGAAAGGGTAATGATGATACAAAGGCATTGCTCTATGAGGAAAGAGAAGTTAAAAATTGGTCAGATTTGCTTGATGATAATGAAGAACCTAAAAAAGTGGAAAACAGTGATGATGAAAATGAATTCAAGAGTACTTCTGGTGCGAGTGAAGGGTTCATCGACTATAGACCATCACAACCTTTTTCTGGTATGGGAACTGGTTTTGGTTTTGGAAATATAGAAAAGGTCAAACCGAAGAAGAAGAAGAAGAATTATTCCTGGAGAACAAAAATTGAAGAAGATGAAACAAAAGATAAACAAAACGAAGATGAGATGGACTTTATGAGCGATAGTTCAGATGAGGAAATCTTAGCAACAGATGATGAAAACAGTGAAAATGAAAATAGTGAAAATGAATCTGATGAAGAAGTTGAAGTTGAAGAAGGTCAAGAAGATCAGGAAAATGAGGATGGAGGTGAAGGTGAAGGTGAAGATGAATCAGAAAACGAAAATAGTGAGGACAGTGATGATAGTGAAGAGAGTGAAGAAGAGAGTGACGTTGAAATTGAAGTTAATATCAAAAAAGAGCACACTGAAAAAGCTAAAGATTTTAAGGCATGGGCTGAAGAACAAGCACGTCAAGCAGAAGGTCGAGACTCTTTTATAGCTCCTACAGCTCCACAAATGGAATATAAATCCGTTGTTCGTGAAGAAGATCTTGATGATGGTTTGAAGGAGGATTTTATTCCAATCAATGAAACTTTAAAAAGAAAGATTGTTACCGTTAATGTCATAAGAAATGAAGAAATACAAAATGCCAGATCAAGCTTACCTGTTTACGCCGAAGAGAGTAGAATTATGGAAGCGATTCATCACAACGATTGTGTTATTATATGTGGTGAAACTGGTTCAGGTAAAACCACCCAAATTCCTCAATTTTTATTTGAATCGGGTTATGGTGTTTCAAACTCCGATACTCCAGGTATGATTGGTGTCACCCAACCGAGAAGAGTTGCTGCTGTTTCCATGGCAAAAAGAGTGGGTAACGAATTAGGTAACTATTCAGATAAAGTTGGTTATCAAATTCGATTTGATGCCACCGTCGGCGATCAAACAGCTCTTAAATTTATGACTGATGGTGTTTTATTAAGAGAAATGATGAATGACTTTTTGTTGATGAAATATTCAGCTTTAATTATTGATGAAGCTCATGAAAGAAATGTGAATACAGATATTTTGATTGGTATGCTTAGTAGAGTTTTAAAATTAAGAAGAGAATATCATGAAAAACAACCAGAGAAGTATTATCCTTTGAAGTTAATTATTATGAGTGCTACATTGAGAATCGGTGATTTTAGTCAAAACAAAGTTTTGTTTGACACACCACCACCAATTATAAAAGTTGATGCAAGACAATATCCTGTTTCTGTTCATTTCAACAAACGTACACCTTTTGACTATACTGATGAAGCGTTTAGAAAAACTTGTAAAATACACAGAAGATTACCTAAAGGTGCAATTTTAGTTTTTATGACAGGTAAAGCAGAGATTGTTGCATTGGTTAAAAAATTAAGAAATGAATTCCCTCTCAAAAATAAGAGTGGAAAAAAAGTTGACAATAAAGCATACGAAAATTATGATGATTTGGTCGATGTCAAAGTAGATGCAAATAATGCTGATATTGAGGCTGAGGAAATTGACTTTGATGTCAAGGACTTGGTGATTAATGAGGATTACAATGAAGTTGATGAGGAAGATGAGGAAGAGGAAGAAGGTTTTGAAGAGACATTGGAAGACGATCAGACTGAAAACGATCCATTATATGTTTTACCTTTATATTCGTTACTTCCAACCAGTGAACAAATGAAAATTTTTGATGATCCTCCTAAAGGTGCTAGATTATGTGTTGTTGCTACTAATGTTGCTGAAACATCATTGACAATTCCAAATGTTAGATATGTTGTTGATTGTGGTAGATCAAAGGAAAGAAAATATGACGAAGAAACCACTGTTCAATCTTTTGAAATTGATTGGATTTCTAAGGCAAGTGCAGATCAAAGATCTGGTAGAGCGGGTAGAACAGGACCTGGTCATTGTTATAGATTATTTTCTTCTGCCATTTATGAGAGTGAGTTTGACCAATTCTCAAAGCCAGAAATCTTAAGAATGCCAGTTGAAGGTGTTGTTTTGAACATGAAAAGTATGGGTATTCAAACAGTAACCAATTTCCCATTCCCAACGCCTCCTAATAGACAAATGTTACATAAATCAGAACAGTTATTGAAGTATTTAGGGGCTTTAGATAAACAGAGATCCACAATTACAAGTATTGGTAAAAAAATGAGTTTGTTCCCATTGAGTCCTAGATTTTCGAAGATCTTACTTATTGCGAATCAACAAGGTTGTTTGCCATATGTCATTGCCTTAGTTTCTGGTATGTCAGTTGGTGATCCATTTTTAACTGAATATGATTTAGGTATTCAAATAAACGAATCCACAGTGAAAAAAGATGATAATGAAGAAAAGGATGATTATGAGAAACCAGAAGAACAATTGTCACAATTTGATCTTGAAAAGAAAAGAAAACTGAGACAAAAATTTAACAAGTCAAATGAAATGTTTTCTAAGCTAGATAAACATAGTGATAGTTTGAAGCTTTTATCAGCAATTTGTGCTAGTGACCATATTCCTAAAAATAAGAGAAATAAGTTTTATGAAGATCACTTTTTAAGGGAGAAGCAAATGAATGAAATTTCTAAACTCAGAAAACAATTAACTTACATAGTGAAGTTGCACACAATGAAAGAATCGATTGCAGTTTCTAATGTTATTACTGAAGAAGAAATGAAATTATCAAAACCATCAAAAAAGCAGGTATCTGCCATTAAACAAATGATTGCTGCTGGATTTATTGATCAAGTAGCATTTAGATTAGACGTTATTGATAAAGAATTCAAGCTAAGCAATAATATGAAAATCATGAACATTCCATATGTGACCCCAAGTTACACACCAGAGAAAACATCAAGTAATTATGAAGAATCTGAGTCATATGTCTACATTCATCCAAGTAGTATCATATTAAAGAGTGGTAAGGCGCCAAATTATTTGGTTTATTCTCATTTACAGAAGAGTAGCGGTAAGTCTACTAAGATCAGAATTCAACCATTGAATGACATTACATCTCTTGCTCTTTCCAATGTTGGTAAAACTACAGGACTCATTACGTATTCCAAACCTTTAGGTAAACCTGTGGTGACCCTCGATGATAAGGGGCACGAAACTAGAGAATGTTACGTTGTTCCAAGATACGGTGTTATTGTTGCAAGTGGATCTGGTGGGGTTGATCTTCTTCCTGAAAAGGTCACACAATCCAAACAAGCAGGTGTGTGGGAAATCATTTGAAGTTATCTTTTTATATAAGCACATTAGATGTTTACGTTTATTCCTGTAATATATATATATATTAGAACCCAGGCATTGTTAATTGAAATACATTCATGTTAACTTGCACAACAGAGGGCACCCCTCAGTGGAATTTTCGAGTCTCGAAAAAGTTGTTGACGAAATTGTTTTTACGCCATGTTCGTTTCTTCTCTGCCTTGTTTAGAGGGTTCATTTCGGTGCTGCATATTCGACCACTGTGCCTCTTATATTGCAAGAAAAAATGACAAAGACGCAACAGGAAGTGTTTGATGCGTTTTTAAACAATCTTTTTTTTGTTTACTCCCACATCGATGTGACAGGAGTGCTTTCAACTGCATTTCCCAATAGAGATACCTTTTTTGAGGAAAACATCAAAGATATCAACTATTCCTTTCTAAAGGTTCTGGATTCTGATCAAACGTTTGAGGATGCACAGAAAACGACATTAAAATCCAATTTTGAAGCTCAAGTGTATAAGTCAGTATATGATATATTCCACGATATAAAACTTGCGTGTATCACTAAAATTTTGGAATTTGAAGATAATCCAACTTTATACTCCGCTATTGACCAATTTTACAGAGTTTCCATTGAAATACTCTTAAGAGAAGCAGTGAACTTGGGTGTTTCTCTAAGACAGAAAAACTTTAAAGGTGAAACAGAGATTTTTGAAAAAAATGATGAATCAGACGTCATTGGCGGCAATGAACAAATTCAAAAGCAATTATCACAATTGAAGCCAATAGAGACAACAGAGGGATTGGATTTGATTTTAGAGAAAGATTTCAACATTATTACATCTGTTTTTTACAATAGTACAGGTAAAGCTTTGTCGATCTTCTCAGCCGGAAACATTCCTTTTTTTACATCAATTAATAATTTTCAATCAGAATTGGACGATCGTGAGCCTGTTATTGATCCTTCTCTTGAAATAAGTGTGAATAATGTGATTCCAAATATATCATTAGAGAATGGTGATACTTTATCTAAATTCACACAAACTGAAATGAAATATCCTAACATTAAACAAATATTAGAAAATTATATGCATCCAAATTGGTTAAGATTAATCTCATCTCAGTGGCTCAAACATGGCTCTGGTATTACCTCATTAAATTTTAGTTTTGCACCAACATATGATGAAACACAATCAATTATATCAAATAATTGGAAAGGTCTAACTTGGTGTCAACAAGTTGGTTTCAAAAAATTGGTTGAATTGAAGCAGAAAACCGACCAAAAGAAAATGTTGGATTCCAATAGCAATGAAAGTGATGATATAACAGAGAAGGAAAAATCTAGTGAAGGGAAGGAGGAAGGTGAAGAAGATACGAAAACTGAAAGTAAAACTGAAAATAATACTGAAAATAATGTTGAAAGTAAAACTGAAAGTAAAACCGAAAATAATATTGAAAGTAAAACTGAAAATGTTTCTGAAAGTAAAACTGAAAATGTTTCTGAAAATAATACTGAAAATACAACTGAAGCTATTGGCAATGTCAATGATGTTACAGACTATAATAATGTTAATTTGGAAGAAAATGCAGTAGAGTTGATGAAATTTAATGATGATGAAAAGATTGATTTGGATAATCTTGTCAATTATAATGAAAATGATTTAGTGACTGCCGAAGAGGTTGACATTATTAAAAACAACAATGTTCAAGCATCTATTAGTGAGTACCTCACTCAACTTAACCAAATTCGTCACGAAAGATATGAAAATCAAAAGAAAGAATTTGTACGTCACGCTAAAAACAAAATGGCTAGTGGTGGTAAGGTTTTGAAGCCAAGTGGAGATGAAATCAAACTTTACAATAAAATAAAAAGACTCCTTACTGGTTTAATTGAAAAGAAAGACATCAAAGTATCTGAACTAAACTTACCACTAGATAGAAGAATTCCTGTTTTACAACATACATCACAAGGTACTTTACCTGCATCTTTTGCTGTTACCAGTAACAGACCTGCAAGATATAAAAGAAGAAAGTGATTTATTTTCCTTTTTCGGATTATGTATTTTTATAATTGTACTATTTTCACATGAAATTCTCGTTAAACATTAAAAAAGGTTATAAAATATAAAATAATTGGTACAATCAAATCTTGCTTTCAAGACAATTTGTACCTGGTATGGGTTTCTCATCCGTAAAATATGATACAATAAATCCATTCTCATCTTGTTCTAATACAACATCACCAATTAGTGAACGGTCCACATCATAAACATCAAAAATTATTTTGATTGGATCATTCAATTTAACTAATTGGGGTTCTGGAAAATTAATAGATAATTTTGAATTTTTAATAAATCGTTGAAATCCAAAAGAAATATCAGTTAATAATTTTTGAAAAGATTCATTTTGAGTCATATCATCCCATAAATTGTAATTTTTTGTTAAAACTAAATCAAACTTATTATTTGTTATATTTTTTGATAAGAACATACCATTTGATAATGGTTGTAATAAATTTTTACCAAAGTTTATTGATTCGTTTATTATTTCTTCTTCATCTTTAATTTGACAAAATATCTCATTATTACTCAATGTTTTAGGTTCAGTCCACATGTCAAAAGAACAGAAAAAAGAACTGTCAATATCTATAATGTATTCACATGTTCTCCATTCATGTAGATTTCGTATATAAGGGTTAGAGTATTGCATATTGCAGTAATAATTGATTGTGGTTATTCTTTGACGACCCGTTATATCACAAATTTCACCATTTCCTATTCTTTGTGATACATATTTTGTTCCCTCTTCAGAAGTTATTAACTCGAAATTCGATGTTGATGAATATGGATTTTTCGAAGTTTCATCTTTATAGTATGGTGTTGAATCAAAAGATAAATCATTATCACTTTCAGACCATGATGCGAGTTTATAATTATCTATTTTCAAAGCATCATTGCTAAACTCTGTATGGTATTGTTGAATATCGTGATCAAATCTAACAGCATACATCCAATATCCGATTTCCTTATAAGCATTGGTTTCTCGATATCGTAAGTTAAACTCCTTAATGGTATTGATAGCAATATCTTTTTCTAATTTCATCTCAAATGAATTTTTAGGTAATTCAGGTAAGATACTTGAGGAATCGATATGTGAAGGTATCTGACATACGTACTCATATCCTGCCGAATTGACTGAATATAGTCTGGGTTCGGAGATACTATCAATATTGTTTTTACTAACATAATACTTCATATTCTCAGTTCCAGCCACCATGGAAAGTCCAGAAAGTAGAGACCATAGTCCTAAATGCCGCATTTTGAGTTCAATGGATCACAGATGGTTCCTATAATATCAGATCACAGGCTGCACAATGCAAAATCAATGTAAAACCGATTCAATAATGTTAACCCAGGGGAGGTAAAGAATATACTATAGCAAGGGTGGCTTACGTAACATGGAATTAAACTATCCGTGCACCAAGACAAGGGATCGCCAAAATATATTAGATGTATAAAAAAGGAGACAAGTTGTCGACGGGTCGGCAGTGATCCTTCCTCTATCATACGCCACAGACGCCACAATAAGAGGCCAACATCTTATCGCGCACCCTCCTCTATTGCATTGCATTACAGACTCAGGATTTACGTAAGCGCATTAGGGGAGAGGAATCTTACAAATCTGACAAATCTTACATAATCTTCCCCCACAATAATGTATGTCAGCAATCATCCAAATGAGTGACGCGGCCAAATTGTGGTATCTAGCAGTTAAAGGAATGGTCTTTCTTCGACTTGCCGCCCTGGATGTTTCTGTATAAACGCCCTTTTCTTTCTGTTTTATTCAAAAAGAAGTTTCAGTGCCCAAGATATTTGAATTTAAACTTCAGATCCTTTTTCCAAACATCGAAAATGTCCTCAATTGCATCAATTCCAGAAAAACAATCGGTAATCTATTATGAAAAAACCGGAGGTCCAGAAGTATTAGAATTTTCTACCGAATTCCCAGTTCCTTCTGATCTTGCATCTAACGAAATCTTAATTAAAAATAGATATGCCGGTGTTAATTTCATTGAAGTTTACTTCCGTAATGGTATTTATCCAGCTAAATTCCCATATGTTCCAGGACGTGAAGCTTCAGGTGAAGTTGTCGCGATTGGTACAGATGTTGAAAACTTCAAAGTGGGTGATAAAATTGCCTATCTTGGTAACCAAAATTTTGCTCAATATACTAAACTTGATTCCAACAAAGTTTCTGTCATCAATTTAGGTAGTAAGGCTGTAGATGAACAATTGAAGATTTATGCTGCATCTATGATTCAAGGTTTGACTGCAATCACCTTTATTCATGAAGCATATGCTGTTAAAGAAGGTGATTATATTGTGTTAACTGCTGCTGCAGGTGGTGTTGGTTTAATTTTAAACCAATTATTAGGTAAAATTAAAAAAGCTCACGTTATTGCAGTTGCTTCATCAAATGAAAAATTAGAAAAAGCTAAGCAAAATGGTGCAGAATTTTTATTAAACTCTTCTGAACTCACATATGATGAAATTGCTGATAAAATTTTGGAAATTACTAATGGTAAAGGTGCTGATGCCATTTTTGATTCTATTGGAAAGGATACTTTTGAAATGGATATGAAAACCATCAAACGTAAAGGTACTATTGTTTCATTCGGTAATGCATCTGGTGCAGTCCCACCTTTAAGTATTAACAGATTGTCTCCTAAAAATGTTAAATTAACAAGACCACAATTATTTGGTTACATTACTGAACCAGAAGAATTCCAACATTACACTAAGATGCTCTTTGATTTAATTGATTCTGGAAAGTTAAACATTGAAATCTTTAATGTTTATCCTCTAAAGGAATATAAGACAGCAACAATTGCAATGGAAGGTAGAAAAACTACTGGTAAGATTTTATTAGAAATTCCAAATTGATTTTCTATATATAATTAGTATTTATTGACATTTTTAAATTAAGTATGCGTTACACCAACTATAGGATATTTTGTAAGTAAAATTATCTACAATGCTTTTTTCAACGTATCACTATGCTTATCGAAGAGTTCCGACCATAGTGGTTTTCAATAAATCAATGCACAATTATTTGCAGAATTTCGCTATTAAAAATGAAAAATAATAAAAAATGCAAAAATATAAGCGCTCCGATGCCGGGAATCGAACCCGGATTTGCTCTGTGAGAGAGAACCGTGCTAGCCATTACACTACATCGGATTAATTGTTTGTTTTAGGTCAGAGCTATTTACACAGTCAGTCCGTCACCTAATGTTGAACATTATAAATTGTTGAAAGTAATGTTTCTGGCTTTCAACAACCATAGTTAAACAACTAAAATACCAAATAAATAGTGTTGGTAGTTTTTTCAATCATTAAAATTTAAACCTTTGTACTTTTTTTCATAGAAAACCAGAAAACTACAAGTTTTTTTAATTACCTTCAAAACTTAACTGAAATACATTATATTTAATAACTGTTGGATCTATCAGTGGAAAAATAAAATATTTTGATAATTAAAAGAACTATTGATCATTTCAGATTTTGGATAGGTAAGAGATGAAGGAACTTGGATTGCCTTTTTTTGACGTAAGTAAAAAATTCCTTGTTAGCTCAGTCGGTAGAGCGTTCGGCTTTTAAGAATTCTTTAAGAAGTCGACCGAAATGTCCAGGGTTCGAGCCCCTGATAAGGAGTTTATACGATTTTTTTTTAATTTTTTAACCTTTTTTGTAGGGGTCCTACTTGGTATGAAGTAGTTGGCATACAATTTTTATCGTTTAATATGTCTTAGAACAATACAAATACTTAGATAAATAACAGTAGCATTAAATGCTGATATGGTTAAAAGCTAAACAATGTGATCAGATAAAAATTGAGTATTGGCTATTAATTGATTTTCTGCATCTAAATTTTTTTTTATAAATTTGTAATTTTCACGTTCACAAGATTAACTTTTAATTTTTGATGCCATCGTTAAAGGTTATAATTTTTTTTTTCTATTTTCTCTTTGAATAATTACAATTTGTATATCAAACATGTTTGTACTGGACAAATTGTACTCCACTATCAATTTGACTGGAATTTCAACCGAAGTTTTCCAAAACTTATGCGTTTCTTTGGTATTAATGTATTCCATTTTCCAGATATTCAATAATTATGACATTATTAATAGAGTTATTACATCTTATGCATATAATCCAGTTGAGTTTCATAATGGGGAATTGGATAATTCAATCTCAATGAAGGAGTTTATTGATAAAAATATTCCTGAATTTAGAGAAAATGCATGGTCATTATTCAATCCATTTTTATTTAATGGTCATTTTCAAACTATGTTTGCTGGAATTAGAAGATTTCGTACAACTGATGTTTTATATTTCACACGTCAAATTAGATATGCAAGTGATGGTGGTTGTGTTGCATTGGATCGTGTTGTTTCCAAAGAAGATTTTGAAACTTATGATAAAAGTAAAACTATTCAACCTGAAAAACAACCTGAAGAACTTGATTCAAACCTTAGATATATGACTGAAGATGAAATTGAGAATCAACGTTCCGATGATTCTAAGGCAATAGTTATTGCTTTAACCGGATTATCCGGATCATCTGCTGAATCTTATATTAGATGTTTATATAATAAAATTTTTTTGAAAACGAAGGATGAGTTTGAGTTATACGTTATAAATTCAAGAGGTTGTGGTAATGTTAATCTCACTACACCTAAATTATTTTGTGCATTATGGACTGAAGATATTAGACAAACTATTAAATTTTTTAAAGAGAGATATCCTAATAGGAAAATTTACTTATTTGGTGTTAGTTTAGGCTCGATTGTTATGAGTAATTATTTAGCACAAGAAGGTGAATCTTCAAATGTTACATTAGCAGTTGCACTTGCATCAATTTGGGATTTAAGAGGATCTTCATATTTTCTTGAAAATGGATTTATTTCATCATTATTTTATTCAACTGCTATGACATTCCCATTAATGATGCTTTTAAAATCTCATTCTAATGAATTAATTCAAAATCCAGTTTTCAAATCTCAATATACAAATCAAATTATTAGGAAAGTTTGGAAATTAAGAGATTTTGATGACGTTTTTACAAGTAAAATGTTTGGATTTACATGTGCTGATGATTATTACACAAATGCATCACCTATTTACAAAATTTCCCAAATTAAAACTCCTTATGTTAATATAAGTTCATTAGATGATCCAATCACTGGAGGTTTACAAGTAGGTGCATTACCAATAGATCAGGCAAAATACAATCCATTCATTTCAATGATTAATACAACTTTAGGTGGTCATGTTGGATTTTTCAAACTGAATAATGAACGTTGGTATGCTGAACCTTTATCCAATTTAATCATTAAATTTCATGAAAAAATAGCTTCAAAGGAAGATTATAATGTTCATGTTAATGAAAAGCATATTCCAAAACCGGTACTTGTTAATGGTCAATTACCAGTTGCTAACTCTTGTAACAGTTGTTAACTTATTTTTTTTTAATTTATTTGGTACTTTTAAATTTATTCCACTTCACTTCTATTCCATTTTTTTTTAAAATTTTATTTCATTTCAAGCATCAATTTTATTTTCAATTTTATTTTCAATTTTATTTTCAATTTACTTATTTAATCTTTATTCAATCGAACATTTATAAAATTTTCAAATCTTACTTACCAATACTCAAAATTTATTATTGATTGTTTTCTTCTGATATATAAAAAATGCTTTATAAAAGTGTCATAAAAGAAGAAAAAAAAGACAAAAAAAAAAATAAAAAAAATAATGCTAAATAGAAACAAAATTAAGAAAGAAGAAGAATATGACATAAGAGGGGGGTAAATTCGTTTTAAAGAGGGAAAAGAAATAAAGGAGGGCACTTAGGATTTATACTATATTTTCATTTAAACCATCTTTCATAAAGCAGGACCAGCAGCAATGACTTCTGTAGTACAACCAGCAGAATATTTTTCGAAATTTTCCATAAATAATTGAGCTAAGTTAGTAACTTCAGAATTGAAATTTTCAACACCACTTGCCCAGAATTTGGAAGGATTCAAGAGTTCAGAAGGAACACCAGGACAAGTCTTTGGAATTTGTAAACCAAAAGTTGGGTAAGTTTCAAATTCTTGTTTTGACAGTTCACCTGAATGGATAGCATCCAAAATAGCTCTAGTATATTTTAATGGACATCTCTTACCACCTTTAACATAGGATTCACCACACCAACCAGTATTTAATAACCAAGCAGTTGAATTATGTTGAGACATTTTATCGGATAATTGTTGAGCATACTTCATTGGATGTAAGACTAAGAAAGGTTGACCAAAACAAGCAGAGAAAGTTGCTTCAGGTTCAGTAATACCAACTTCAGTACCTGCCATTTTGGAAGTATAACCAGAAATAAAGTGATACATAACTTGTGAATTAGTTAATTTAGAAACTGGTGGTAAAACACCTCTTGCATCACAAGTTAATAAAACAATATTCTTTGGATGTGCATCTGCAAGACAAGGAATCTTAGCAGACGGTATGAATTCAATTGGATAAGCACATCTAGTATTTTCAGTAACATGAGCAGCAGTATAATCAACATTTCTAGTAACTGGATCATAGACAACATTTTCTAAAACAGAACCAAACCTAATTGCATTAAAAATTTCAGGTTCTCTTTCAGCTGATAAATCTAAACATTTAGCATAACAACCCCCTTCAATATTGAAAACACCATGATCAGACCAACAATGTTCATCATCACCAATTAATTCTCTATGAGGATCAGCAGATAAAGTAGTTTTACCAGTACCAGATAAACCAAAGAATAAAGTGACATCACCATCTTCTTTACCTTGATTTGCAGATGAATGTAAAGTTAAAACCTTATGTTTAATAGGCATTAAATAGAACATCACAGTAAAGATACCCTTTTTCATTTCACCTGCATATTCTGTACCTAAAATAACCATTTCCATTGATTTGAAATTGATTTCAACAGAAGTTGCAGATGTCATACCTTTAGTATAAACATTTGCAGGGAATTGACCAGCATTCCAAATTGTGAAATCTGGTTCACCAAAATTTTTCAGTTCTTCAGTTGTTGGTCTAATCAACATATTTTTCATGAATAAAGCATGATAAGCTCTTGCACAGACAACTCTAACTTTAATTCTATATCTTGGATCCCAACCTGCAAATGCATCAATTATATAAACCTTTTCTCTAGTTCTTAAATAATCAATTGCTCTAGATTTGGAAATATTCCAAGTATTTTCATCAACTTTTTTATTAACAGGACCCCACCAAATATGTTCGGAAGAAGTTTCTTCATCAACAATTCTTTTATCCTTTGGAGATCTACCAGTTTTAGAACCAGAGAATGCAATTAATGCACCAGATGATGAAATCGTAGTACCCTTTTCATTTAAACCATCTTCATATAAAATTGGTACAGCTGAATTGTAGTGGATTTTAGCATCAGGATTTAAACCTAATTTAGAAGCAATTGAAGATTTTATTTCATTCTTGTTGAATGGAGATTGATGTTCAGTAGAAACATTTTCTCTGTATTCATTTTGAATATCGTCAGCAGTTGGAGCCATTTTATTGGATTATATAATATATGGGTTTTGTAGTTTTTTCTTTTAATTTATCTGTTAAAATTACTAAGAAAAGAAACTTGTTTAAATAAGAATTAAAAAAGGAAAAGTAAATTCCTTCAATTAATTACATCCATATTGTAGGGGTATTGGTTGATATTTATATGAAATTCCAGATATTGGAATAGAAGATTACGAATACTCTAGTGATAGCGGGAGTGAAAAAGAAGGAAAAAAAACAATGAAAATAGCCCGGCGATTTAAATTAATTAGGAAACTCCTATATTTTTTTCTTTGACTTGTAAAGGCATTCGGGAAACAAGAAAAAAATCCACCCGGGAAAAAGGCGTGGCCGAAAAGGGGAAAATGTGTGGGGGTGTAGAAAGGAGAAAAGGGTGTTCTGCGCAGTCAAGTTACCAATGTCTTTAGTGATGGGGTTGTTACCGCTGCAGTTGTTGTCTATCTAATGGGAGTAAGACAGTTCAATATACATAGAGAAGGTCTCCCTGTTTCGTGTTTGAGAGGCAGTACAAGTGATGAAACTGTAGTGAGCGTAAATGTATGAGCAAAACGGGAATTTGCCCTGTTCCGTAATTGCACGGCCCGCGGAAAAACACGGAAGCAGCTCTATTTCTGGTTGGAGGGGAGGGCCCGGCCGGAACGCTAGCGGGAGGCTGGGAAATGGAGACGGAAACTGCCATCGGGTCTGAGGAGGTAGGGCTGTATAGGGGGTGGACCGGGAGGTACCGGGGACGACTGGGCATGGACGGGGTTAGGGTTTTTGTGGGGTAGACTGATGCCAAGGGGGGGTATTTTTAGTTTGCCAACATCACTTGGAGCTAGTATTATTTAACGTGATGAAAGGGTCTTCCAAGAATCCGGGGAAGTTCAGGGACTTGTCAGAGCTTTTGAGATGGACGTTGATATTTCTTTTCTTTTCTTTTTTTCCTGTTCTCTTCTTTTCCTCTATTTTCATTTTTTCTTTGCCTCTCTTCCCGCTTGTATTATATTTTAACATTGTTTATTACAAAATTTGAAAGAATCTATAGAAAAGATGCAAGTAGAGAGTCAGCGAGTAAATCACTTCCTTGCAAATTAGTTGAAAAAGTAAAACAAAAAAGAGAGTTATATAACCGGATATAAATTAAGTATCTGAATCAATTGTAAGTATTTTTTTAATTTTTTTTTTAATTATGGCGTGGCTTTGAAGTACCTTCATTAGAATCAACTTCAAAAATTTCTTCGTGATTAACCTTTTCACTCATTTCAAAGTCTTCTTCTTCTTCAATGTTTTCTGTAATGTTTTCACTCTTTGGCTTTGGTTCAGGACCGAAAAGTGTAACTAATAAAACATATGCAAAGACACAACCAACGAAAATTGCCATAACTTTAGCATAATCGTAAATTTGTTTACCAGATGGTGAGACAATTGGAAATTGTTCACCAATTGTAGTTTCAATAGTGGATGATGCAGATGAAGCCAAGTTACCTAATTGATATGCAATACCAACAACAAACGCTCTGAATGCTGGTGGTGCCATTTCGGATAAGTAGACTGGAACAACCCCCCATGCACCTTGAACGAAAAATTGTAACCAGAATGCACCAGCATTAATAGCAGAATTATCAATAAATGCCCATGGATAAATTAATGCACCACCACAGATACAACATATAATAATTGCTAATCTTCTACCAGTGAAATTGGAGAAATGTCCAACAATAATACCACCTGTAATTGCACCAAGATTTGCAACACAATTAGTAACAGTTGTTGCATTCTCTGAGAAATCATATCTAACAGTTAATAAAGTTGGATATAAATCTTGAGAACCATGTGACATAAAATTGAAACCAGACATTAATAAAACCATATAAATAATCATTAACCAATAAACTTTTAATGATGCCTTTGCCTTTTCTTTGAAAGTTTTTTGATAAATACCATGTTCAATATTATATCTTTCAATTTCTTTAGTCTTTAAAAATAATTTAGTTTCTGGTAATGCAGCTCTAAAACATGCAATAAGGAAACAAACACCCGCACCAAACCAGAACATTGCTCTCCACTTTTGCTTTGCATTATCTGCAATTGCTCTTTTAAAGACAACGGCTAATAAATAACCAAATGCATAACCTTGTTGTAAGAAACCTGAGATGAAACCTTTTGCTTCAGCAGGACAATCATCTAATGCAGTTGCTGCTGCATTACCATAGACACCACCCAACATAATACCGAAAACTGCTCTAACACCTAAAAATTGTTGATAGTTCTTAATAAAACCAGTACCAATTTCTAAAACACAAACACATAATAAATTAGCAATTAATGGCCATTTTCTACCATATTTATCACCTAAATAACCAAAGAAGAAACCACCAACAGATCTTAACATAAGAACAACAGTAATACCCCAAGTAATATCTTTAACAGTTTTATCAAAATCTTTTGCTAATTGTGTAGCATTAAGAGAAATAGAGAAAAAATCATATGCATCCCAAGACCATGCAAGGAAAGCAGATAAAATCATTAACCATTGTCTAAATCCAATCATTCTTAAACCTGGTAAAGGATTTAATAAATGTTTTTTAGCAGCCATAGATTGCTTTGTTGGGAATAATTCTGTGAATCTTGTCTTTAAGTAAACTTTGAAGTTTTCCCAGTTGATAACTGGCTTTTCCATCATTTCATCCAAATTTTCATCTGTAGGACGTGAAGCTTCATCATCACTCTTAAACGTTTGGAATGAACCAGCATCAGAACGTGTTTCCATGTTATTTTGACTCATCACTTGTACGATATGTTTTTGCTTACAAATAGAACTAAATATAAACAAACAAGCCAGAAGAGACAAAAGCTTTCTTTTTTTTTACTTTACAAGAAAAAACTTTTTAGATTTTATTCTTTTCAAGGAAGTAAGAGTGTGGGGATTACCAGTTGCCCCAAAAAGATCGGTTTGGGTAGACCTTTTATACTGGCCAAAATGATTCCCAACGATGAAAATATTTTCACAAACAAGGTCACGTCTGACACATCTAAACAATGTCGCACTTTCTCCCCTATTGACGCTGAAAGACAATGTGCGACTCACAAAAGGAGAAACGGCCCTTTTCTCGCTGTGGGGGAGAGTAGTCATGGACGAAGGGAAAAAAAATTAATTCCGCCTTTCCTCAATCTCCAATCTAGTCATGTCGTCTCTAATAACAAGACACCTACAGATTACACATACAATCTACAAACACAGACACCTTTAACTCCCCCTTCCCCCTCCCCGCCCCGCTTCTCTCTTCTACTTTCTCCCTTCTCCGCCACCCGGTCCTCTCCTTTCTCCGCCAGCCGCCGTGTTTCTCCGTCCTCCGTCCTCCATCCTCCATCCTCCGCCCTCCGCTATCCGCCCTTATTTCCCCTCAGACGGAGTTGTTTCCCGTTGCAATACAAAAACTGTGCCCTCAGCCAATCTCGAGGCTGATAAATAGAACAGACTCTCCTCTTCGCCGCAGTCCAATCCCAATACAAATGTAAATAATAATCCAAACCTTATTTGTTATCACTCGGCCAAAGTGCCGGGCCGGGGAAACGGGCGGGCAAAGAAATGGAAAACTTGCCTTTTTTGTTTGCCTAACCGTTTAAAACGCGGTTTCTGCGGCCTCGAATCTCCGGCGCGCTCCTATTGGCTTGCGCAAGAAGGAGTGAGGGGGGGAAAAAATAAAAAGAAAAGAAAAACACCGACGCCTTCTGCCTTGGCGCTTTCAACTTCCGTTTAAGGAATCGACGCCAGTGGCGACGCGACACTAGAAGGTATTACATCATATCATATAGCGTCGCGTCGTTTTTACCTTTTTTTCTTTCTTTCCTCGTTTGTAGGGGGGGGGAAGGCATCATAATACATCCCATCCCACAGTGGCGCATAAACGCATAATCGCATAAATTATAATACTTGCTGTGGTCAAATAATTGCTGTACAAAAAGTTATAAAGAATAAAATCAGATAAATTTCAAACGGAAATCACAATTAACCTACTCAACCTTTTCTTGAACCTTGTCCATTAAATCAGATGCTGGGTCAACTGTAATGTACTTGTTGGTAATTGGTAAAATAACTGAATTGTAAATTAATTCAGCACCATTAGTACTTGGCATTCCAATATAAACTAAGAAAATAGTCTTAAATAAGAAATATGCTGGAACCCAATAAAGAATAGTCTTTGACCAGAATTCAACAATTTGTAATGCTGAAAAGACAACCCAATAGGTCAATAATTTAGTATCATCATCTTTGCCCCTGGTTTTCAATGCTTTTAATGAATAATATCCTGGTAAAACAAATCCAGCAAAGTTACTTAACAATTGGCCAATACCACCCAAGTTAAGGAAAACCATTAAGAAGTAAACACCACCCAATCCTAAAACTGCATATGATCTAGGTAATTTGGTTTGACTTTCAAATGTATCCAAAATTGAAACATGTTTGGTGTTCTATTAAAAAAACAAAAATGGGGGGTCAATGTTAGTATACACGTCTAAATTCAATCATTTCAATTTCAAAATATATAGGGTATACGTACACCTTCAATTGAAGTTAAAAACTTTTGCGCTTGTGCTTGAATATTCTTGAAATCCATCTTTGTCCTTGCTAAAGCAAAACTACTAAAGAAAGTGGAAGGAGGGATATGTTCGCCTTCAAAAAAAAAAAAATATAAAAAAATATATTTGAAAATAAATTATAATTTAAACTCGCTCTCATCGTGTGAGAGAGTTGTTCATACTCTTGCTACTTGCAATTCTAATCACTATTTTCTTTTTTTACGCCACGTTACGTAAACATTTTCTTTTATTTTCGTCTACAATAATTTACTTATCTTTGCAAAATCAAATTGCTTTTCAACTTTCCCCCCATTCACATCATAACTGACTTTAATACGAATCTTAATCTTACTACCTTCATTACCAGTGATCTTCACAGTGAGTATTATGAATTCTCCATCTTTCAATGCAGTTTTGTTGATTGCTGAAAGTTGTAATTTTTGTGATTTTGGAACAGCACATGATACTGTTAAATTGCTAATATTAGTACCTTTCCCATTGACATTCTTAACAATTGCTTGTAATTCACCAACTCCATTACCAATTTTCTTTTCAATAATACCAAATCTAATATAATCATCAATATATCCTTCAATTGAATCCGGTTCGGATGCTATTTTTTCTTTATGAAGTAAATTATTAATTACATCATTACTTGTATTAGATTTTTCTGTATTAATGTTTTGAATACTGGAGTTACCAAATATATCAGATAATAAATCAATAGTTGTACCCTTTATTTCTTTCTTAGTTTCAGTATTATTAATTGTCATATCATCTCCAAGTAAATCTCCTAATAAATCATTTCTTTTTATATCTGTACTTTTTGATTCTTTTTGAGTATAACCATCATTATTTCCAGAATTAAAATTAGATGATCTATCCAATAATGAAAGATTATTTTGTTTTCTAATAGTTGGTGCTGGCATACGTTCTAATAAACCTTTCTTTATTGACATTGATTCACCGAAAATCTTTAAATATTCAATAGATCTACTTTGAATCTCCAAATTAATATCATTATTAAAAGATTTAATAATTTGTCTTAATTGTTCAATATTATTTGAATTTTTAAATTTAACAGATAATTTTAAACATGCAGTTAATGTATAATTTTTAATTTGATTTTTTTCAGCTTCATTTGAATAATTAGCAACTGCTAAAACTGAATTTATTATTTCTAATATTGTCGATTCATTAACATTACCATTATTCATTATTAAATTAGAATATTCTCCTAAACACCAAATTGTAACCAACATTAATCCATATTGATCATATAACCCTCCTTTTAAAGTGGTTACCAATTCATTTGTAATATCTTTAATTAATGAATTATCATTACTTTGCATAATCATTGCTAAAACAGTAGATAATATGGAATCATTACAATAATTACCTGCAATATTTAAAATAGAAATTAATGTTTTCAAAGACCAAGCTAAATTATTCCTATTAGTAAAATTATTAATTGAAATTAACAATTGCTTTGTTGAATAAATTTTTATTTCTTCATCTGTTTCATTTTTTAAATATTTAATTAATTCATTGGTTAATATTTTAATATTTTGTTCATTAATTATACCAAATATTAATTCTAATGCTCTACGACGTATTGAAATATCACCATCATGTAAACATCCAACTATAATGGCCCTATGTCTTTGAACAGCCAAAGGTTCATAATCAATCACTTGTAATAATGTTTCCAATGCAACATATCTAATATTATTTTCCTTTTGAATTAAAAATTTACTTAATATATTAATACCTAAAACTTTTAATGATGAATCCAAATCAATAGAAAAAATAGTTCTAACAGTTTCATAAAGAATTGAATAACCTGCATTTTTTGTATTTTCGAATTTTGCACAAATTTGAGTTAATAAATCATTTAATGATTCAATATTATTGTTATTTGAGGATGTTTTCAAAATAATTCTAACAGTTTTCAATAAAGAAACAAATAAAAATGGATCTGGAATACCTTTAACATCATATTCAGAAATATATCCATTTGCACATAATAATTTTAAATGTGATAATAATTTAGGAATTAATTTTTCCAATTCAATTCGACTCGTTTGATCATTATAATATATCGACTGAATTAGTGAACAAGTACCTAATAAAACTCCATGAGTTTTTTCATTTAATAAATTGTTTAAATATGGTAAAAAGATTTCAGATAATATTGAATCTTTTTGAACTAATTTGGATGCCACTAAAACTGCCTTTTTCTTAATATAAATATTTGAAGATGTAATTAATTTTTCAACATCTGGATATAAATCATTAGCCAATTCTAAAGTTGTAACACTACCTAAAGTACATAGGGCCATTCCAACAATAAAAGGATTGGAAGATTTCATATCAATATCTAAAGAATTTGTTAAAAGTGTTAAAATATCTTGAGATTCATCAATTATTAACATAGTTGCTAAATAACCAACTCTTTTATCAATAAATTTATTCGATGCTAATAATTTCAAACATTCAACTTGTCCAAAATATGTAGGTTCTCCAATAATATATAAATAAATTAATTTTTGAATATTCTTTCGTCTTTTATCATTGTCTAAATGTGCATCTCTAAATGATGATCTAATTTTGGCACTTTCTTTCCGAATCACGGCTCTCTCTGCTGCTATAGATTTACTATTTCTAACAGCCTTGATAAATGTCGTCAAGGAACCCATATTGTTGATCCAATTGCGTTGTCTAAGAATGCAATATTTTAAATGTACAACATGTATCTTAAACTCAGGCGTTTATTTTGAAAGTTACATCGCACAAAATGAGTTGTAGACTTTAGTTGTGACATGAAAATTCATAATGTCGCGAATTGTTGGAACTTCCTAAATAGGAAATTACTGTCAATAAAATAAGTAAGAATATTAATATTAATATTGATAGAAAGAAAAAGAAAAGGAGAAATAAAGATTATGGAAAAAGCCGCTGAATAAAATAGAAGACTCAATTAATTAAGGAATAAAACAAAGCTCTCAAAGTTTTCACAAATATAACTTTCTTTTTATCGTTTGCAAAAATATATTCCAATAATTCAGTCTCAAAGAAGATATAATACATTGAAAACAATGTGAGGATAAGCACCAAAAATATTTTAAAAAACAATTCAAGATTCAAACCATTATTACTATTTTTCTGTTTTGTGAAATGTTTATAAGGTGAAGATTGAGAGTTGAATTTATGAATAGGTGCAAAATGCTTGTTTAAAAACATGAGTAATTGACGTTTATTCTTTAATTTCATCAATAAAAGTTCATGATTTCGAATAAATTCGTTACATTGAGGATTATCCATATCGATTAAATCTTTAAACCAATTGAATAAATCACCACGTTTGAATTGATTGGAAATCATGATTTTATTATTTGTAATGTACTCTGTTAATTGTACATAGCTAAATCTATAGAATAAATTGAATTTTTCTTCTTTCCCCAGATCATGTAATTTGGGCATGATGAAATCATTATCATTATTATTATCATTATCATTTGTAGTTATGGGAGAGATAACGTTGTTGAATTCATTTTCATATTCTTTATTGTTCTCCATCATTTCCCAAGATTCGGATGTCATTTACTTTTCCAGATTGAAATCATGAGCTATTGCTACATTTACATCTAAATCAATACCTACATACATTCCATACTGCATTTAAATACTTCCTCCCTTTCTTCTCCAAATCCTTACCCATCTTTACTCTCTCAAGAGGCTGGTATGTTACGTGTCACAAATACAACAGAAATGTGACAAAGTGATGGATCACCTCAAAATTAGAAATGCAATACAACTGAACTAGATATAAGCCGCGTGTTACCGAACTCGGCATGCCTTACTACGTATTTGTCTCCACGGAGACAACTGGGCCCTGCAACCGGGGCAGAAAAGGCAGAAAAGAAAGGAGCCGGCGGCCCGTTTCCCGGCCCGTTGCCGGGAGACAGACCCCGGCAAAAGGCGAAAAAAAATAACGGCGCCCCCCGGCGGAACCCCGCAAGTTGGCCTTCCACGTTCCAGAGGGGGTCTCCTTTGGGAGTGTTTCCGATGGCAAATGTGGATGTTTCCGAAATTGCTCTCGCTTAAAATTTAGCGGCTATAGAGAATAAAAAGAGAGAGGGGGTGGGGGGTATACAAAGCTTTTTTTTTTCTTTCAAATTTATATCCATTATTATTGAAGTACCTGACTACCTTCAGAATACATTTGGATTAATTGCACGATATGCCTGCCTTCAACAGTTCGCATTTGGGAACACAGCAGCGTTTTAACGAACGTTGTCCACGCCAGTGATTCACCAATTGATATGGACGACTAAACTTTTTATTGCATCCCCATCTTGTACCATTTTCATTGTAACCAGAACAAATATGCTCTCTTGAACGTTTATGTTGTTCTCTAATATGTCTCCGAAGATAATCTTTGGACAAAAATGTACCTTTATAGCGACAACCGGCATGGTGACATTTGATGGTTTCATTTTCAGTACCCGGTTCGGAATCACCATCATTATCAACATCACCATCAGCATCAATGTCATTATCAGTATCATTATAAGCGTCTTTATCCGTCGATCGTGGCGTGTTAAATGGAGATATTATATTATTGGTAATTTCCAATTGTTGATAAGGTTTGTTATCATAAGATATAGGTAAAGATATTGATGGTAAAGTCAATACTAAAGGATTATTAAAAGATGTTGTAGTAGTGGTAATTGTAGTATTATTTGGATATATTTTCAAAGATTCTTCTCTTTCAGGATTCAATCCTTTATAGAGATAAAAAGGTTTGGTCAAACATTCAATATTTTTATTCTTGTTCATATTAACAATGCTGGTGTTGTTACCTAGATTGTACCTATCAATATTGTTATTGGTGAAATCACGAATACCAACCAAAGTATTTGATAATTGGGAAATAGACATTTTTCAGAAGAGGATGGAATCCGAGGGATATAATCAGTTATGATAATGCAATAGGGGAGAGAAGGGGAGGGGAAGGGGGTTGTAGATTGTTTGTCGGGGAAAAGAAGAATAATCAAGAGAGAGTGAGAGAGCCCAAGAGAATTCAAGAGAACTCAAGAGAACTCCAGAAAAGAAGTCAGACAACTGAAGAGACTAAAATAAACCGGATAAATGAATCAAGGGCAGGCTTGGAAAGGATGGGACCTGATTTATACAATAATTTTCCATCGGGAAACGCAGATTATCCAACCAGATCAAATAGCTGAATCTCATCTATTACTGCGGAATCACTACCGAGTGCCCCTTTTTTTTAATTTGTTCCTGTTGCTATTGCAAACTCTGGATTCTCCCGAATCCCCAAATTGGGAGAGAATAAAACATAGCAGCTATTCTCGACTTTGTCCTCAGTCGACGTGCCAAAGCAAGTTGATCAATACAAAAAGCCTACCAATACGAGGAAACAATAAGCCTCAACGGGCGATTTATTATTTGATTTCCAAGTCAACCAATTTTCATCACAACAATTTTTTGAGACAAAAACGAAAAAGGCGCCTTCTTTTCGCGTATTTCCAGCGGAGCCGCAGGTTAGCCGGGCGAGACTAGAGACTACTACGTGCCCACTCTTTCTTGCTTGCAAAGTTGCCGAAACAGCCGTGCCCGTTAAGCACTTTTATACGCCCTCACACACTCTCTTGGGCAAGTTTTAGCCTGGGAACTCGGGCACTGTCCTCCGAGAGCTGATCTTATTACGCAGATCCCATCACCTCATAGATGTGCATTGTCTGTATCCCACGCAACGACCCTACACTACACACATACACATATGGGGATATACAAAAGGATCTACCCCTGTCCCGTATTCCCCCCCCAGTCCCCTCACATCAAATTATATTACATTTGTATGTATAAATTTGTAGAACTAAGAGCACGTGTCTAGGATAAACTGTGTTGTTGGGAAAACTAAATCTGCAATGCATATTACATTATTTGCATTACAGATTTCTCTCTCCCCCTTTCAACTCTTATTAAAAAATAAAAGAAAACACACAAACTGATCCGATATCATCCCGACTAACATACAAAGTTTTAAAGTTAAACAAAGGGTCGTTCGACAAAAAATGAGAATTAAAAAAAAAAAAAGACTATCTCCCTCCCAATGGAACATCGCCCGCAATTGCATATTTCTCGAATAAGAAATCTATAAATTGTTCTCACTATAGAAAATTTAGTTCCAGCCCGCCAAATTGCGCGAAAATTGTAATTGGCTTTCCTCTTTTTTTTCTTTTCTCTTTTTATTTTTTTGCTTTGTTGTTGACACGAGTATGTTGTTAAGCAATAAGTTGATGTCAAGGTGACGAATGCAACATTTTCATAATATTTTGGTAAAAATAATATCGCATATAGTTTTGGTTTTGCAACATTTACTGCAGCTTCCTACGCCTTATTGACAGATGTGATGAGGCTTTAAATTGCTGCTGTATTGCGGCTGTGGTTTATTGTACCATACTTCCCCAACCTATTATCGCTGGCTTGAAGGGGGGGGGGGGCGTACAAGCCATAATTCTTTTTCCAGCCTTCAAGGAAGGTCTTATTCAATACGCGGGAAGCGTTAATGTGATGTCATTGAACTTTTTTTTTTTTTGAAAAATTGCTTGTTCCGGCATCACCGGATCTTCCCAATACGGAAAATTATTCAGGTAGCGCTGCAATTCCGAAATTTGCAGGGCGCTTTATTTAGTGGTGTTCATTTCTTCCTTTTCCTTTTTTGTTTTTTTTTTTTAAATTATTCCTGGCTTTAATTTATGCAGCTATACCAAAATCAATTCATTTCTTTTTGATTAATTTTTCAAATCAACTAGCTATCTTATTATAATATACCCTCCTTAAACCATTGAAAATGTGCTGCTGTTGCGTTCCGGACTGTTGTCTAGTTATTTTAGCATTGATATTCCCTCCATTACCCGTTATAATAAAGAGGGGGCTTTGCTCATGTGATTTTCTAATTAATGTTTGCCTTTGTATATTAGGTTGGATTCCAGGTACAATTCATGCATGGTATATAATTTTATCATCTCCACAAACCATTTTGGCTGATGAAGAGAGACAAATATTCATTGTTACACCACCTGATGCAACTAATGTGATTATACATAAACAACCAAATCAGACAAGGGTTAAATTTAGTCATCCTGAACCATTCTTAGAGAGTAATAATAATACTAGACACAATTCAAAACAATCTTTTAATGAAAATAATGAACTTAATCCTATTTTGAGCCCACTAACACATATCCAAGGAGATCATAAACTCCAAACATCATCTTACAACAATAATAACAACAACAACCATAATAATAATAATGGTTCTTACGGTTCAATTGAGGATGATCCAATCTCTGATTCAGTTCAACCTCCAAGTTACGAAAACGTAATGAACGAAACTTCCAAACAATTCAAGTGATTTTCCATCTTTATATAAACTATCCATTCTTCTTCCTTTTAAGCTTTATAAACTACATCGAACCTCCTTTTTAAATAAACTAATAATGCAACACTGCTTTAACCTTTAATTCCCAATTTTATAAATATTCACGCTTTTAACGCCCCATTTCTGATAACAGCCAAAAAAAAACGAAAAAAAAAGAAAAGACACACTCGTTACGTAAGCACATGTAAATACGTTAAAAATGGACATGAATTTAATCTCCTCGTTAACAATTACAATCGATCTTATTACTTTAATGTACTCAAATCTTCATCCTATTTGATATATACCATTCCAAACTACTATGACGATAACTCCAAAATACAGGCTGCGATATAGAATACCACAAACTCATGGAGTTGCATTAACATCAACAGTGAAAATAAGCCCCAATGGGAAATTATTAGCTACATGTTCACCAGATAAAACTATTAAATTATGGAATTTAAATACAGGTAAATTACAATGTACATTACGTGGTCATAATGAAGGTATATCAGATATTGCATTTTCTTTAAATAATCAATATCTTGCATCAACATCAGATGATTTAACAATACGTATATGGGATATTAAATTTGAGAAAACTATTAAAATATTGAAAAATCATACATATCATGTAAATTGTTTAAAATTTGATAATAGATCAAGAATTTTAATAACAGGTTCATCTGATGAAAATATTCGTATTTGGGATTGTAAAAGAGGTAGAAATATGAGAACTTTAAGTGCACATTCTGATCCAATTTCAAGTTTAGATTTATCATTTGATGATACAATTATATGTAGTGGTTCATATGATGGATTAATTAGATTATTTAATACAGAAACTGGTAGTTGTTTGAAAACTTTAATTTATGATAAAGAAGGTTCAGCTTTCCCCATTAGTAATGTCATATTTTCACCTAATTCAAAATATGTTTTATCAAGTTCTTTAGATGGTAGTTTAAGATTATGGGATTATATGAATAATATAGTAGTGAAAACTTATAAAGGATTAAATAATACTCCAGTGGCTGAAAAATATTCATTAGGATCCAATTTTATCGTTTATAATGATGAATCAATGATTAATTCAGGTAATGAAAATGGTGAAATATTGTTTTGGGATATTCAATCACAAGATATCTTGTTTACATTGAATGCAAGTAATTCAAATAGTCCTATAATGCAAGTAGATACATATAATGATGGACAGATTATGGCTTCAATATCGCTGGATGGTGAATTGATGGTATGGGATTACTGTGTATCTGATTAGTGTCTTATTGGTGTAGAAAAATAATATTATTTGTGTATGTACTATATATTATATAAAAAAAGTATGAAAATAAAACACTAGAAATTAGAAATTAGATATTCAAGTGAAAAAAAAATTTAAAAAGTAATTAAAGAATTAAGAAAACAATAAAAGATACAATTAACTCCAACCCAAACCCAAACCCAAACCAACCATGAAAATATTTCAAAATAAAAAAGAAAATATCATTTAAATTGCACAATAAGAAAGAAAAGAAAAGGTATTAAAAAAGAGAAAAAATTAGAAGAAAGAAAAGATTAAAATCATTAGATTTTGACAAAGAAAGGAAAAGACAAAGGAATAAAAATAAATAGCATTATTATCTGGTATTTTTTTGTAAATTTGATCAAAAAAGTAAATAATAAGCTATTTATGCTGCAGGTTTTGCATCAGAAGCAATTGGTGCTTCTTCAGCAACAATTTCTTCAGCAACAACAGGTTCAGCTGCTTCTGCATCTGCTTCAGAGGCGACAACTGCTGCCGAAGCTTCTTTCTTTTCGGAGTTGGAACCAAATCTTTTTTGAAGAGAGGCGTATTGTTCTCTTACAATGGTGAGAATTCTTCTGATTGGCATTTTTAATAAGACTAGTTGTTAAGAAAAGTTAGAGATTAGCGTTTCAAAAAGACGAATAAGCTCTTACGGAAGGAAGAGAATGCAAAGAGAAACAAGAACCAAACAGAAGAAAGAGGGAGTAATTTGTGCAGGGGCAAAAGGGGGGGAAGATGCTCATTATTTAAGGGAAGCAAGATTAAGATCAAACGGGGCAATTTTTTAAGAGGCTCAGCTACAATAATAAGTTAATCTCATTTTCTTTCCTTATCAAAAAAAAAATAAAAATAAATAAATAAAGGTTTTTATTTTCATTTTCATTTTCATTTCCAATTTTTGCCATTTTTTAACTTAAGAAATAACCTTTTGTTACTTAAATAAAGATAACTAATATACAATTACACCCAGAGAACTCTATACATTACAAAGCTGATAACATCATTGTTTGCAGCAAACTTATAATTCTTGAGAAGCCTTTGCCTTTGCGGTCTTCTTTGGCAATAAGGATTGGTGAATGTTTGGTAAGACACCACCTTGAGCAATAGTAACATGACCTAATAATTTGTTTAATTCTTCATCATTTCTGATTGCTAATTGTAAATGTCTTGGAATAATTCTGGACTTCTTGTTATCTCTTGCTGCATTACCTGCTAATTCTAAAATTTCAGCAGCTAAATATTCAAGAACTGCAGTAAGGTAAACTGGAGCACCAGAACCAACTCTTTGTGCATAGTTACCCTTTCTTAATAATCTGTGAACTCTACCGACTGGGAAAGTTAAACCAGCCTTGGAAGATCTTGAAGTTGAAGTTTTTTCAGAAGAACCTGCTTTACCACCTTTACCACCGGACATTGTGATTGATAATTATAATTTGTTTTTGTTTTAAAAAGAGAAGTAAAAAAAATTTGTATTTGATATGCTTTCAAGACAATAAAGTGACAGACCTAGTTGTATTTATAACCATTGGTGATTTTTATATTAAAATATGGGCAAATTGACAATAAGTGATAATTACTATTGTTATTGTGTAAATTTGTGAATTTTGCACTTTTATCTTCGCGGTATGAGAATTTACACTTTGCATCGTAAAAATAGGAATGGCATTTATGAAGTGCAAATATACAATTTTAAAGGATCTATCGCGTAATGTAAATTTCAGTCCGCGTTTATTATGTATAATGTAGTGATTTCAACGCGATTGCCTACTTTCAAACTCTGAATACCTTTGTTTACTACAATTAATATTCCATTTATTATAAAAGAGATCCATATCCCTCTATCTTCTTGACAACTTCTAATATTCTTATCAAAACTTTGTATCATTAACCAAAGTTAAATATAAACTAAAAATGGCACCAAAAGCAGCAACAAAGGCTCCAGCAGAAAAGAAACCAGCAGGTAAGAAAACCGCAGCTTCTACTGATGCAAAGAAGAGAACTAAGACCAGAAAGGAAACTTATTCCTCATATATCTACAAGGTTTTAAAGCAAACCCATCCAGATACTGGTATTTCACAAAAGGCAATGTCTATTATGAACTCCTTTGTGAATGATATCTTTGAAAGAATTGCATCTGAAGCTTCCAAATTAGCTGCATACAACAAGAAATCAACCATCTCTGCAAGAGAAATCCAAACTGCTGTTAGATTAATTTTACCAGGTGAATTATCTAAGCACGCTGTTTCTGAAGGTACTAGAGCTGTTACTAAATATACTTCTTCTGCTACTTCTTAATTGTATTTGTGTACATGATACTCAAATTGTTTCTATTTTATTTAGGGTGTATATTAGTATAAATTAATCAATCAATGGGATTATTTCTGTTATTTTAAATGAATATGTAACGAGTAGACATTGTCAATGCTAGTTTCAAACTAAGAAAGTGAACCTTACCAGCATTGCATAGGTTAAGTATATTCCCCTTCTCCTTCTCCTTTGGTTTTTCTTTTCCCGCTTCACGTGACCGACACCCGTGCATTTTTCAGATAGTGCATTTTAGGAAATGGAAAGAAAAAAAAAATATTTTTTTTTATTCAGATGAAAAAGAGACTAACAAAATTTTCCAATCTCTGGACCATCTAAGTAGCTCATTTAAACAACCCAAAACTGTCATGTCTTCGGTCATATACGATCCTTTTGTGGTCACCAACTTGCCAAGACTCTCATCCAAAACAGATGTATCAAAACTATGCTTCACTTCACAAATAAATGACTCAAATTCAAGTAGTTTTGATATTACAATTAGTGGATCATATGTTGCAACATTTATAACTAGACCTTCACCAAAGATGATCTGGTCATATGCTTTATCACCTGATGCGATGGTAACTGCAATGGACTCATTTGATTTTGAAGAATTGAATACAAAATCCGGAAATTATAATAATAGTCTTAATAATACTAATGGAGATAATGAAAGAAAAATATTTGCAATCAGTATTAATGAGCGTAAAAGTCATTTTCTTAAATATATCGATTATGGGAAGGAAGATAATGAAGATAATGGAAACATCAATGGAGATGAAGAGAATCAAAGTAGTTCAACTTCCGTAGTAAATGAAGAAGATAGACATATTAATGAATCTGAAAATTTTAAACAAGTCAAAGATAAAACAATTCAATTAAATGATGAAATTATTGGATTAAAATTTTCAAAAGATTTAAAACATACCTTTGCATTATTTGCAAATGGTAAAATATCAGTTTTAAAATTTTCAATTGATAATGATACAGATAACTCAAATGTTGAACAATTCAGTTACGAAGAAAATTTATTAAATTCTAAAAGTAGTATATTATACCATCAATTTATTAAACCTGAACAACTTTCAATCAATTCAAAAACACAGAAAGTTGATAGTTTGTTATTAATAGTTGAAAAGAAGAATGATTCAAAATCAATAAACATACGTTTAATTTCTTTAAATTTGGGTGAAATCCTTGAAATTTCCAATGCAGAAATACAAGATGGTATAGTAGATAATATTCAATTTACTTTTGATATATCTGGTAAGCTTGTAATTTTAAAGACTGATAGTGAAAATCAATTAACACTTGAATCATTTGAATTACCCTTGTTAAATAATAAATCAATTATCAATATAACTGGTGTTTTCCAAAAGGAACCACAAACATCTCCAACATCTATCAAATGTGCATCAACAAATAGAGTATTGGTCACCAAGGGTAGTACCGTTGCATTGATTGATATAAAATATGAATCATTACTTTCATCATTGGATTTATATTCCAGATCAAAGGAAAATAACAATGGATACACCAAAAACCCAAGAAATGCAACATTATTAAATGTTCCAATTGTTAATGGTAACACATTAAGATCCAAGAATACTTTTGCTCTATTAGTTTTGAAAAACTCAAAGGAAAATATTTCTCAGATACATTATGTTTCAATTGATGTTGGATTGGGTAAACTTAGAGATGCATTAACTCCAATCCCAGTTAAGAAAGGAGAAGAAAATGAGGAAGTTGAAATTGAGAATGATTTTATAACTTTTAAAGGTTATTTAGATGATGAAGATAATTTGGAAGATGAAGGCGAAGACACAGTTTTTAAAGCTATTGAAAAAATCAAACAGTTGAAACAAAATGATGATATTTTAACTTTAGAAAATTACTTAATTGCATATTTGAAGAATCAATCAATTGAACAAATTGAACAAAATAATAAATTTGAAGTGTTTGAATCAGATAAAGATAGATTTGTTGATTTTAAATTTTTCAGATATATTACGTTATTATTGTTTGAATATTTAACTGAAGAAAATGAACAAGAAGAGAAAATACCAGAACGTGGAATAACATACTTATTAACCCATCCATTGTTTCCTATTGATATTGCGCATGGATTATTGAAGAAATTAGAACCATTTGC
Source organism: Pichia nakasei (assembly GCA_030570355.1). Taxonomy (NCBI): domain Eukaryota; kingdom Fungi; phylum Ascomycota; class Pichiomycetes; order Pichiales; family Pichiaceae; genus Pichia; species Pichia nakasei. The sequence continues at coordinate 290,667 of JAJLVL010000002.1, forward strand.
AAGACTACAAAGACAAGCCATTGTAACATGTGTCAATATTCCATGTAAGGATTTAATCATTGAGTTAAATAATGCTGAAAATGATGATATTTTTAAAGATATTATCACTAGATTAATTTCTGAGTTCCCAACTGAAAGTATTACAAATGAAACAATTAAAATTATTAAAAGTGAAAATTCCAATTTTGATTTAGATAAAATTATCAATAAAATTATCAAATTAAATTTTGGTTATGGAATTTTAAATTCATTTATTGATTCCAATGGTATGATTTTAAGTTTACATTACTCCAATGATGCTAATCAATTATCTAAACTAACCAAACAATCCCAATTGAAGATTGATTCATTATTAAAGGACCGTGAGCTTTTAACGTTGGTTGACCAAGCCTTACATAACGTTGAGATATACAACACAGCTAATAACAAGAATAAGAAATCAAACAAGAAAAAGAAGGAAGATAAAGAAGTTGCTGATTTAACTGTAGGATTGAGTGGATACGATATGATGATGAAGTTCGATGCCGATGCATCCAAGAGAAGCGCTAGATCCAAGATCACCACATACACCGTCGACAGACTCTCTATATAGAAAACACCAGCACGTTTTGTGAAAAAAAAAGACATTACTTTATACATTCCATAATCACCACTCTTTTATATGGAGGGAAGGTCGCTTTAACCACCTTTCTCGTAATTTGGTGAGGGAACAAAACCAAAATTTGTAAAATTCGAGACTTTCCGCATTTCATAGTTGCCACATTGAAAGTTGTTAAGTTAGTACAGCACGTTGTTTCTTTTGCAAGCCTCGTTCTGGTCTCTCTACTTCTTTTGACAACCCCCGCATGATGAGACTCGTAGCATTTGCCCTTGCCATTCTCGCGTCTCTTTTCTTCTACATGAATCCTGTGACTGCTGACAGTGCCACCGACAGCGAACTTCCGGAAATCACACACAAGGTATATTTCGATATCACTAGAGGTGGTGAACCATTGGGTAGAGTTGTCATTGGTTTATTTGGTAACATTGTTCCTAAAACTGTTGAAAACTTCTTCCAATTGTCTACATCAGATGATCCTGAATTTGGATACAAGAGTAGTTCATTCCACAGAGTTATTAAGAATTTCATGATTCAAGGTGGTGATTTCACAAGACATAATGGTACCGGTGGTAAGTCCATATATGGTGCTAAGTTCCCTGATGAGAATTTCAAGTTGAAACACGATAGACCAGGTCTTTTGTCAATGGCTAATGCTGGTAAGAATACCAACGGTTCTCAATTTTTCATCACTACTGTTAAAACCCCATGGTTAGATGGTAAACACGTTGTTTTCGGTGCAGTTGTTGAAGGATTTGAAATTGTGAAGGAGATTGAAAACTCAAAGACCAGTTATGGTGATAAACCAGTCAAGCCAATTGTCATTGCAAACTGTGGCTCTATTGAAGTTGAAAAAGTTGCTGTTGAACAAGTAGACGCTGAAAAAGTTGATGTTAAAGATGAATTGTAATTGTGATTAAGTATTATATTGTATGCCATCACTAGACTATATTGTTTCTCTCAAGAGGATCATCTATATAACGACATCCATTTAAAACCTATCAGTTGCATATTACTGGTTGTAGATAACACGTGCATTTTTTTTTTCCTGAATAATGTGCGAAGTTTTTTTTTCTCGATGCGGTCCATTGAATGGAAAGATTTACAGCAGACATGCACGCTGATTAGTTAGTAAGTTAGTTAGTTAGATAATTAGTTTGGAAATGTCAATTCTTTCTTTCCAGAGTATTGGCAAGCATGGTTGAAAACGAGCGATCATCCGCATGGTCAATAGGGGCACGACAATCTCCCGTTTCTGCGGGAAGTGCCCTGGCTAGAAGTTTTGTCTACAATTCGTATAAACCAAACACGTTATCACCAATTGATTCACAATTATTAAGGATACATTCTACGGATTCAGTTCATGAAGATTCGGCGGATTTGGCTAACATAGACTTACCAGAGGAGCAGCCATATCAACCATATGTTAACAATGATGTCAATATGACAACTACCACAACTACAACCACATTTACAAATAATAACAATAATAATAATAATAATAATTATATTGACGAAAATAGTCAACTTATCAATGAATCATTTGATGATACTACAAATTATACATTTGATTCTAATTTCAAACAACGAAGACAATCTATACCAATTTTGGATACAATTGAATTTCTACGTAATTCCAATCGAGAACAAATATGGAAATCTTGTGTTATTAAACCAATTGAATATATTCCAGCTGTATTTTTAGGAACATTATTAAATGTTTTAGATGCATTATCTTATGGTATGATTATGTTCCCGATTGGGGAGAAAGTTTTCTCTCATATGGGTCCTAGTGGATTATCCATGTTTTATGTATCCACAGTAATTGCACAATTAGTTTATTCATTAGGTGGATCAGCTTTCAAATCAGGAATTGGATCAGAAATGATTGAAATTACACCATTTTTCCATCAAATGGCAATAAGTATAATGATATCAGTAGAAAATAAATATGGGAAAGGTAATAATGATGGAATAATTTTAACAACAACAATTTTCACATTTGCAATTTCATCAATTATAACAGGTATTGTTTTCATAATTTTAGGGAAATGTAAATTGGGTAAATTAGTGGTATTTTTCCCAAGGCATATATTAGTAGGTTGTATTGGAGGTGTTGGATATTTTTTAATTATAACTGGTATTGAAGTATCATCAAGGATACAAGGTGGAATTGAATATAATTTAATTACTTTAAAATATTTATTTGAAAATTGGAATGTTTTATTACAATGGACAATTCCATTATTTTTATCAATTATATTGATTTGTATTCAAAAGGTTAATTCAAATCCATTAATTGTTCCAATTTATTTCATTTTAATTTTCTTAATATTTCATTTATTAATTATTATTATACCTGGATGGAATTTAGATTCTGCTAGAGGAAATGGATGGATTTTCACAATTAATGAAGAATCTAATGAATCATGGTATTCATTCTACAAATATTATAATGTTGGAAATTGTGATTGGTTATTAATAATTGAACAAATTCCAACCATTTTAGCATTAACATTTTTTGGAATTTTACATGTTCCAATTAATGTTCCTGCATTAGCATTAAGTATTGGAATGGATACATTTGATGTTGATAGAGAATTGATTTCTCATGGTTTAAGTAATTTGATAAGTGGTATGTTTGGATCGATTCAGAATTATTTGGTTTATAGTAATTCTGTTTTATTTATTAAAAGTGGGGCTGATTCTAGAATTAGTGGTGTTATGTTAGCTGGATCAACCTTTTTAGTAATGTTGATTGGTAGTAAGATCATTAAATTCATACCTATCTGTGTTGTTGGATCATTGATCTATCTATTAGGTTATGAATTATTAAAAGAATCTGTTTATGATACATTTGGTAGAATAAGGAAATTTGAATATATTACTATATTGGTGATTGTGATTACTATGGGTATTTGGGATTTTGTTTATGGAATTTTAATTGGTATTTTGATTACATTCATATCTTTCATTATTGAAGCAGGTAGTAAACCAGTTATTAATCAAGTTGTAACGGGAGAATATGCAAGATCAATAGTAATTAGAAATCCAAGACAAAATGAATTTTTGAAAAACGTTGGTAAACAAATATTCATTTTAAAATTAACTGGAACTTTATTTTTTGGATCAATTGGAGGTTTAGAAAGTAAAATACGTGAAATGTTTGAAATTGCCAATTATAAGAGACAACCAATTAAATTTTTAATTATTGATTTAAACAATGTAATTACAATGGATTTTAGTGCAATAGAAGGATTTAAAAGAATAAGAAATTTATTAAAGGAAAGAGGATGTTATTTTATTCTTACATCGAATAATGGAGAAGGTTTTGTTGAGATGTTTCAATATTGTGGATTATGGGAAAGTGAAGAAGATAGAGAAATGATTGTAATTTTTAATAATTTGAATTCTGCATTAGAATGGTGTGAAAATTCATTTTTAAAGAATTATAAGAATGTTAGTAAAGGTATTAGTATTAACAATAATATTTTGAACAATATTAAGAATGATTTTGTAACAGGTACTCCAAGACAAGTTCAATTTTTAAATGCTGCAAGGAAATATAAGATTAAAGAACAAAGAGAACAAGAGATTGTTGGAGATAATTTGAATAATTATAGAGGGGAACCAACACATTTAGTTTTACAAATTATGAGAGGAATTAGTGATAAAACAGATGGGAAATTTTGGAATAAATTGAGTAATTATTTACAAAGGGTTGAATTTCAAAATAATGAAGTAATTTATGATAAAAGTCATTACCCACCTAGATTATTTTTCATTGAGAGTGGGATTATTGGGTTTGAAATTAAATTTAACAATTTAGAATTTCGTATTCAAAGTAGTGAGTTACCATTAACAATGTTTGGAGATGTAATTAAGACACATTCTGATCGAAGTATTAAATACCAATCGAATGGGAGAAGTGTTTTATGGATGTTGGATAGTGATAAAATGGCATTATTACGTAATGAGGAAACTGAAATTTATATGGAGCTTTTGGAAGTTTATGTGCGGATCAATATTCAACGATTTGAAAGTATCACGTCAAATATTTTAGTTTCTTAGGTTGATGAAATTTTATTATTTATGAATGATTAAATATTTATAAAATAGATATATAAATATACATTTATAGTAGACAGACAATGTTTGATTCTAGTGTAGAGGGACATCTTAAACTTGAGGAATGGATGAAGAGGTTAGGGATTGTTGTCAATGAGAATGTTGTCGTTAAAAGCACAGCAGAATTTGGAATGGGAGTATATTGTAAGGAAGATATTGTGGGAAGAATTGAATTGATGAGAATCCCTTTGAAGAGTACTTTGAGTTTGTTTACATTTAAGGACATTGTTGCGAAATTAGGAGATGAGGAGACCAAGGTTTTCAAGGAATGTTTACGTAGTGTTATGGGATTTATCAATTATGGGGAAAGTGAGATTTTGATTGTTCATTTAATTGCACTGAGTGTGATAAAGGGCAAAGGGTTTGATGTTACTGGATTGAAGGATATCTATACATATTTAGATGTGTTGATGCAATGTGAAGTGAATGGGTTCAATATGGAAAATTACGACGCGTTGAATGATTTCAGGGAAGAGTTCCCTGGGAATTTGCAATTGGAGCTGAGTTTGCTGGAACCGGAGAGATGGGAAAGGGTTGGGGAGCACGTACGTGAACGTATGGGGATTGAAGTTGATGTTGTACAGATTGCAGCTGCTGTTAGATCTCGTGTGTTGGAGATTCCTAGAGCAGCAACGAAAGAAGAAGAGGAGGAAGGTGATGAAGGTGATGAAGATGAAGAAGGGTACTATGTGGACACCACTCTTGTGCCGATTTTGGACTATGTGAATCACAGCTGCAACTACAATGCTAAATATGATGTCGATGTTGACACGGGTGATATTTTGCTAGTTGGAAGCGATCTAAGAAAGGGCGAACAGGTGTTTATCTCGTACGGCCCTGAAGATGTCCACACGTTCCTGGCCACCTACGGCTTCATTCCCCGCAGCGAGGGCCTTGTGGTGATTGACGTCCCCGTGTTTGGCTACGCCGGCGAGAAGGCCGATGAGCAGGCTGGCATGGACGACTACACGATGACGGCTCGATTGGAGAGTCTCGGCGAGAGTCCACTGGTACGGTTTGCCCTACAGTTCGACATCACGGGTCAGGGTGTCGTGGCTAGTAAGACATTGCTTGCAGAGACGGACGCACGTCTGCTCTGCTTTGCGGATGCCCTCCCCTGGGACGCATGGTCACAGCACGACGTAGAGTGCAGGGTTGGTGAAAGTGGTGAAAGTGGTGAAAACGACGAGCCCACCGACGCGCCCATTGACCACGCTGCGCGCCGGCGCGACGCTCTGGCAGGTCTCTCTACGAGTGCTATTGAGGGTCTTCAGGTGAAGCTGCAACGGTACATCGCTGCTGCTCTGGAGGCCATCCGGCGACATGCCACGACACTCGGCGAGCTTATCGCCGAGTACGAGCCGGCAGGCCCACGCCAGAGCAGCCGTGAGAGCGCCCTGGGCGGACTTTTGGCGCTCTACCGCGTGCTCGGCGTGGAGGTGATGGACACACTGCCCGTAATGAGCACAATGAGCACAATGAGCGCACTGTCCGCGCCGACTACGCCGTTCCGCTACAACTGGGCCGCCCCGTACAAGGCCCGGACCGATTGAAGAGGGAAAGACACCGAGTGAAGAGACGCCGAGTGAAGTGGCCGATTTAAATACCTCACCCTCCCGCTCTATTTGCGGTGCCCTGCCGCAGCAACGTGCGACTCTGCACCACCATATATGCGGCTGTTACCGGCTTTCCCTCCCCAGGCCTGTAGGCCCTTTAACCCCGCCGGTTCGGATATTGCCTGTTTCTGCAGGGGCGGGAGCTTGTGTACAACTATATATACTGCCCGTATCCCGTCTCTTGGGGGGAGAATGGCCGTCTTTTGAAGTGCTTGCTGCCTCTGGGTAAATGCTTCCTCCCGAGTCGAGAAAGAAGAGAGTGGGCAAGGCCTGCGATTCGTGTCGTCTGAAGAAAACCAAATGTAACGGTAAGTCACCTTGTCAGCGTTGTGGCATCGATAATAAAATCTGTGTCTACACTCAGAGGAAAAAATTCAAGGACAAATTGTACTCAAGCGATTATGTGGACTTGCTGGACAAGAGGCTGATATTATTAAATAAATCCTTGGTTAGCCTATGTACATTGGTGAAGTCCGACGATAGAGAGGCTCTGTCAAGTTTTATCGAGTGTCTGAATTGGAATGAAACTGATCAAGGCACACCTGATCGTATAGATACTACTGATTCCTCCGCGGAGCAACATCCACCATTTTCAATTAATAATGCAATTTCATTTCTCTTAGGTGATGATAGTCTCTTTGCAAATGATTCAAATTCTTTAGTTATACCTCCCATTTTACCAAGTGAGGGTACTCCATTGATGGTTTCCCCCTCAGAATCTTCTTCACCTGCAAATCCAGACTTAACCAACTTTATACCCAATGATCGGAACTACAATTTAAATGAAGATGAAATTTCTTCCATGGGATTTAACTCAATTCATCTACAAAGGAATAGTGATAATCTCATTACTCCAAATTATTCCCCAATTTCAATGAATAATGACTCTTTTAATTCCCCCGTCTACTTGACCCCAAATCGGTCACCTTCCTCAATAACGAGCGAGTCGTCTACAATGTTATTCGATAATCAGATCCCCAATTCGCAATTGGATACCAGCATTTTGCTGCATAATGATGATTACTTATGTTTATAAAATATTTCCGTATTTTCTGTTCCTTGTTCTTTCTTCCTTTTCCTTTTCCTTTTTCTTCTTTCTTCCTTATTCTATTCAGTTCTTCTTTTTATTTCAATTTCATTCATGACGCACGTATATACAAAATAAAATAAAATAGCAAAATTGTAAATGCCAAAAAAAAAGCAGGAAAAAAAAAGAGGTGATGTTTTAAAAATAACTACCAGGGTGACGAAAAGTTTAAAAGCGAAAGTTGCATTCCGGGGTTTCTTCCGGAAAAAATACCGCTGCAATCTAAACTCCGCTCTTAAATCAACATTGAAATCAACATTGAAATCAACATTTACATTAAAATCAAAATTGGCCGCGGAGCTGATTAATTTACGTGTTTATTTCATTTACGTGTTTACTTATTCATTTATCTTCTATACAACAGCCTTTTTATGGAATCTTCTCTCGGCAATCCAGTAATCAATCCGATAGTAAACACATCCGATTAATCTAAACAATGCTAATGCTGCAACAGTCCATAAAATTGTTGTCATGAAATAATTGGCAACATTCATATCATTCCAATAATCCCTCTTATTTATTGCACCATTATTTTCATTGACATAATTAGAATAATCTTCTAATCCACCAGTACGTAAAATAACAACCAACAAAATGAAATTACAAACTAACCATATAATAACAGTATATGTTCTACCCATTGCATAATTTCTCTCCGATTTGGCTATATTCTCTTTGATTATTTCAATTTCACTCTTTTCTTTCACTATTTCTCCCCTACTTAACAAATTTTGAGCTTTGACAAAATAATTCTCTGGATTTTCCAACTTTTCACTTAATAACAGCACTTTTTCATTTCCTTCATCTCCTTCTTCTTTACCTTCTGTTTCTTCCTTTAAGTTCCCATTTTGAGCTGTCTTTGGTGGAATTTTATGCTCAACGGAAAGTGATCCCTTTGTACCCCATGAAATATCATTAATATTACAAAATGCATAAACACTTAAAACATTGATATATGCAGGTGATAATAATAAATATTGTACAATACATGCAAATATATGGAAAACATCTAAAAATATAATAGATGAAATCAAATATAAAACATATGTTGAACAAATTGAAACTGTTAAATCTCTAAATTTCGCATTTTGTAAATATTTTAATCCAATTGATATTGTAAATTTAGTATATTCTCCAATTTCTTGTTTAATTAATGTAACAGATTCAATTGTAAGTGAAACAACACAAACAGTCATATAAATAACAATCACACCAAATAATATAAATGCAATCAAATATAAATATTTAGCATCATTAGGTTTATTACCAAATGATATTATGAATGTAAGTATAATTGATGCAATATAAACCCATAAGAAAACAATTGATAAAATATTACCAATTTTTTCACCAATAAATGGTACATCTTTAACATTTATTGTTAAAATTCTGAAAACTAAAAAATAAATTGAAATTGAAAACCATGAAAGTAAAATATTAATTGTTTGATAAATAATTTCAATAATTAAAAAAATTTTCCTTATAATTGAATGTTTAGAAATTAATAATCTGTAAAAATGTAAAATTGAATATAATGCTGCAAAAAATGAACCATTTAACCATCTTCTACGTTGATTTATAAATTCATTAATTTCAGATGGTACATCAGTAATAGCAAATGAATCATGAATATATTTTAAAAGATATGATTTTTCAGATTTTGTAACTAATTCAAAACATAAAATTCGATCTTCTGCTAAATACATATTACTCTCTAATATACCAGCTGGTTTATCAACATTTAATTTCATATCTTCACCATGGAAATATGCATTTAATGGTTGTCCCTTTAATGCTTCATATCTATAAGCACTAAATGCACCTGGTAAAACTGTAACAAATCCAAATGCAGATTCCATTGGTTTATCTAATATATTTGACATTTTATATTCAAAATTTTGAGCTGCAATTAATGGATTTATAATACATTTACCAAAATCTGATATTTTAAAATAAATTAATCTAAAAATTTTCTTCCAAATTGAACTTTCATCATTAACACTTGCATGATTTCCTAACATTGCTCGAATTTCACCACATGCACCACCAATTTTAGGATTTTTAAAAGCTTTCCAAAGTTTATAAATAGAATCAGGTCCTGGTTCAGTACCAACATCTAATAAAATTATAACTTTTGGATTTAAATTTGGTGAAAGAAAATTTAATGCCCATCTATGTGAATTAATCTTTTGTTTATTTTCTTCCTTTAATAAAAACATCAATTGAATAGGAACTGTTTGTTCTGTAACTAATGGAACTTTATAACTATTATCTGATCTATTATAATCAAATTTACCAATACCAAAAGTAGTTGTATATTCAAATAAATGTGCATTAACTTTATCATCATTAACATAATCTTGCATTATACCTTCTTGGAAAACTCCTAATAATGTCAATAAAGCTTTAGATCTTTCATTTATTTTTGCCTTACCATCACTAACAATAACAACCACAATTTTTTGCCAACTTTGTTTACCAAATGGATGATTATTATTTTCATTTAAATTGTACATATTTTTAATATTCTTGAAAACTCCCTTTAATGTTCTACCTAATAATATTTCATCTTCATTATACATTGTACAAACAATCATTAACTCAGTATCTCTTTTGATTGGATAAATGTTTGGACGTAAAGGATAATTTTCAATATAATCTTTAATAATTGGATTATCTTCATTATAATCTTTTGGATCTGAAGTAATTGCATGATATCGTAAATGAGTAAACTCTGTTAATTGCTTGGCACCTTGAAATGGGATTTTATTCAATAATTGATCTGGAACAGGATAATCAAAACTATAATACTTACCATCAATTAATTCAATTTTATCATCACCTTTATCAGCAAAATTGGCATTATCATTTAAAAGATTATTATTTTCATTTTGGAAATCATCTTCTAAAAATAATTCATTTTGATTCAATTCAGGTTCATCAAAATCACGTTCAAATGATTGATAGAAATCATCATCAAAATTAAAATTATGATTATGATTATGGTTATAATTATTTTCATATTCATCTTGATGTTGATTTTCATTTTCATAATAATTTGATAATTCGTAATTAGATGGAGTTGGTGAGGTATTATAATTATATTGTGATGTTGATTCATGAGGGTACAACGGTTTCACAGGTGTTGTTAAGAAATTAGAAGATATGTTGGAATCATTATAATTTTCATAGACATTAACTATTGCATTTGATTTCGTGTAAATTGATTCGTTATCATCTAAAAAGTCATTACTATTGTTATTATTATCAATATCATCACTGACATTATCAAATGCAGTTGCAAAGGGATCATTGATGGTATGATTGTCACGATTTTCTTCGGCATCATTCACATCATTCACATCGATATTACTACTGCGTCGTAGATGTCTATTTGGAGATATCGATAGACGAGCAGAAGATAAGGGAACTTGTAAACGTACGTCGGGATGGTTCGATTCGACATCTGAGTCGTCAAATGCAAACGGATTCGACATGTTCTGCTGGATTGAAGATAGTTGTTGTGTCGTTCACTCTACAGCAAAAAGAAATTTCAGAAACTTCAGAAACTTCAGAAACTTTTGGTGTTTTTATCAGTTCATCTGAAACAGAGCCAAAACGATTAGTAAAATAATTTTTTGGGCTGAAAAAGAGGACCGTTGGTTTTTCCCATGGGGCGCGTTTCTATTTTAAAAGCTATTTTTAGATATTTCACATTCAGCCTCTATTTCCTTCTTTCTTTCTTTTTTTCTCTCTGAGATCTTTATCAGTTTCTTATCATCAAGGAACTTTTTTTTTTACTTCTTTCAACCCTTCGCTTGTAGAATGTACTGTTCGTCTATGATACATGTACCAGTTTCCATTAATAAATATTTACAGTACATACACGCATAATATATATATATAACTTTTAAATATTCGAAACTAGTATTCATAATCCTCTACTAACACGAGCCCATAATTTTTTATATCTTGCATCTTCTTCTTTATCCTTTTCTTCAACAGTGGGTGGTAAACCTTCATTACTCATATCGGCAAGTCTCACTCTTTCGAAATGTGATAATTGTTTATCCAATTCATCATTACCATCTAATAAAACCCCTCTAGGTAACGTTAAACCTCCACTATATGCACGTAATTGTTCAACTTTTGCAGATTCTTGTCTAAGCATTTGTAACATACGTGCTAATCTACCAATTGCCAGAATCTTGTTACGTAATGCAACTTGATCCAATGATTTTTGTTCTTCTTCAACAACTTCTTCTTCTTTAGTTTCTTCTTTCTTTTCTTCTTCTTCTTTAACAATTTCCACTGATTCTTCCTTTATCTCTTCTATTGGTTTATCATTCTTTTTATTAAGTTGTTCATTTTGAATTTTCATAATAGATTTAGTCAATTCTTTAGATAATGGAGTATCAGTATCTAATTCTTCATCAGTACAAACATTTAATACACTGAATAAAATTTCAACAACTCTTTCAGCAACAAATGGAGCAGACCAATTGAAAACATTCATAAAATTAGGTAAATGATATGGTTCAGGTTGTGAACTAAATTGTCTAATATTCATTGTTGTAACATCATATTTTAAAACTGCTGCTTTATTACCATAAGTACCACAATAATTTGGTGCACTAAACAATGTTATAACTGATGGGAATTTTTGTTGTGGTGTATTTTTATACATTCTATAACCTTTATCTTGTGCTTGATGTGCACGTATAACACATAATAAATTATTTCTTTCTAAAAATTGACAAACTGCATTATATGAATACATGTATGAACAACCTCTTTCATGATTTTCCTTAAATTTTTTAACCTTTGTTGAACCATATACTTCATCATCATAACTATCGGATGGATCTGACCAAACTAAATCACAATATGGTCCATGTGATGGGAAATCAACTTGAAATCTATTGATAGAATCAATTTCACTAATATGTTTAATATCTTTTGATATACCTCCATGAACACAAAAAAATTGTTTGTTCATAATTGCACATATTGGTAATGCACAAAATGATTTTAATGATTCATGATAAACATCAAGTGAATATTTAATTAAACATTCACTTTTAAATGTAAAATGTTGTGTCATTTGTTTACTTTCATGATTACCTCTTAACATTGTAAATGTACTTGGATGATTGATTTTCATAGAATATAATAACACTAAGACTTCTAATGAATAAGAACCTCTATCAACATAATCACCTAAAAATAAAAATGATGTTTTATCAGGATCTCCACAAATTTCAAATAATTTACATAAATCATATAATTGACCATGAACATCACCACAAATTGTAACAGGTGATGGAACATGTAACATATTTGGTTCTTTTTCAAAGACTCTTGTTGCCATCTTCAAAATTTTCAAAACTTGTGATTCCTTTAATTTACCTTCTCTTTTAAAATGTTCACGTAAAAATTTATAATCTGGTAATCCACCTTTATTAGCAAAAAGAACAGAATCTTCAGGTATAATACTGGTCGGTGGTTCAACACTTTTCACAATTCTATCGGTTGTACAAAATTCTTTACCGTTATCATCAATATAAATAGTCGGATCACGTTTAGTGGGTGTTCCACTTTGCTTCATCTTACGTAAAGCATTTTCAATCTTGATTGTGTTTTCATGAGCTGTAAGCTTTTCCTTTGGTGTCGATTCTGCCATTGAGGGTACTTCGGAAAAATGGGTGGCTGATTGTTGGATGTTGAAAGGAGAAAGGAGAAAACAAAGAGCAAGAAAAGCGGAAAAATTAGGAAACCTTTATCAACATATCCATCCAACCTCTGTCATCTGGTGATATAATTGAGAATTCTAACGATGATTAGAAAACCGAGTAGATTTGGGGACTGAGAATTAAATTTCCGCATTTTCGCATTTTCTGCATTTTCTGCATTTTTTTTCTTTTTTCCTTTTTTTCTTTTTTTTCTTTTTTTTTTTGACCGCCGTGAAAAAAATTATTCACTCAGCCACCAAAAAGATAAAAAATTGTTCACCAACTAACTAACTATAGCTGGAAAGGAAAGGTGTTTTTGTTGGAACAACAAGTGGGCAATACACATTACAGCCAAACATACCAGCACTAAATATACCGCCAAACTTCAAAGAAAAAAAGAGAAAACATGTCTGAAATTGTGCTTAATGATTTAGGAACTTTGACTTCCGAAACTCCACTTCTACCATTCCCAAGTGATAAACAAGATGCTAATTTTGAACTAGGAGTATCAATGATTCTCTATAACTGGCATACATTGGCAACGGCTGTTGATAATTCATGGGGTGGGCCACAATCTGCAGAAAAACGTGATTGGATAGCCGGTACAGTTGTAGATGAATTTTTAAATAATAAAGAAATTGATATAATTTATATTCATGAATTATTATCAGGTATAATGGAAGATGAATTTGATTCCATTATTGAAGATGGTTCAACTATTACAATTGCAACCAAAATCATCAATTGTTATAAACAATGTGAAGAAAATCAGTTTGATAAAATCCAACAAGCTTATGTAAAATGGGTTGAAAAGGAAAATAATAAAAAGAGTAAGATTGAAGTAAATGTTATCGATGATCCATTAAATCCAAATGTTTCATCTGATGACGAGGAAGAAGAAGAAGGTGATGATGTTGATATGGATCAGGATGTTGATATGATGGATACCTCCGAAAATAAATATGTTCCTCCATTAGTCGATGATGATGGGTTCACTATTGTTACAAGCAAACATGGAAGACGTTAAAAGCTTGGTATTTATTTACTTTTCTTTCTTTATAAACTTACGGAATACCATTTTGTATTAGAACCTCAAGAAACGGTTGTAGTATACTCTTTTTTTTTTTGTTTAACGAGCCGCTTATAATTCTATAGTAGATGGAGAAAATGCAACATTTCGAGTGTCATAGATTATCCCAAAAATACATCCCTTCTCAATGAATATATCCCCTTCAAAAAAAAAATGCTTTTCCATTCTATAACCTGACTATTGACGGTGGTGACCTAGCAAGATATTTAATGTATGCTTTTTTTCTATGATGGCATCAAAAATAGTGTTCCAAAAAGTACTTTTTAAGTTAAAGCAAAGTCAAAAAAGTGAAAATTAATCATTCTGAAAAATGATAATGTTGCAAAAAATAAACGTTGTAAGTAATTTAATTACAGAAATTTTATATACACTTATTTACTGGCTAATACTTGGACGATTAGACCCCCCATTCCCACGTAGTTGCGATTTTAACGAAACGTCACTATCCCGACGATCCAATGAATTGGGGCGACCACCTTGTCGTTTCCAGAAACCCTCGGCAAATACTCCAGTACCACTACCACGCATATTCAAAAGCGGAGAATTTATCGAATTTCTTTTCAATAAAACTTCAGCAAATGGAGAATTGTTATTATTTGTTGTCAAATTCATCAATTCAGATTTCCCATGTTGTAGTGAATGATGGTTTCGTATCGATACCTTGAATAAAGTTATGTGAGTTCCAAACCAAATACTATTTTTGAGAATATTACTCTCATATCCATAATTTTTATCCTCATAATTTTTATTCATATTCTGATCTACTTGATGATTGTTTCCTTGATTGTCATTACCACCCCCAAGTTTCCATCCACCAAATCCCCATGATGAACTCGTTTTTTTAATTGCAGAAAATCCTGAACTTATTTCAGCTAATAATCCTTTAGATTCATAAACATTGTAATTAAGAAAAACATCCGACCAGATTAAAGAAATGTACCAGGCTAGAGAACTATGATTCCATTTGAATCTTAACAAATTGAAAGACAACTTAGTTGGATCATATAAATCCGATTTCGGAATACCCTTGATCATTGAATCAACATCTAATTTCATCAAGGCTTGAATAACAGAAAGAGAATCTGTTAATTTATTGGGATTGGTAGTAAATCCATTTCTATTGCTCATCTTTTCGTAATTCAACAATTCAACATTTGTCAGTCTAACACATTCTCTTAAAATATGTAAAGATTCTTTACCATTCCAATTATCTTCAAATTTCCCATAATAAGGATTTTTACTATTTTTCTTTTCACTCATACCAATTGGTAATGGAGTATTGAAATTTTCGGAATAAAATGAAATTTTACATTCATCTTTGATTTCTATGTTTTCATTATTTTCTAATTCATTTATTGTCTTGGGATCAATTGTTTCATCAAAATTAAAAGGATTAACAGAAGCTAATTTAGGTGAATCACAAGAAATTGAAATTTGTGATGTTTGTTTAGTTAGTGCAGGCATACTTCGTATTGATGGAATACTTTCCAATGTTGTTTGTCTACTTAATGTCGGCATAACTGTTTCATTTTCATTGAAATTGTTATTATTATTATTATTATTATTATTAAAAGTATAATCGTTCATATCATCATTTTGTGAGTAAGATCTTGAATCAGTTTGTAAATGAAGTTGTCGAGTTTCAAATTGTCTTTTTTCATTTCTAAGTAAGGAACTGAATAAATCATCAGAAATTTTTTTAATTGTGATTGACAATTTACTCAATACACTAGAATTCTTGGATAACATGTACAATAAAACAATTGAATCTGATGAATCTCTACATATGGCTTGACAACATGCAATTAAAATCAGTGAAATATGATCAGTATTGATTTTAGGATTTAGTGATAAATAGGAATGATTTGAATACTTGACCAATACATGAATTAACGAACTTGATGCAGCATAAGATAATTGAGTTGGTGAACATTTTGATAGATCTTTAATTGAAAATCTTCTATTACTTAAAATTTCCCTATTTTCTTGTTTATTGTATTCATATAAGGCAATATGCATCGTTATTATATTATACAACAATTGGATCAATGGAGATGTGATATCGGAATGAATGATTGGATTATTCGATATGGATTCGGAGGATTTATTAGCCAATATATCATTTGAATTATCAATAGAACTTAAGATATTACATAAATGAATTAATATGAAATCTCTATAGGAAGTTGGAATTGTCGAAGTTCTTAATATTTGAGGTAATGATTCATATAATTGAATATTAAAATGAGATAATAATTTTGAATTAATTCTTAAATCCGATGATAAATACAGTAAATTTTGAACGCATAATTTCACAAAACTCTTATGGTTGATATCATCTTTATAATTAAGAATGTAATAAAATAATGCAACAAAGAATTCCGAGCCTATTAATTCTGTAAAAATTGATCTATATTTAGAATTACATTGGAAAAATTCTAGTGATATTATAAGTAATTCTTTTGACCATATATTAATTTCATCATTATTGATCAGTTTAGAAGATTTCATCAAGTATGAAAATGTACTCAAATTATTTAAATCATTGATTGGATTTAGTAGAGGAAATAACAAAGTGTTGATGATGTATTTCAGATCGTCAACTTTATTGATTTTGTTTAAAAACATTCTAGTTCTATTTTTCGGATGATTATTATGATTGAGAATAATATTTTTCTTAAAGAGGAAAGATATATCTTTTGTAGGTATTGGATAGACAACCATTAGCGAGAACAATTGGATAATATTAGTTATTAAGAGAATTCTAATTTTTTTATGAATTTCATTGTTTTGTATTTCTAAACCATTATTATTAATGATATTAGTATTGATATAAGGAGATGAAGTGGATACGCTATGATTGTCACTATTTTTTTGGATTGAACGTAATATTGTATTGAGCAGCGATAGACAGAGTGTATAATATTTTCTCCCATTGGTGACACTTACAAAAACCGTTAAAAATCTTGAGCCTGTATTCACCAATTCATTATGGCTGGTGTATAAATTTTTGGAAAAGAGGGAAATGAGTAAACGGATGATTTCCAATCTATTTGAATCTAGATGAAGTATGGGGTCAGCATAACGAGAAGGGTTTTCACAACCCGGTTCCCAAACAATTGGTTGATAATCATTGGCGAACACGGCGGAAGTTGCATCAGAACGAACAGTGAAATCCAAAGTAAAGAGGAGATCAAGGCATGAATTGATGAGTTCCACACCAAGGGGGATATCAGAATGGATCATTTTATGATAATTTACCTTTAGGGAAGAATTGTCAATTTCACCATTATCATTATTATTATTATTATTATTATCATCATCATCATTATTATTATCATCAACACCTGGAGTTGGAATATTGGAAGATGTTGGGGAGCTTATTATATCACCATTGGACACTACCGGATGCACGTATTTAGCCGACCAAAAGATGGAATCTTCCAAATGGGCACCAGTACTTGATTTTTCAAACAAAAAGGGCATAATAAGCGTCAATAGACGTACACAATTGAACAAATGAAGATGCGGGAACTCCGCCAAAGGTACGTTACCCCTTCCGGCAAGATACACGAGCTGTGTTGCCGCTGCACGGACAAGAGCAGCTAGTACATCCCGATGAGAGTCTCTTAGATACCTTATATCAGAGGGCTGGAAAGTGGCCTGAATATCTTCCATCGAAGAAGGGCTCGTCCAAAAGGGCGCCCAGTCGACGGAGGCCAGATGGACGAGCGGGTCCTTCATAAGAACAGCCAACTGCGTCCTGAGCCGTGTGCACACGCCAGAGGCCATTTCTGTTTGGTGATATGTGCAAGCCTAGGTAGGACCGGGTATATCGAAGATACGGTATAGATGCTGTCCTGGCAACAAACAGATCGAGGTAGCCTCCAGGGGAGTTCGCGCCGCCAATTTAACGGGCGCCACCCGCCGCTCTACGCCGCTCTACGCCGCTTATGGTGGACTGGGATAATCTCAAATAGGTATCGTATGGTTTTGTGTTGATATATAGGGAAGATACACATGGAGGGCTGGATCAGAAGTCCTCGTCAAAGACAAGAGGCCCGTAGCGCTGGGTAAAGTCCGCCACCTGTCTCTCCTTGCCCGTTGCCTCTTCCTCGATTCTCTCTCTTTTGAGCCCCCTTTGCAGCGCCACCGCCCCGCTGTGAACGCCATCGATCTCGTGCTCCCAGCCGCCTAGCGACGAGCAGGTCGATCCGTTGTAGTCAAGCGCAGGAGGTGCATCCAGGTGCAGTGGCAATGGCACTCTCTGTGGTGCTAATGACGGTGTCAATGCGGATGCGGATGCCGATGTCGAAGCGTGAGGGAGCCGGTAGCCGTTGCTGACTGACTGTCTGATCCGCATGCCCAGCATCTGCAGGCGCACGGTGTCCGCGTCAACGGGTGCGTTGCCAGCTAGTGTCTGTTGTCGTTTGTACTGGTCCATTGGATAAGGAAAGTGTGGTCATCAACAATAGAAAAGCTAAGCATCAGTAAAATTCTAATATAATTTCTACACTCTATTTGATAATAATAGTAAATATCGCGACACCTTCCTCTTCAGTCTACTCTACTTGTAGTTGAGGATCGTCCGCTTTGGTTTCCCCTGTCGGCTCGAGGAGGAGTCGTCGTAATCGTCGTCTCGCAGAGATTGGCGCCCCGTCCCTGTCCGCAGCGACATTGGTCCGTACCTGCTGCCGTGTCGCGACCCGTGTGCAGACCCATGCGCGGATCCAAGTGATCCGTGTTGACTGTGCAGTGACATCGGACGGGACTGCTTGCCATTTGTAGTGGTGTTGACAGCAGAATTGGAATTCCCAATATTGACATTGCCATTGCCGACACGGTGTCTATTTGAATAAACATTCTTGTTAGTTAAAGATTTCATTAATTCATCATAATCTAATTCGCTTGATACATCTAATTTCAACTCTTCAATATCACTTTGGAAATTCTTGCCAAACAATTCAACTAATGATTCATGTTGTAGTCTCAATGTATCGGGAATAATCAACCCATGTAACTTCAATAGATTGTTCATAATCTTAATCAAATCTTGGAAACATTCCTTTAATTTCAAACAATCATTTTCATACTCTTCAATGCTCTCCCCTAAATCAATACTGGAATCTTCCCTGTAATTAAAGAAAACCTTAAATTGCCCTGCACCTCCATTGACAGGCGAATCAACTGTACCAGCCAAAATTCTGCTAACACTATTGAACATCGAACTGGATGCAATGGATTCTAACTTAATATTATCTTTCAAATTTTGTTTGATCAAATATTCCAAATTATTCAATTCCTCATTCTTTATCATCAATGATCTAACTGCATTCTTAATCGGTGGAATCCTAATAACATTGGTACTCTTAATCTCACTTCTATTCATCAATGTAGGGAATGTCATAAATGTAGTATATGTGATCTCCTCAGTCCATAAATTAGTGATATTATTAGCACCTGGTAATCTTCTAGTATTGATAAACGTATTTAAATTCTTATTATCAACATACTGTTTGGCCATATGTGATAATTTCTCACTACCAAAACTTTGCTTTCTTGGAATAACAGTCTTGATGTACAAATATTTACCAATTGGACTATTATCTTCATTCATCAATTTATTCGCTTCTTCTTCATTACTGATAATTCTTGAACCAGGATATAATCTATTCAATCTATTATGAACACTAGTAATATGTTCATATGGTAATCCTTCATAAATAAATGTTTTACTCCTAATAGCTTCAGGAAATCCTAATCCAATAAATGAAATCTTAAAAAATGTACTCTCTAATCTATCAACATTCTCTAATTCTCCATATAGTTTTCCAAGCTCTGAATGACAGTATGATAATCCCATCAATTCAAAATTATACTTAGAATATGCTTCTAACATTTCATTGAAAATTTCAACTGCTTGTTCTAATTTATTACCCTTAATGAAATTGGCTGCAATAATCTTAAACAAATCAACCTTTCTCTTAAAAGCTGTTTGACTTGGCAATTTAGGTTTGGAACATTCAGGTAAGTATGCGTTGATATCCCATTCCCAACTATTCGCTAACAACTCCAAACTTAATGCTGCTTGAACATAATTCTTTTTCTCCAAATAGTTCTCATACATATCACAAATAAAACCTTGAAACAATTCAGGTCTATCAACATTCATCAAATAACTTGAAATATTCAATTTATGGAATGTACGATCATCATCAAATTCTTCACCATTAGGAACTTGTGTTAATCCAACTAATGAGATCAAATATCTTGATAAGGTTTTGACTAATTTATTGACTTCATTATATGAAATGTCTTCAACATCCATCTTCTTAATAACATTTTGAATTGAAATCAAATAATTGGTAATTTCGTTACTATCTGGTGAATATGTCAATTCATCTTCAAATAAGTCATACAATGAAGAAATAGTTTCCTTTTCAAATTCAAATAATGAATCATTTACAACCAATTCATTAGCTATCAATGTCCAAAATATTTTAACCCCAACGTTTAAACATGATTCATTTCTTTGCATAGAAAATAACATAATCCATTTTAATAATTCATGATTATTCAATTTCATAATTGAACTTTGATATCCTCCAAAATTTTTCAATTGGAATCTAGCTTGATCTTCAGCATCTGCTTCTTTACTCAATGACTCCCATGAATTGTTAATAATATTGGAAAGTTTACTTCTCAAATCTGTGGTTAATTGGAAACATCCCTTCTTAGGTGTGAATTCCAATTGCTCAATACAAACAGGCTTAGCAGTAGCAGCCTTACAGAGTAATGTCAAATATGAATTCCACATTGGAATTGTATTGTTATCAGCCTTCGGAATAAATGGTTCAATTAATCTCAATACTAAATAACATCCTTGTAAATTAATTGAATGCAATGATAACCATGAATCATGTGGATAGAACCTACCACTAATTAAGTATTTCACAGTTTGTAAAATTGATGTAATACTTGTATTTCTATTGAATAATTGAATATCAAATTTGTTGACCAAAGTTTGATAATTTCCAAGATTATTGTTGGTATCATTTTCAGCTTGATAGAAATCATTTTCATAATTTTCGAAAATTTTCATTGTTGAAACAATAATAATTGAAAAATCAACCAGAATTTCAACGAATGTGATATCTGTGACAATTGAATCCATTGTTTGCTCAATGAAGGGATATTCATTAGGAAATACTTGAGTAAATGTTCTCTTCTTTTTGAAATATCCATTGTTCAAACAATATGAATAATATTTATTGAAAGTTATGGATAAAAATGGTAATAATTTGATAAGGAAAACATAGAGTTGCTTACTTTTATCAATATATACTTTCTTACCACCAAATGTTAAATTGATAACTGATAGGTAGATACCCAAAGCTAATCTTGAACAGTCTAGATCAATAATATCACTTGAAAAAATACTCAAGATAATTTCCAATGATGAGCATAATAATGTATTAATATCATCATTATTACCTTCAATGAAAATTGAGTTGTTTAATAATCTATTGATGAAAAATAATTTACTAATGACAAATTTATGTTCTCTGCTTTTCTTCTTATTCACCAATGCACTAGAATTGGAATCTTCTAATGAACCTAAACCTTTCAATTTATTACTATGAATCCAATCGATTGAGAATTTAATCAATTCACCACTATTAAAAAATGGTTTCAAGACATCTAAATAAAGCTCCAAAGTTTCAATAATTAATAATTGATCAGGTAAAACATTATCAATATTCGCATCTAGAAAAGTTGCAATTGATTTGGTAAAGGAGTAAACTTGATTTTTAAATTGGTTTTCATCCTTTATACATAATGAACAAATTTTTAGAACCAAATAAGATGTTCTGCATAATGCTCTACCATTTGCATTCCAATCTTTCAAAAAAGAGCAAAAAACTAAGGTCATGGACTCTAATAATGATTCACCAACTTTGGGAAAATATTGGTTACAATCTTTAATCATATTATTGAATAAAACAGAATATTCTTGATTTCTAATAATTGTAGCATCTAATAAATGAACTAATGCATCAAACAATGATTTTTTTAATTTATGTAATCCTAATTTTGACGATGCATCATATGCACAAACTATTTCATAGCAAAAATTTGGGAAAAATCTGATCAAGGTACTTAATTCAATTCTTTTCAATTTACCCAACATATTAATAAATGATTCTTCGTTTGCACTTAAATTTGTACCATATATATTCAACCAATTTAAGATATTGGTACCAATTGAATCTCTGTTATAAGCTTTACCAACTACTTCAATATCCATTTCAAGGTTTGCAACAATGCTTGAATCACTTGCCTTCAAATCAACATTGATTGGAGTTTTAGAATTAACACCACAAGCTGAGATTTCATTCGATGCTCTTAATAAATATTGGGTTGTACCAATGAAGGTTTCATCCATGAATAGGTCAAAGATTAAATAATCATTTTTGTTATCAGGTTGATCACTCAAACCTCTGATCACAATAAGTTCTTGAATTGATTCATTTGGTGAAACTGAAAGGAAGATCCATGAATCTAATAAAGCTTCATTTCTACCCTTTGCAAATTTTAAGGAATTATTGGATGATTTAACATGAACAGTTAAGAAACTCTTTTCATTCAATTTTAAAGTTTTATTTGTAACTTTATTCAATTTCAAATAAATTCTATTTTCATCAAGTTCTAAAGGATTGAAACTTAATGTTGGAATACAAGCCCAGGCAACGTTATTAAAATTACCATTACTTCCAGAGATATCATTCAAGATCTTTTTATTATCATTAGTCAATTTTAATTCTTTGATACTTAAAATCAATCTTTCAGTTCTTGGATTAACTGCAACACCCTTGCTCGAACCGCTAATAATTCTATCAACTAGCTCACCCCAACCATTATTAACCATAGTTAACGATTTTGCCATCATTTGATTCATACCTGCAAATAACTTAACTTCTTGTTTTTGAGAATCTAAAAATGATGAAAATAATTTGATAACAAATCTGTGAGATTGACCTGAAACCAAATGTCCTTTTCTATTAGAGAAAATTCTGGAAATATCAGCAACACCAGCACAAATACCTTTACGAATCACAGGTATTTTGGAAGTGTTACTATCAGAAATATGAATAGTTTCAGTTATTAAAGCAACCAAGTAAATTCTTGATGATTCAACCTCGATTGCCGGAATATTAGTGAACAAAGCGGCAGCCAATGTATCCAATTGAATATCTTGATTTGCTTCGATATTAATGCAGAAAGCCTCAGTCAATCTTTTCTTTGAATTACGTAAATACATATAAGCTTTCATACCGGCATAACCCTTTGGTAGAACATTTGAAGAACCAAGAACCTCCTTGAAATCAACCATAATATTTGATGGAATTGTTTCATCGAATTTGGTATTCTTTGATGGGATAAAGGATGTGTTTAACGCAGAAAGATAATTCGGTGATAATGCTGAAATGACTTGACTTTGGGTAATATCTGCTGGATCCACTAAATCATCTTCATTATTAGATTGGAATTTGTATAATTCGGCAGTCTTATCATCACGTGCCATGATTGATGCTTTACCATCAATATCAGATTTTGAATGATGTGATCTATTGATCATACCACCACCGGATGATAGCAATTTGGAAAATTTACTCATTAAGAATATAACTTTCTTCTTTGCAATTGTTTTCTCATATTGAGTAAGAATATCATAATGTAAACTGGTACGAATATCATCTAATTCGTAATAAATTTTTGATAATTTTTCAAAGAATTCAAAATTATTTTTGGAATAAACTGCAAATAAAGTTGATGAGATTGTTTTCAAAGTAAGTTTGATTTCTTCTGCCAAATTTTCAGAAAAATTTGAATCTGTTAAAGGCAATTGAGGTTTAAAAGGTTTTCTAATCCTGTTGATTGAGTTTGAAATGGAGTTTAGATCAGAATCATTCATAACAGAGTAATCATCATAATCATCATACATTGTAGAATTATTGTAATCTAATTGTAAATCGGAACCATTGTTATTTGCAGTTTGTGATTGATCAATATCAGATTTCGAAACAACTTTAACACAATCCAATGGGAAAATGGAAATGGAAACATTGGCTTCAGGTAATTTTTTGACATCAACTGAAGCTGAGATATAATCAGCAGGTAATGGTTGCATTACCGAATATCCTCTTGCCCATACAAATCCAGTCGATTCAACGGTCAGAGTTTCAAAAATGTACACCTTTTCACCCACATATAAGTTTTTCAGATTCTTTGCCACTTTCTTTGGCAGTTTGGCCATAGATTCCGGATCATCCAAAGGTAGAAACGAATGGATCACTTCAGCATGCCATAATTGTTCGGCGGAGTTCCAGGGGGTGTCTGTGCTGGAGCTCATTGCAGAGGAGACCGATTCGCCCTGCTGCATTGTCATCCCACGACGGGCTGCTTCTACACTCATGCTTGTTTACTAGAGGATGCTCTGAACACTGACTTTCAACTAAAGGCTCAACAACTTCAAACAGCTGCAAGGGAACTGTATCAGCAGCACTTCTCCAGATGCCCATTAAATTCTCACGGTTTACGTCGCCCTTAAAAAAATGATTGCAGCCAAACGGTTTTTCCCAATCGGGCAACTGTGGCCGACGGCGGGTGGGAAACACCGCTCTGATGTGATTAACGAGACTTTCTCTACACACTGCATCAGTCAAAAGCACTCCATCCGTTGGGTTTCCTTCCCCCAAGTAAGAGCACCAGATATAGCAATGGGATACACCGACTACAACAAGTTCCTCATGTTTGGGGACTCCATCACAGAGTACGCCTTTGACCAGTATTGTCTCTCAAAGGATGCTGATGCACCCGTCCAATTTGTGCTGGGACCTGCATTACAAAATGCCTACCAACGTAAATTACAAGTGGTGCAACGTGGTTTCTCAGGATACAATTCCAGAGATGCGGTTCCACTCGCCAAGTCCATTTTGAAGGCAGAACACGACAACGTTAACGACTCTCAAAAGATTAAGATTGCATACATGTTCTTTGGAACTAACGATGCTCGTTTAATTGGTACTTCTCCAGCGAACAACGAATCAATGCCAATGGAAAGATTTGTTCCACAAATGAAGGCCGCTGTTAAGGAGTTTACATCGAGAAATATCCCACTTGTTGTGGTTGCGCCAGGTGTCCACGTCGCTGAAGATTGGGATAAATCGTACCCGGATGACTTAATCACCGGAGACTACAGAACCAACGAAAGAAATAAGTTGTACCAAGACGCTCTCAAGGAACACATTACTGATGTTCCTGTGCTTTGTTTGTACGATTTAATGATGGAATGGATTGCTGAAAAGCCAGAAGAAAGAAAATGCGCCGATCTCCTCTGTGACGGTATCCATTTTTCAGGAATCGGTTACAAACTTATGTTCAACGAACTCCTTGCCACCATTGCTAAATTTTACCCGGAAGTCCACCCAGACAACCTTGAGTACCGCTTCCCATACCACGCGGAACTCAAAGACGATACGTTTGCCAACATTGATTGAACCTTTAACTAGAAGGATCCCACTCACGGGATGTTTTTAAGAACGGCTTTATACTAGTAACATGACGTTTTTATAAATTTTTTTGTGATTTAAGGTTTCCAGCACTCTTTCACCAGATCCCCCTAGAATGTCAAGGTAATTAATATCTGTCAGATATGTAAGTGACAACATAACATATCCCAATGGTCTTCTTCTTTACCATTTAAAATCAATTAGCCCAATCATTCACTTATTTACAATGGGAGTACGATTAGGCGAAGTAATCTACATTGCTGTCAAACCAATTTTTAAAATTTACTTGATTATAGGTGTAGGAATCATTCTCAGCAAGAAAAACATCCTAACTGCAGAAACCGAAAAGAATGTCAGTTCAATAGCAATAAATGTGCTTATACCATGTTTGGCATTTCAGAAAATTGTAAGTAATATTTCCAACAATGATATTCACCAGATAGCTACAATTGTCATCATTTCGTTTTTCATGATGAGTGTAGGATCGATATTATGTTTCACCTTTGGTGTAATTGCTCGATGTCCTAGAAGTTGGTGGGGTGGATTAATTTGCTGTGGACTGTTACCGAATATCTCGGATTTACCAATTGCGTATTTACAAACAATGGAATCGTCAACAATATTCGATGATATCGATAAAGGAGTAAGTTATGTTATGATTTATCTTACTTTACAAATGTTAGTGCAATTTAATTTTGGTGCTTTCAAACTTATAGAAATAGACTTCCATACAGAAAAGTCAATGCATGAAAACAATGATATAGAAAAAGATAATAACTCTTCTTTATTATCAACATCATCAACAACATCAACATCATCAGAATCGTCAGAATCGTCAGAATCATCAGAATCATCTCTTTCAACACAACTTTCCGCACAGCCTCCCTTACTCACTATTCCAACAAATAATAGAATATCACCATATAATGAAATCATGCTACAACACAGAATAGCTAATACATTATCTGCAACATCATTAACGCCATCTGATATACCCCAAACCCCAATCCTTCGGAAAAACACATCATCCAACACAAGGTTGAATGAACCATTATCAAGAACATTATCAGTTCCTAGGAAACTACTGGATAATGATCAAATAGGACAACAGTCGGAAACTATGCATGATATTATCCGTGTATATTCTAAATATGCATTATTAGAACCAATTGAACAAAATTTCTCTAAATCTACGAAAAATGCTGAATCTTTCTTTCACAAATTCATTATACTTATCAAAACTACAGATTATTGGAAACTCTTTAAATCTATATTAAAACTATGGATGGCATCTACTTTAAAAGTTGTTTCAATTACAATGATTTTATCAATTACAATTGCAATGATACCGTGGGTACAGGCATTATTTATAAACACACCACAAGCACATTTACCACCTGCACCTGATGGTGATCCTCCCTTATCTTTTATTATGGATTTTGCAGGTTATCTTGGAGCGGCAGAAGTTCCATTTGGTCTTTTATTGTTAGGTGGTACCATTGGAAGATTAGATTTTTTTAAAATACCATTCAGAGTTTGGAAAGTACCAATTGGTGTTGTTTTAGCTAGATTGTTCATTATGCCAGTTATAGGTTGTGCCTTCAATTCCAAGATTTTCAAAGATGGTTTATTTTACAATGAAAAAATTCTTTATTTTATATCAAATATCAACTTTTGTTTACCACCAGCCACTTCATTATTATACATTACGGCATTTTATACCCCTATAGATGATAAACCCCACATTCAAATGGATTATCTTGCATTGATTTATATCCTACATTATGTTTTACTTGTGGTATGTTTACCATTTACAACAACTTATACAATGAAAGTACCCCTTCATTTATAAATAATTTTTTTATTCTTTACCGGTTTTTCATCTTTTTGATCTGTTTATTACTAGAATTTGTAAAACTTCCCAATAACCAAATAAAAATATTCAAAATATGTAGACCCATATATGAGAAGAAAAAACAACTCATGCAACTAAACGTCCAGATGAATGTAACTCCAATAATAAAACATAAACCTGGCCACCAGTATAGCCACCACCTGATCCCATTCAGAACATAGTCAAATTTAACATGGGCATCAATTATATAAATATCATTTAAATCCAATTCAACCAGTAAACTTGTATTTTTGAAATCTTGTTCCATTAATTTTCCTTCAAATAATATCAAACCAGTTGAAAAACTATTACTCTTTAATTCTTTAAAATCTCCAAATGAATCCAATAAATCAACAGTCTTTAAATACTTAAAATTATCACTTGAATCCAGTTCAAATCGATCTTTTTGACCTAATATCCAATGTACATTCTTCCAAGAGAATAATTTCTGTATTCCCAAAGGAACAAACACTTTTAACATCCATTGTGGAACAACATAGTCTAATATTCCTATACCACCACCAATTCCCAATTCATTCTCATAACTGCTTATAAACGGCACACCACGTGAATATGATTTCCCCACAACTTCATTCCATGATCTAAACCTCCGATCTGCACGATAAATATTATACGAATTATCATGACCCATTGATAATTCTTTAAAGGGCCATTTTTTCCCATTTTTTAACTCACTTGGCTTTTGTTGAATCATCACAGGTGGATTATTATTATCATATACGCTTAGTCGTACACCACCTATTGTTGATTCTCTATTTAATTTGATATATTTAACATTGACTGTTAAAACTTGTTCAATTTTAGTAAATATATTGGTATTCGATTTTTTCCATCCTTTGATTTGATCATATGCAGAATCAGTCATGTTATAAAATGCATATGGTCCCGTAGATTCAAGATATTGAAATTGTAAATTAAGTAATGGTGGTGGCGTTGGAATTAATGTTGATTTATACTGTAAAAATAAATACATTGAACTCGGAAGTAGTATGAATATCATACTCGATAGTACCAATAAAAAGTACGTCCATGATTGAAACAATCGAATGGGTATGTTCATTGATACTCTCATCTTGTTTGTACGAAGAAAGGTAATGTGTAAACAATAATCGATTTCGGGTTTTTTTTTTACAGTTATTTTGGCCAAACTCCGATTACTGTTTTTTTTTCATTCATTTTTTATTTTTTCAAAAGTTACTCTAAAGTTTTTCATGCTATGAAGTGATATATAATGCTATATATAATATGTGTAGATGCGCTCCGTCCCAGTAATGTGTTTTTGGATATATTTTGTTAATTTTTTTTAATTAGCATTCAATCGGTCCCCCTTAATATGAGGTATGATATTTGGTATTGATAATTTTAGTTTTTCGTAATTGTTCTTGTTTAATTTAAACGATTGGTATTTATTCTTTGGAATTGATGGTAGTTCCAATAGCGATGAAGATGAGGAGGAAGAAGAAAATGAACAACGGTCAGTATTTTCATGTATTAAGTCATTGATAGACAGTAAATCTTCCTCATTATTGCTGTTATTAATTTCATTGATCTTTTCGGTGATAAATTTTTGGAAAACACTAATTTCCTCATTATAAGTTAACAAGCCATTTGCTAAATAATTCAGCGATGCTGCTGTATTTTTCATACAGTCTTTAATATCTGCATTATCCCCATTGTCCAGTATCTTTGTACCTGTATTATATCCGAAATCAATCTCATCATCAAATCCAGATAAATTTAAATTTAAATCTGTAAGATCACCACCAAATCCTCCATTTAAATCAATATTATCAAACTCAAAAATATCTTGAAATTCATTATCAATTCCATTTGCAAAATTGTTTTCATTTTCATTTTCGTTCTCATTTTCGTTCTCATTCTCGTTCTCGTTTTCATTTTCATTTTGATCTAAGATGCTTTCTAGAGAAGGTGATATTTTGTTAAATTTATACTTCATTAAATGGTTTGAATCTACGTAAGGTAATTTTGGCTCATCATTTATCACCAACAGTTCCTTATGTGTATATTCACCAGCTATTTGATTATTAAAAGTGTTCAATTGTTGCAAAAATGTGTTGATTTTTGGTCTGTTATTGATTAATTTAAATTCAAAAAGGTATTTATTGACCTCTATTTGATATTTCCACTCAGGAGGTTGAGAAATATCATCAAGTGTATTGGATGTATTATATGATTCATTTTTCAATAATTCTAATGAAGATAGCGATGATGAAATAGAGGAAATTGGTGAATCATTTATACTAGATGATGTGTCTTTGATAGGTGTTGGTTTTGAGATATTCAAAAATTTCGAAATACTTCTAGTATTTGTATTATCATTGGCTGATCCATCAAATTTGTTAGATTTATTGAATATTTTCCCTAACCATCTACTGTTACTGTTTTTAACATTTTCATCATTTTTGTTGGATGATTGTGAAACTTTATTAATTCTACTCTTGGAAGAATTTTTACTATCAGTAGATAAAGAAGAAGAGACAGAATAAACAGCATCATCTAAAATTTCATATGGATATTTTCTTAATTTGTTATCTCTTTTGATTTCATCTTTGGTTTGATTCAGTGAAATAATAAATTTTTTATTAATTATTGGATCGTATGGTTTGAAAACTAGTCCGTCAGTTTTATTATACGTTGAAGTTAATTTGTCAAGAATTAACTTATTAATTATTGATTGATCTAATGACTGTTTGAATTTAAAATCATGATAATGAAAAATATTTTCTAATGAAGAAATACCCAATATTTTCCAAACCAATAATTTAATATACATGTTTCTCTCTAATGGCATATAATGACCAAAAAACTTAGACCAATTATCCGAATTGACAAGATAGAGGACCATATTCAGTTTCAATGATTCAGATGGTTTTGAAATCCAATGATACGTCAGAGAAGGATCTTCATGACAATCGTTTGGTATATAGTCCCAAATTTGATAGAGTGTTGTCAATGACTTGATTTCTGCATTAATGTTATTTGAATCCAAAAGTTTGACCAAAACATCAAACCAGAATGTCCAATCCAAAGAAGTGAATAAACTTTCTTTTGATTCAACACTTATATGGTTGAGAAATTGAACATAAATGTCAAAAATGGCTTCAACCATCATGGAATCCAATATGCTTGTTTTCATCACAAATGATTTAAGAATGATTTCATAACATTTAATTAATCCTGAACAAAGTAAAACTTCTGAGTCATTCCTTGGGTTTTGTAGAACATCAGATAAAAGATTGAACAATTTATCGATATTCGATTGTGATGAAACATTTGGAGGTACAATAAAGGGATAATTATCATTTGATAAATTATTGATGTTAAAATTCTTATTGTTTTTCGAATTTACGTACTTAGTAACTTGATTTTTAATTTGATAATCAAAAATCTCATAAATATGTGTGAATAACTGTGAAAAACCTGGTAAATTGAAAATATAAGAATCGTTAATCATCAATAGAGGAAAGTTTTTTAGATATATGGAGGAAATCATCAAATAATTTCTAAAAAAAGAACAGAAAACAGATATGTTATCCAATGAAGACCATCGATTTACCCATATACCCTTTGTATCATCAATTCCTACAATTTTTTCTTTAGGTGGAGTCATCGAGTTTATGAAATGTGACTCTATGGTATAGTTAACAGATCTAATGAAATTATTGGAGTTTATAAGTGATGACAAATGATGAGGAAATTTTGCCGTTAAATCATTTAAAACTTGTGCAAAATCATCAGTTGAATAATTTTTATGAGTATAATTGTACAGTTTTTTGAAATTGATTAGTTTGGTATTGAGTAGAAAACATAAACCTTTGGAGATGTCATTTAGATTAAAGAAAGAAAATGCCAGAATTTTTCCAACAAAGATTGAAATTGATAATGTTATATTTTTAGAATTTAGACGTTGTATGGATAGTTGAAAAGTTTTCAGTAGAAGTTTTTGATAATTTTCGTACATTAGAGAAAACTCTGTGGAAGATTGTAAATTTGCCTGATAAAGATACCAAATATTATGTGATATTATTCTGGATAGGGCTTCAAAATAGCAGTTTTTATCCAACGAAGAAACAATAGTGTAATCTAGTAATAGAATGTTAGTGAGTTCTGATGCCCAACTAAGTAAAATAGTCGAAAAGGAATGCAACATATCAACATTTAAATCTAACAGAGAAGTAGACAATAGATCATTTACTTTTGAAAATGGGTATGGTGGATAACGTAGATATGGAAGTAAATGTAAACGTATTATATTGGCCCTAGATGGTGAACTCTTTTTTATATTGGAGAATTTATTCAGCGATTGCTCAAACAATTTGATATTTACAGATAAAGAGTATGTACCCTCATTGATGTTGATTGTGTTAGATGAGTTGAGGGAAATTTGACCAAACTGTTTTGAAAAGATCAAGGGAGAAACTGATGTAAGAGTTGGAATTGAGAGGGATGATATATTTGGTGATATGTTTGAAGATATTGCTGGTGTTCGTTGCGATGATTTCAGTGATGGAGATCTAGAAGATTTGGATTGAGCACGAGGTGGTGGAGGTGTTTCAGGGAACTGTGTAGTATTGGGAAGATGAGATGGATTCTGGGTCTCCTGCACGTGATCGGACTTACCTAGATTTGAAGGAGTTTTAGCAGCGGGGGGTTCTTCCGGGGAGGGCTGGCGCTGCCCACGACGACGCGAGAGCAGACGCATGTCTTGTATAAGGTATAAAGACAATTAGAAGAGAGTGCAATGCGGGGCCAATTGAGGTTTTTGGACACTTTCATAAGAAAAGGCTAATTAAATGTAGGGCCGACATGTCAAGTTGTAAACTCACGAATAGAAACATGTTACAGAAACGTAAACATAGCGCCAGCGCCAATATCTTCTAGCCGCCATCGCCACCGCCACCGCCATTGCAGACGCAGACGCGACGCAACACCTGGCTTTGTCGCGGCGGAAATATAAAGTCGGGAATTTCAGCTATCGATATTGAGCGAAGAACGGCACTGATATTATTAATGTAATAATAATATTATGTCAATTTCGTTTAGTACCGGCAGAGCAACCTTCCCTGGCTGGATAATTTCCCACGACATCCCTTTTTGCCACTCTTAAGGTCTTGCTTCCTTCCCAGAATGTCCAGCAACAACCCACAGCCGATCAACATTGCTTTTTCTAGAAACAACGTTCATCAGCAACAGCAACAACAACGGCAGCAGCAACAACAGCAGATTCAGGTGGAGAGACAACAGCAACATCAAATTCAAGTAGAGAGACAGCAACAACAGCAAAATCAACTGCAACAACAACAACAAAATCAACAACAACAAAATCAACATCAACAGCAAATGCAGATGCAACACCAGTACAAAAGCAAACTCAGAAGAGAAAGTATTGCCCATTCGCAGGGGATGGGTGGTATTTCATGGGGGTCAGTTGGTGTAGGATCTTGGTTGAGAGATGAAGTTTTCATGTATCAAAACCAACTAATTAATAATAGTCAAAAGCAACACTCACATAACGTTCATAATAGTAATCATAATATCAACAACAATACCAATACTATTAACAATCATAACAATAACCACAACAATAATAGCAACAATAACATTAATAATAGTAATATAAATACTTCTCAACCGAGACGTCAATCTATAAATCTATTTAATGGGAACTTCAACAACAATAATGCTATGGATTTAAGGAATGATAGTATTATGATGGGTGATTCATCAATACCTAATTCTTCGTATTTGGCAGATTTAGAAGCTAATTATTGTAAAGATTATGCATGTTGTGGCCAACTTTTACCAACTCTTCATGACCTTTTAAAACATTATGAAGAAATGCATATACCAAATGATCCAACTTTAATATCTGCTGATACCTTTGATCCTCACAATATAAATTCTGCCAATAATAATCTTACCAACAACCACATAACCAATACCAATAATACTTCCGCATTGGATCATTTATCCAACCAACCTAAACATAATATAAATACTGCAATGGATACAGTTCAAACAAATGAAGTCTTTCTCAACAATCATCTGAACACAAAGCAAAATGTGGATAATGATAAACCTTTTGAGTTTAATTCAAGGGATGATAAAGTATCTAATTTTAATTTGAATCTTTCATTTGATAATATTAACGATCATATAAACAATAATGGGAATAATATAGACAATAATACAAAAAATGGTAATAACAACAACACCAATAATAATAATAACAATAATAATAATAATAGCAACAATAATAACAGCATGATCATTCAAAATACACTGTCGGACTTCAATTTTAACAAAACTTCTCCAAACAACGGATTTCAAACATCAAACAATCTTCAAAACCTTCAATCACAACAACAACAACAACAACAACAGCAGCAGCAGCAGCAGCAGCCGCAACAACAGCAGCAACAACAATCATCACATGCACTCAATTTTAATTCAAATCACAATGATTTAGATTTAGATATGGACATGGATTTGGATGCACCGTTTGAAATGGAAGTAGATGATGACAATCATAACGACGAAAATACAAGCAACAGTCAAATAAATCCTAACCCTATTAACAATACAAGTTATATTGATAATCCTGCAAGAAGTTTATATGTAATTGAACAAACTGAAGAAAGACCATTCCAATGTCCGGTTATTGGATGCGATAAAACATACAAAAATCAAAATGGTTTGAAATATCATAGAATACATGGTCATCAAAATCAAACATTACGTGAAAATGCAGATGGTACATTATCTGTGATTAATCCTGATTCAGATTCTCCTTATCCTAATGGTATGCTGTTTGAAAAGGATAAACCTTATAGATGTGAAGTTTGTGGTAAACGTTATAAAAATTTGAACGGTTTGAAATATCATAGAGGTCATACAACTCATTGAACAGATTTTCTTCTTCAGTTTTCGAAACTTTTAGGATCATCATCTTTTGTTGTTGCATTTCAAAGATATTGAACACTTTAGATTCATCAATATATCTTGCTTTACTATCTTTCACAATCTTATAAATCTTCGCTTAATATACTTATACAACGCACATAATGTACAATACATATCACCCGACGCTATTAATTTTACATTATACTCCACCCGCTTGCTTTTCTCTTAGTTTATTTAAATTAATATTACTAGATTTTATATCGTTATTTCTCAAAATCACATTAATACAGTAATAAAAATCTTCATAATTCAGCGCCCCCCTTTCCACCCTCACGCATATTTAAAAAAAAAGAAGGACATGTCATTTAAAAAACTAAATTTCAAGTG
Source organism: Pichia nakasei (assembly GCA_030570355.1). Classification (NCBI taxonomy): domain Eukaryota; kingdom Fungi; phylum Ascomycota; class Pichiomycetes; order Pichiales; family Pichiaceae; genus Pichia; species Pichia nakasei. The sequence continues at coordinate 325,717 of JAJLVL010000002.1, forward strand.
TATGGCATGTTAATAATATGATTAACTCCTTTTTCTTCTTTGAAAAGTAACAAACAAAACATGGCATTCCAATATGTACTTACATTCTCACTATTAATTGCCGAAATGGTGCTATTTGCATTAATTTCACTCCCATTACCATCGAAATTGCGTCGTCCATTGTTAAGAACGTTATCAATTCCTTTCCATTCATCGCAATTTCAAATGATTATGAAATGTATTTTCGTTTTCATTGGGATAATGTTTTTAGATTCAGTCAATAGAACAAACAAAGTCACCAATGAATTGAATGGTGTACCAAGTAATGATTATAATTTAATTAACGGTGGAGGTGGAGTAAGTAGAGCGGAAATTCAATCCAGAAGATTTTATTCACAAAGAAATATGTATCTTTGTGGTTTTACATTGTTTCTATCATTGATTTTGAATAGAACTTATTCAATGGTCTTTGAGTTGTTAGAAATCAAGGAGAAGATCACCAAATTGAAGATTGATTCAAGTTCAACATCAATTGATGAATTAAAAGACGTGGAAGCTGAAAATGAAAAATTAAAGGAAAAGATTAACGAATTAAAGACTGAAAAGGAGTCAATCTTGAAAAAATCAAAAGCTTTAAGTGATGAATATTGAAATATTATTTAAATAGTGTTTATAAATGTAATATTTTATATATATCTATAATACATAGTTCAATTTCTTGAATTTTCATATGAATTACTCTTATGTTTTGGAATAAATGAAAAGTTTTCATTTGCTTTACCAAGGAACATTTCAGTAATTTTGATCCAATCTTTATAATCACTTGAACCTAATAAAGTTTCTAATTCATTTCTACCTCTCCATTTTGGTGGTCTTTCATTTAATTTTGGTGGTAATTTATCTAAAATTCCAACAGGAATGTATCTATAAGTAAATGATAAGAATTCACATAAAAATCTTCTTGCAGTATTAATACCAAATTCATCAGTTCCCCAATGTTGTAATGCAAAATTAGCATAATTTCTAATAATTTCTAATCTTTCCGTTGCAGATTTATCTAAATATTGTTGTGCATCAATTTCTTCAAATATCCAAGGTTTGATTAAAGCACCTCTTGCAATCATTACTGTATCAATACATTCTCTACCAATATGTTCATAATAATCTTCATGTGTATAACAATCACCATTACCAATTAGATAAACAGGATTTGGTTTATCACTGACATCTTTAACATCTTCAAAATTTTCATTATATTCTTTAACAATTTTACCAACTTCTTCAATATAATCCCAATTAGCTTCTTTTGTATATCTTTGTTGTCTTGATCTACCATGAATTGTAATTGCACCAATATCACCTGCATTTAATAATTTTTTAACAATTTCATTAGCAATAGGTTTTTTATCACTTACACCCATTCTCATCTTAACAGTAATTGGAATATCACCACTACAATCATTCATAACACGTAATAAATTCTTCATTCTATTAGAATTTGCCATTAATGCTGAACCTTCACCTCTTTTAAATAATAAATCAATTGGACAACCACAATTAAGATTGATTTCACTAACATTATTGGTAAATTTATAAATTAATTCAGCTGATTTAGATGCTTGCCATGTTTTACTTGCAGCAATTTGAACACCAAAACCTGGATATTCGGATTTATGTGCCTTTAATAATGCCCATTCTGAATTTTGTCCATTAATTAAAGAATTAGATAATGCCATTTCACTAAATGTAACATCTGCACCTAAAGTTTTCATTAATCTTCTATATGGTAAATTACCAACAGTTGTTAAAGGTGAAACAACTTTTTTACCTTTATAATCCAATTTTTTCTTTTCACTTGTTTTAATTTTAAAATCTTTATATTCATTCTCTAATTGTTTTCTATTTTCTACATCCATTCTACTCATTTTATCATCATCTGCTAATTTAATTGCAACTTCACTATTTTTAAAATCAAATTTCTTCTTATATAATGAACGTTTATCATCCATTGAAATCAAATTAACTTCTTCTTTATTATCATCACGAACATAATTTTCTTTATAAATCAATTTATTTGTATCATAATTGAAATGAGATTTTAACCATCTACATTTAATACCCATTGGACAATAACCTAATAATTTCCAAACAGGACATTCACCTTCAATACATTCTTCCTTTTGATTCAAATATTTACTAATATCATGTTCCCAATTACATTCACTACCTTTAATACAAATTTTACCTGATTCAAGATCAATAATAGATGGACAAACTTTCATTTCTTCTTTAACTTGAATTAATTTACGTGCTTTATTCTGTCCTCTATTTTTACCCTTTCCTTTCTTATTTTTATTGTCTCTATCATCTCCACCAGTTGCCTCTTCATTTGCAGTTGATGCTTCAGCTGCATCATCATCAATTTGTGCATCTTCGTTATTAAAAGAAATGATATATTCAGGTTTAATTGCAGCAATACCTTTAGTTTCAATTGGTTTATCGGTTTTTAATTTTTTGGAATCATCTTCAATCACTGAATCAGAAGATCTTTTCAATGTTTCAGCAACTTGTTCAGACATTTATTGAATGGGGGAGAAGGGCAGAGAAATTATTATTTCCAACATCCAATCCTAAACAAATGGAAGATTTCTGAAAAAAAAAATTTTATTATGACATACTGAGAACTAAAAAAGGTTAAAAAAAAGGAAAAAAATAAAAAAAATGAAAAAATGAGAAAATGGAAAGGTACGTGCGCCCGATTGGGAAGTTGTGCCGACAAACACGTTAATAGGGGTAATTCTACTGATATCACTCATAGTAAAGGGAGTTGAAACTGTGTTCTGTTGTGACTTTATTAGAGACGAAACCAGAAACCAGAGATGGCTATAAGATATACCATCCAGTGCCTATTGACATAACTTGCAGCAGCGGTAGATAAGCTTAATAGGTAATGATTGAGAGAGCCACTGATAAGACCCGGCCCAGTTACCTAAACGGGACGGAGGCGGATTCAAATACCGGAAAGGGAAGGTGTAAGCACAATCTGAGAAGAGGGAAAAGGGAAAAGAAAATATTTTGAAACGTCAAATTTTTGAAATTTGAATAAAATCCAACACATTTACCTGTCAGTGATTCGAAAGGTGAGATGAAGTTTTCTTTGGGGAAAATAAGTATACGGAGGATGACAACAGCAACAACAACCCCACCACCAACATCAACCTCACCAAGTGATAGACTTAGTAATCCTGAAATCAGTAACGCTATGGTAGAAGAAGAGAAAATTAGTCCTAACATGAACAATTTAAAAGTGAGGAATGAAGAAGATAAACCGATAAATATAATCAAGAGATGTCAAATAGAAAAGAGACCCGTGCTTATTGCTGGACCAATGGTACGATACTCCAAGTTACCATTCCGTAGATTACTTAGAGAATATAAATGTGATATTGTTTATTCACCAATGATTTTAGCTAGAGAATTTGTTCGAAATAAACAAGCTAGAATGAGTGATTTCAGTACAAATGAAAGTGATAAATCATTGATTGTTCAACTAGGTGTAAATAATGTTACTGATTTATTAAGGTGTGTTGAAATGATTCAACCATATGCTGATGGTATTGGAATTAATTGTGGATGTCCTATTAAGGAACAAGTTAGAGAAGGTATTGGAGCTGCATTAATGAGTAATAAAGAATTGGTGGCAGAAATGGTTGCAGCTGTTAAGAATAAATGGGGTGATAAAGTTTGTATTGAAACGAAAATTCGTGTTCATGATGATATTAATGAAACTATTGCATTTGTTAAAATGGTTGAAGATGCAGGAGTTGATTTTATAACAGTTCATGGTCGTACTAAGAATACACGTAGTAGTCAACCTGTTAATTTGGAGAAGATTAGAATCATTAAGGAGATTGCTCGTGTTCCAATTATTGCCAATGGAGATTGCTTTTCATTGAGTGATGTATCTAAAATTCAAGAATATACCAAATGTGATGGTGTTATGGCAGTTCGTGGGATTTTAAGTAATCCTGGATTATTTGCAGGATATGATAAATGTCCATGGGGTGCAGTTGAAAAATTCTGGGATTATTCTACATCTTATGGATTACCATATAAATTAATTCAACATCATTTATCATGTATGTTGGATGGGTTAATCAAACGTAAATTACATATTGAATTAAATGAATGTGGAGATTTGATCTCATTACTTGATTGGTTTGATGAACATTTTGAATTGAAAAGACCTGGGGATATAGGTTTTGGATTGGGAGTTAATGTGCCTATGAGAGAAGATCGTAGTGCCATGGCTAATTTATAGGGTAAGTTTATAACTTTATTAACATATTCGATTGTATTAACCTATAAGAAACCCTTATTGAAGTGAGGTTTCAAGATTTCGCATGGGCGGGAAAACTATTTTTTGTAGTATAAAAGAAAAATGTTTTACTCACACTTTCTTCTTCCTTAAATTTAGTACTTAAAATTGATTATATTTGACAAAGGTGCTGTGTACGGTATAAGGATATACCTTATCATGATACTTTAATAATGAAAGGTTCAATTAATATTCAAATTTGATATTGTTCCATCAAGTTTCCCTTACCTTGCCTTATTTTTCTTTTAATTTATTTTTCTATTCAATACTAGATATTAAATGATGAAATAACTTTTTAATCGTACCAACTAATGAACGAGATATGAGTTAGCACTTGTATTCCCAACTTGTTTAATTGAGTTCGTTTTGAATGATGTTTTACGCGGGCTTGTTGTTATGATAGGTACATTTGTCATAGTTACACTGATTATCTAGTAATGTAATATAATGTATTGTAAACTAATCTAATATACTCTGATAGTATTGTAGAACTCATAGTCCCTTTGTCTTTTTAACTTCCAATGATATATATATATATTCACTTAGTTGATGATTCCTTTTCTATTTCATCATTCATACGTTATAAATTAATATAATAATATTCATATTATAATTATAAAAAATCTAACATATTCATATTTATATTATAAAAAATGGAGACTGATTTATAATTGTAGTATATAATCAACACAATTATTCTTCATCTTCAACAACAACGGTTTGTAAACCCTTGACAGAAGCAACATTAACAGATTCAACATAGGAGAACATGGTAGATTTAGCATTTTCATCTTCATTTCTCTTTCTGGAGATTCTAATTCTTAATCTGTATGGGACACCTTGGATACCTCTCTTCCATAATTCAACATTTAACTTTGGATCTAATCTAACATCATCAGTACCCATGTGTAATTTAGCAAATTTCTTGATTTCCTTAACAGCCTTTGGTGCTCTCTTCTTGAAGGTGACACCATGGAGTCTTTTATGTAAGTTAATAGTGTATTCTCTAGTAACTGCGTCCTTTAATTCCTTAGCCATTGTATGAGGTATATGGAGAGATGTTTTAGGGAGTATAATCTGCTGAAAAATTCAAAATAAACAGGAAATTTATTAACCACCCAAGGGAAATTCCACGAAAAGCTAACGAAATGTAGTCTTACACTGGAAAGAGTGAAAAATATGGAAAACCGATAGGAAGGTGTAGTGAGCTCCAGCGACAGAGGGGAACTCCGCAGCCCCAGGCAGGTGGTGGACCCGCCATTTTCGCATTTCCAGATTTTCGCTTTTTTTTTCTCAGTTTTTTTTTCCGATTTCCCAAATTTTTCGTTTTCCTCTTTGCTGCTGAAACTTCCGTTTTCTGCGTCGCGGACGGCACTTAAAAAAAAAGAAGTCCCCTCCCCTCCCAGGGAAACAGGCTGCGGTGCGCGGGTGGGTTGCGGCCACGTGCGCAGCACGTGCACGGTGCGGGGGTCACGCCTTCTACAAGTGGGTGAGAAAGCGGGCGGGTTCAGGGTTTGGGCGGCTGAACTTTTAATGTTGACACACCAGGTTATTTCTTCGGCCGATTGTCTCTCTGACACCAACGGACAAACACAAACACACTCTCTCTGCTCCGTCTCTACTGCGGCCACTGATAATGACAATCACAGCAACACAGGCCCGGGATGCAGTGTATAATTCATGCACGACCCTCCCGAGCAAACATTTGGGCTCAATCAGCTACAGGGAATGTCCCACCAAGAGCAACTATGCCGCCAATTTCATCAATCTCAATCCCATGGATGAAGAATACGTGCAGCAGATGACTGACAACACCTCATCGTCATGTTTCTTACCCAAGGACACATTGCATGACCAATTGCCCTCCAACATTACGCTTCTTCCGGATTTCGTGCGGCACTACCTCAATTGTACCATTGACATACATATCCCAAGATATATGTTGTACAACAATGAGAATGTGTTCAATCGAGTGTTATGGGGTACCGACGTTTATACCGATGATAGCGATGTTGTTGCCATGCTATACCATTGTGGAATATTACATTCCAAGGACCCGTTTCGGGATTTCCAGAGTCTTAAAAAACCCGAACATAGCCCAGAGAGACAAACATCAGATGCGGGTTATGATCCAGATCTTGATGAAGATAATGATACTTTAGCCACACCATCATACTTGGTGCAACCGGACACACCTGATGAAGATGGTGATGGCCGAATATCTGATGTCTTGGTTGTTCGTTTGAGAGTCTTGCCTCCTCTAGAATCCTACATTGGGAGGTTCCGTAATAACTACAACAGTCGGTCGTGGGTCCGTGGCCCTTCCGCCATGCACGACGGCGTCTCTGTTGCCGTGGACTCTGTACGCTGGCTGAGAAATGCCAATCCGTAACAGCGGCCTCCCGACACTTGGGATTAGTCAGATTCACCGAGCGATTAACTAACTGTATAGAGCACGGCTTACGTAATGTCATGAAATATAATCATGATTGGTAATTTTACCGAAACACCATCAGGCAATGAAATTGCAGTGGATTGATTTAAAGGCACAAGTAACCGGTGTATTTTCCTTCTGTAGACAGTTGAAGGTGTAACCACACACACACACGCACAAACATGGGCAACACTATCAAACACAAAAAATCTATAGGGGACAGACTGAAAGATTTCTCCTCTAATGCTCTACATTCCATTAAACATATATCGACGGCTGTACTACAACATACCGATATCGACCATCAAGTCGATGATTTGTTTGATTCTGATGAATCGGACAAAACTACAGATTACATCGGAGTACTGAAGAAGGAGTCCCAGACCCTGTTGACCATGAAGGGCCGTGATAAGTCTCTTAAAGCAAAGAAAGATTTGTCCATACACAACAACTATAATACACCGGTATCACCGCCACAATCGCAAACACAAACGCAAACACAATCACAAACACAGCCGCAACCATCCATTTCCACTGCCAATGCTGCCACTCCGACGGCAACAGATACGCCATACACGGCCAACGGAACTTTCACCAGTCCAAACAGCATGCTCAGCTCAGAGACTGCACCTTCGGAAAAAGTGGATAAAATCAACTCCGAAGTCATTAATTCGAGTGAATCAAACATGACTCCAAAAATAACATCCTCTCTACCAACGGGGGCTGAAATGTGGGAGAAGCGTAGACTGGAATGGTTGAAACCAACAACTCCAACTGCTCAAAACACAAGACGTAAAAACGAAAAGCCATTATTGAAAATATCACAACATAATGAAGATGTTTACTCGAATGTGTATAGAAATTTGGTCATTTATGGGAAACCATTAAAGAAGGGTATCAATCTATCTGAGGCAATCAAATGTATCTATACCGGTTGGGATAATGACAAAATGTTCGAAAGAGTGAAAAACGGAGGTGTTCCCTAACATTACCATTTTATTACTAATCTTAACTCTAATCCCGCTTTTGCTAGTTTTTCTGCTGCCTTATTCCTCTCCAACTATATAAATAAGTGTCTCTTTACTAATTTACTTCACTGTTCAATGAATCTTAACGCAACTTCTAAAATCCGTATCTGCTGATTCAACATCTCGGTACGTTTTTGAATAGTTGAAATATCGCATTTTTTCATCTTATCCTCCATCTTATGTACTCGTTTCCTCAATTCAACTTCAATTCTACCCATTTGCATCACATGCCCTTTCAATTCCCCTTCAAACTTATTGAGCATTGCATCATTCTCGTAAACAACGCTTTGACCTCCATCACTATCTAATCCATGTAAAGTCCGACGTAACACTTTGCGATACTTTTCTCTTAACTCTACCGTTGCTACTTTCTTTGCCTCAGTATCAGCAATGCTTTTTTGGATCTTATTGTCCAAATCCATTGGTATTATATTTATCCTTCCCAACAAGAAAACATAAAACTATCTCCAAACAACATGTCAATTAATGTTATAAAAAATCGTTTTAGGCATTAAATTAAAATGTTGTGCGCACAGCCACCTTTACAAATCTTAATATGTGGGTTCATGATTTTCCTTCATTCGGTTCAATCTTCAGAATCAATCCACGAGCTTTTAATCACATCATACCACAATGATTGAGCTCTTCACACGAGGCAGGGACCCTTTGCCGTTGAAAGAACAGCCAATTGCAATATGCACGACCGAAGATGCCACGTACGTTGCATCAATGAAAAATGTGTATAAACTGGAAAATCATAACCTTTCCTCAAAATCAGCTACAAATTTACAACTAATATACACAAGTCAGGATAAAAAGATCCAAACTATGAAAGTAATGCCGTATATCAACGTTCTGATCATACAATTTGAAGATTGTGTTCAAATACGACATTTATCAGCCAATAAATCCAATGTTAAAGATACTGAACAGGTAATATACACACAATGTACAAATTTACATATTTGGAATAATTTGCATACTTCACATACAGTTTCCAATGATTCCAATTCTGACTCAATGTCTCTTGCTACAGCTGTAGTGCATAACAACCTCGATGGATGTGAACAGGATGATGGAATTGATACTCTTATTTCATTTGTGGCAATTATATCAGACTCTCAAATTATCATACTCAAATGGCTCAATTCAGATTTTGTTGATAGGTACAATCTTTATATAACTGAGGTGAAGTTTTTACAATTTATTAAAAATAATGAGTTGGTTTGTATGTCATCAAAGGAAGAAAATGATTTGATACATATCAATCTGAAGTCATCAAAAGTGAAACATCATAATCTACATAAATACCTCAATTTGAAAAAAAACTTACTTTCGTTTAATAACTACCATCAATTGTCAAGTATCTCATACTTCAATAATCAACTGATATTTATAGAAATGATAAAATTTGTAAATTTGTCATACCCAAAGTTTAAGATTTTGAAGTCTGTTAAAATAGATACCCCAAATTTTAATCACTCCAAAATCCTGTTTCCTTTCATTTTTCTCACATATGACAGTTACATTGAAATACGAAGTATCTATAACTTTGAACTCTTTCAATCCATTAAAATCAATTCAATAATACAACTGGACTTTAACGACGCGTTGTTGGTTATAATCACTAAAGATCAAATAATATCGTACAATCTACTAAACTACAATTCTATCTTAAATAGACTTCATGATATAAATGATTTTGACAATGCAATATTAATGATTGAAAATCTAAATGTATCAAAACTTATGGATAAAGATGAAAACAATAAGGCTCAGAATAATTTGAAACAATTAAAATTTCTTAAGCTTCGAAAATTCAAACTTCTTAAAGCTATCTCATTAATAAACAGTGTCAGTGGAGAGAATGAAAAAATTGAAGATACTGAATTACACAGATACTTTGATCAAGCATTTGATTTGTTTATCGAATATCTAGCGTCACCCAAGCTAGTCATAGAAAATCTTCCTCAAAACATACATGACTTATTAGAATTTAATCGAATAGAGAAGTTGCCACATTTATCATTATTGGAACGCCATGAAATCAATAAATTTATAAATTATTTGACTGACACAAGGAGAAAAATTATAAAATTTCAAGAAAATAAAGATTCGGTATTTGACTATAACAACTTAGAAATTTCCTTATCAATTTATCAACATGATAACACGAGTTTCTCTATTTTGGATAATTTGCAAATGTTAGATAATTACTTATTCAAATGTTATTTATTTGTTAATATTAAAATGATAAATCCATTTTTAAGAATCCAAAACTACTGTGATTTTGAACTGGTTCAAAATTCATGTCAATCTTTGGATTTATATGATCAACTTTCAACTTTCTATTATACCAGAAAGGATTATCAGAGCTCAATTTCATTATTGATCAAATCAAACAAAACAGATGAACTGGTTTCATTTTTACAAAAACTCATTCAAGTCGATAATCCACCAATTGAGTTGATTTTCAAAAATTTAAAGTATATCATTGATGCAAATAACGAAAATAGCACAAAATCAAAGGAAAACTTTAAATCCATTTTTTTGAACGAGTATTTTGATTATTCAAATTTGGATTATCAAAATATACTTACACAGTTGGAGACACATAATTTCACTACTTATATTAAGATTTATCTTGAATATCTTATATTTCATGAAAACATAACAACTTCTGCTATTACCAATAGGCTTTTTGATTATTATTTGCAGGATATTGAATCAAACTATGAGAAAATTGAAAACTTGTACAACCTTGGTAATTACAACTCCAATCAAATACTCAACAAACTGAAAGAGCTTCCATCTTCAAAATGTTCAAAAAGATTGACCATTCCTCCATTGATGAAACTGGGTAAATATGATGATGTCTTGAATATTTACATATATGATCTAAATGATGTTGAATCGTCAATTAATTTTGCACTACACATTAAAGACAGCAAAAATCGTAGTTTGAGTAAAGGATTAATATTCAAAATTTTAGATTTATGTTTGAAAAATAAAGATTACACGAGTATAACAAATCATATTTTGAATAACACAGATTTAACATTTGTAAATTTTGAAGAAATTTTGATTAAATTACCAGCTGATATATCAATGAGCCTGATGTCATCTTTTTTAATAATGAATTTGAAAAATTTAAACACTTTAAACCACAATTTAATCATCAAAAATGAATTACTAAAAGTGAATGTGATCAATATGAAATTAGAAAAAATGGATTTAGAAGATAAAATGGTCAGGTTAAACTATGATAGTATTTGTGCAAAGTGTGGTAGAAACTTCAGCAAGTCTGAAATAATATGTTTTCATCCTGATGGAAGATTGTTACATTATAAATGTTCTAAAGAGAAATAATCGGATATATATATATACATATAAAAGAGATTATGTAGTTGTAATAAAATTAACAACACTTGAACAATACTTGTTCAGTTCATCTAATTTTTCAACCACGTCCAAATTAACTTTTTGGAATTCATTGATCTTGTCAACCACCTTTTTCGCATCTTGATCGTTTTCTTTTGCCAACTTCTTGATACCATAAATAACATCAGCATGGGATTGAAGGAAAACATGAATAACAGCAATTAAGATTTCAATATTATTGTTGGATTGAATACCTGTTTTCAATGCTTCAAAGAAATTAATAATTTCAGTGTATGGTGGTGTGAAGGATAAAGATTTGATTTCAAAATCTAATGAAGATGGTGACATTTCAACAATTATTTGAATAAATTCTTTATACTTTTGTAATCTTAATAGTTTTGTAAATTCAGTTTCAAATTGGTATTCTTTCGATTTATCCAAATTGATCAACTTAGAACCTTCAGTATTGTTTGCTGATTGTTGATTGTTCAACTTATTAGCTGCATCTTTACCCAATTCGTTTTCAATTGCACTATTTCCAACTTTCAAACCTGTTAATTCAAGGAAAAATGGTAAGTTTTCTTGTTTCTTTGGCGCTTCCTTGGTTTTATTTCTCAACTTAATTGATTCAAGATATATTATAGAACTAAACTTGTTTCTGGAGTTATTTGAAAAGGAAATCAACTCATCACTTAAAGATGTTGGTGATATGTAAACACCTTCATCTAGTTCAACATCATCATTATCAAAGGCACCGTCAATAATACTGGATCCACCTTCCCCACTAATGTTTGGTAATAAGATGTTAGCAAATTCTTCTTCACTTTCAATATGTTTTGTTGAAATTTTCTTAAATTGAGACTTATTGGTCCATAAAGAAATACCAACATCATTAACATGAGTTGTTGCTAAATATTCTCCATTTGGTGACATTTTAACATTGGTTGCAATTTTAGGTAATTTAATACCATCAATACAGCTTCCTGTTGGTAAGTCCCAAGTTCTAATTGTTGAATCTAGAGAAGATGAAACCAACCATCTACCATCATTTGAAAAATCCATGGAAGTAATTCTATTGGTATGACCAAATAGTTGTCTAACAATCTTTTGTGAAACCGCGTCAATAACCACAATAGTTAAATCGTCTAATGCAATCGCAAATAAATCACTTGATCTATGATAACATAAACTTGTAATTGGTGAATCAAATGTTAATTTACCGAGATATTTACTTTCTGAAAAATCATAAAATCCAACGATACCATCCAAACCACATGAAACCATTTTTCTGTTCATACCGTCTAATGCAATACCAGTAACAGATTTCTTATGTAATTTATATTTCTTTCTTAAAATACCACTTTGTAAGTTATAGACACCAATACCACCATTATTACTACCAACAAAACCGAAATTTCCACATTGACTGATAGCAATAGATTTAACTAAACCTTCATCGATAGTATTCAATTTATGTTTACCAATCTTTTTGTTTTTAGAAGTCCAGGTTCTAGCAAAAGTTTCATCTTGATGTGCTGTTAAAATGTTGTCCCAATCATTTGCTCTACTATTTTCTTGAACAATTGCAACAATTGGAGGAAACTTTTGTTTAAATTTGTTTGTCATACCACCTTGTAACTTACCATTTTTGACTTTACTTTCCTTTTGTGACATCTCTTGTGATTGAGCATCTTTACGTAACGAAAATAACCAGAAAGTTCTATCCAAAGAACCGGATGCCATAAAATGTGCATTTTCATCGCTGAAAAGAATTGAGTTAGGTGGCGCAGAATGACCACCACGAGATCTTAAATGTCTTGGAGCGTTAACAACAGATGAATTTGTTTCAGATAAAACCGGATCGAAAACAAATTCTTTCAAGGAATTATCACCACCTGAAGTGACTAATATTGGGTTACCATTCAAGAATTGAACCTTGGAAACACCACCAAATTCTTCCTTATGAACATTCGATAAAACATGAACTCTTGAATTTTTATTCAAATCATAGAAAAATAGATCCCCATTAGTTAATGAGCAAACGACATGTGGTGAACCATCAGTTCTGAAAGATATGGAAGTGATTAAAGAATTCACGCCAGTTGAAACTGTTTTCAAAGTTTTCGCTTTTTTAATGTTATAAATCTTGAAAGTACCTTCAGATGTACCAATTGCTAGAAAATCAATGACTGGAGCAGCACAGATACTTGTAATTGATTCTGTAAATTCTTCTGTTGTGAAAACATTTTTACCTGTTTTAACATTGAAAACCAATAAGTTCTTTGAAGTTGAAATGATAATTTTGTTCAAATAAGTTGGAAGATGGATCATGTCAACAATATTACCGTATAACTTACTGACTTTAAACGAGGTGTAGAAAACGGTTGGGAATTTATCAGTTGGTTCTTTGTTTTCAAACACATAAACTTCATTATCAGTACACGCAATAAGATACGCATTAAAAACTAACAGTTTGTTTATTTTGAAATATTTATCATTAGTTGGGTTAGGAACTTGGATTTCATACTCTAATTTTCCTCTTCTGTAAATACCAATTTTATCACCGTATGCACAATAAACATAGTGAGAACGAGCAATCACACAAGAAATCGGTACCGGAGTCTGCTTACTTGACACAAAGAGTAAATGAAGTGTAGATGCATCGTAAATTTGAAAAGATCTGTTGATCACTGTAACAATGTAAAATGTTGCACCCAAAGTACCGATAGCAAATGGAATATTGCTTGAAACATGGCCAATTGTTCTAAAGGGAGAGAAAATCTTGGACTTGCGGACTTTTTGGATTGCCTGTGGCTCAGCCTTCTGTCTCTTCACTTCCGTGACCGACATGGTTGTTTTTGGTTGTTGAAAAGAAACTTTTGGGAGAAGGTAGAATTTCAGGAAAAAAAACTTTTCATCGAAGCTTATTTTACTATTATGTAAAAAAAAATTAGGAGAAAAATTTAAAAAAAAAAAAATTCATGTTGGTTTCTCAAATAGGCAATTTCTCATGTTTTCGGTACACCTTCTTCTTTTGGTGGGGCGGGAAGACTACCACGTTTTCAGTTGCTTAAACAATTGAGATTTGTAGAAAGTCATTATTTTTAATTCAGGGACAACTTTAACCTTTTTAAGAGATAAAGACTAACTGCTAGGAAATTATTGCTGGCAGGAGATATTGGTCAGATTGAAATTAACAAATTTTGTGCTGCTAATTTAGTTTTCCCTATTTTAAAATGTCCGAGTCCTTTGAATCTTCTGCAACAGACGACAATCTAGAAAGACACACCCCTCAGAGAGCATTATCCAATCTTTCTAACATGTCAATTGATTCAGAAATCATAGACAACGATTCACTTCTTGAAGAAGAAGAGAAATACGATGCTGATCCTAATCCGTTGACTATTGAAGCTTTAGATCATCATAAACGTGCAATAGCATCCATTGCACCAATCTTAGAAGATTTTGTGCCCGTTTTGTCTAAATCAGAGATTGTGTCACCTTCCCAAGACGCATTATCCCGAACTGTTTCCAATGTAAGTGCCTTAAGCATCAGTCATCATCAACCATCATTGGCATTAAGTAATGATGAAGGTGAAAAGAAAAAAAATACCTGTGATGAAAGAGAGTCTTCCAATACAACTTTAGTTAACGACACTACTAACATTGTTGACAATGAAATGATTAACTCGTCAAACAATGAAAGTATTTCAGCCTTAAATTTGAATAATTCATCTCTTTCAAAAGGATCAGATTCTCCAAAAAGTAATAAAATTTCTAATTTTGCCAACAAATCACAATCAACATCAGAGACTGCAACCAGTATCAACAATGAAAATGAGAATGATAACAGTACCAATTCGATTAAAATAAGCGTGCTCAGTGCCAAAGAGGAGTGTAATTCGCCAAAGGTCATTTCTTCATCTGAATCATTTTCATCAAGTTTGAAATCTAGATCATTATCAAATTCTTCTTTCAATGAACAATACACGGGTCCAAAATTACCTAAAATTGGTACAATTGGTGTTTGTGCCATGGATAATAAAGTTTTATCAAAGCCTTGTAGACAAATTTTGCAAAGATTAATCGCAAAAGATGAATTTGATACAGTGATTTTTGGCGATAAAGTTATACTTGATGAAGCTGTTGAAAATTGGCCTACATGTGATTTCTTAATTTCCTTTTTTTCAAATGGGTTCCCACTTGAAAAGGCAATTGCTTATGAAAAATTAAGAAAACCATATTGTTTGAATGATTTAGTCATGCAAAAGGCATTATGGGATAGAAGATTATGTTTGGAAATTCTGAAAGCTGCAGGTGTTCCAACCCCATATAGACTTGTCATTTCAAGAGATGGTGGTCCTCAAGTTGATGATGAATTAAGAAAAAAATTAGAACTTATTGGGATTAACTGTGACGAAGTTGAAGAATCTAAATGGGAAATGTTGGATGAAGATACATTATTTGTTGATGGAAAAATTATTAAGAAACCATTTGTTGAAAAACCAGTGGATGGTGAAGATCACAATGTTAACATTTACTACTCCAAGAAAAACGGTGGTGGTGGTAGAAGATTATTCAGAAAGATTGGTAATAAATCAAGTGAATTTGATCCTAATCTAAATGAAATTAGAACCACTGGTTCGTATATTTATGAGCAATTTGTTGACACTGATAACTTTGAAGATGTTAAGGCTTATACTGTTGGATTAGATTATTGCCATGCTGAAACCAGAAAATCCCCTGTTGTCGATGGTATAGTTAGAAGAAATACACAAGGTAAGGAAGTTAGGTACCCCACTGAACTTTCCAAAGAAGAAGTCGAAATAGCACACAAAGTTTGTAAATATTTTGAGCAAACTATTTGTGGTTTTGACTTATTAAGAACCAATGGTAAAAGTTGTGTTATTGACGTCAATGGTTTTTCATTTGTTAAAGACAATAAAGAATATTATGACACAACTGCAAGTATTTTGAGATCCAAATTTTTACTGGCCAAATCATTAAGACATGGAAGCAACCTACCTGTTCAAGTTCATGAAAAATCACAAAAGTGGGTGTTCAAAGGATTTGTTTCTGTTATCAGACATGCCGACAGAACTCCAAAGCAAAAGTTTAAATATTCTTTTAAATCGCCAATTTTTATTTCCTTGATGAAAGGTTATAAAGAAGAAATTATTATCAGGGAAGTTAGAGATTTGAATGTTGTTTTGCAAACGATAAAAGTTGCCATTGAAAGAAAATTAGAAGATGTGAAAAAATTGAAACAATTAGAAAGTGCATTGGAAAGGAAAATGACATTTCCTGGAACCAAGATTCAATTGAAACCTGCACTGAATAATGAAACTGATGAAATTGAAAAGGTTCAGTTGATCCTCAAATGGGGTGGTGAACCAACACATTCAGCCCGTTATCAAGCAACAGATGTAGGTGAACAATTCCGTCAAGATATACAACTTTTAAACAAGGCTGCATTGGACGATGTAAGAGTTTATACATCATCTGAAAGAAGAGTTGTTGCAAGTGCACAATTATTTTCCAAATCATTTTTAAGTGAAGATGAATTGCCTGATGATTTTTTGAAAGTTAGAAAAGATTTATTAGATGATTCAAACGCTGCTAAGGATTTGATGGATAAAGTGAAAAAGAAACTCAAGCCTTTGTTAAGACAAGGTAAAGAAGCCCCACCACAGTTTGCATGGCCTCCAAAAATGCCAGAACCTTTTATTGTTATTAAAAGAGTTGTTGGTTTGATGAACTATCATCATAAAATTATGGATGAGAATTTCAAAACACAAGACGTTGATAAGTTTCAAGAATTCTGGTGTTGTCATGAAGATCCATTTTTATTTAAAGAGAGATGGGATAAATTATTTCAAGAATTTGTCACTGTTGAAAAAGTTCATCCTTCCAAAATTAGTGAATTATATGATACGATGAAATATGATGCATTACATAACAGAGAATTTTTACAAAAGATTTTCATTAATAATCATAAAAAGGATACAGAAACTGATAACGTAGGAGATGATGATACCGAATTGTCAGGATCATTAATGAATCAATATCCAATCAATCTTTTAGTAATGAATGATTTTAAAGTCAATGAATCATCTTTAGATGCTACATCAACATCATCAGCCGAAGCAAGCAATAATCCTGCGGGATCAATTGGATGGGTTTTATCATCATCACATAATGCAAAACATAAATCACAAAGTCAAAGTAAAGAATCTCCATTTGATGATCCAAAATATAATCTATTAAGAGAGCTTTATAGATTAGCTAAAGTATTATTTGATTTTATTTGTCCACAAGAATATGGTATTGAAGATAATGAAAAACTGGATATTGGATTGTTAACTACATTACCATTAGCCAAACAAATTTTGAAAGATATTACTGAAATCAAGGAAACGAATAAAGCAGGTACTAGAGTTTATTTTACAAAGGAATCACATATTTACACGTTATTGAATATTTTATATGAATCCAATGTTCCAATGAAAATTGCACGTAATGCATTACCAGAATTAGATTATTTGTCACAAATTGTTTTTGAACTTTATGAAAGTGTGAATATTAGTGGTCATAAAAAACATTCAATCAGATTATCATTAAGTCCTGGTTGTCATACACAAGATCCATTAGATGTTGAATTAGATGAGAAACATTACATTTCATGCATCAGAAGAATCAACTTAACGAGACATTTGGATATGGATTTGGTACAACAGAAACTTAAGAGTAGGTTCACAAGAGTTTCATTACCAAAGAAGTTTACCCCAGTTAACATTTCAAGTCCCTTGGCTGAGGGAAAGCCATACTAAGTTTATATCCTATTAGCTTTTTATAAGATTTTTTTTTTTTTTTAAAGGATAATTCAGATAAGAAAGGATTGAATTAATATGTAGAGATTGTTACAATTTACAATTTACAATTTACAATTACGAAATATTAGAAAGAAAAAGAAAAAAATATTCACCTAATAACCATCCGAACAAATAGTTGAAGCATAATCTATTGGCCAGAAACAAAAAGTTAGGTAATCGGAAGAGATCAATATTTCAATGCTCCGTTAATGCTATAAGTTCTTTAAAGAAGCTTAAGCACTGCAGCCCTCTGACTGCGTCATTGAAATATGTTCAGCCACGGAAAGTGGCGAACTAAAAAAGAATAAAACGCCGTTAAAAAAATGTATATGTGGAACTTATATAAGAATAATTGAAAATTGGGATAAAATTTGAAAAATAATCATTCAATTGCAGCTAATGAATCAAATAAAACACTAATTGATTCACCAAAATGATCTCTTCTGATACATTCTGCAAAAATTTGAGAGACATTAATGACAGTTAATTTCTTACAAGATTTCATTGCATCATCTGAAATTGGATATGTATTTGTTACAATGATACCATCAATATAAGGACATTCATTTAATCTTTCAAGACAATCATTATTGAAAATACCATGTGTTGCAACAATATAACAACTCTTAGCACCACAGTTCATTCTTAAATGTTCAGCAGCTGCAATAAAAGAAGTATGTTTATCAATCATATCATCAACAATAATTGCGGGACGATTTTGTACATTACCAACTAAAGTAATTAATTTTTCTTCAGCATTAAATTCTGGTTCATCTTCATCATCTGAATTATCATTTTCAAAATTTAATTCAGATTCTTTATGATGTAAAGATTTACTCTTTGGAGGTGATGAAACTGATGTATGAGATGCATTAATATCATCTAAAACATGACCTTTAACAATTCTTGCAGTTTGAATTTCAGTTGAATCAATATTATCATTACTCTTTGGAGCAGGAGGTGGAGAAGGATTCAATTTATTAACACTACTATTGTTATGTTTCATAAGACCATTATAATTATCTGCAGATCTTCTTCTATCAGTATGAATCATAGCAAAATTAATTTTCAATTTATCAGCTAAAGCTGTAACACGTTTAGTACCACCTGGATTTTTAGATACAACCACTGCATCTTGATAATTACTAATATTGTCCTTAATCCATTTTGCTAAAGTTGGACCAGCATATAAATTATCCACAGGTTTTGAAAAAAATCCTTGCATTTGAGAAGCATGTAAATCCATTGAAACAACATGATCAGCACCTGCCATCACCAAAAGATTAGCCAGCATTCTAGCAGTAATTGCACCTCTATGTTTTTTCATCTTTGATTGTTTTGAATAAGGGAATTGAGGTATAACTGCTGTAATTTTAGCAGCAGAACCACCTTTACAAGCAGATATTAAAATCAATAATTCCATAATATGATCATTAACATCTGGAGATCCGGATTGAATAATATAAACATCTTCATCTCTAACAGATACACCAATCTGTACAGAACTTTCACCATTGGCGAACTTCTTCAAAGTTGCTGGAGCTGGTTCAATTCCAAGATTTTCACAAACAAGATTTCCCAATTGAGGATGAGAGTTCCCGACAAAAACCTTACACTTTCTCATTGCTAATGACGATAATATATAAGGGACGATAAGTTAAGAGTAAGTGAGAATAAAACAAAAAACAATTAAACAGACATAATAAAATAATGCATGTAAACGAGTTTTATTTACCTTCTTGTAATAAAAACCTTGGAAAAAATTTTCCAGATAGAGAGCTCTGGCAGCGTAGTGAATTTATCCCTCCCCACTTCCAGCCAAGAAGAAAAAAAAATTTCAGCAGCAGCAGCGTCCCCTTTTATACAACTTCCCACAATAGCGAGAAATGGAGGAAATATAAAGAATGGGGCGACGCGCCGATGGGTGGCTTGAACATTTTATTGATTAGAGAGGGAGAAAAGTAAAAAGAGAAAAAGAGGTCTTTTTTTTATTTTCCTTTTCCTTTTAGGAAGTTCTGTTTAATGGGGGAACATGTCAAATTTGAATAGATGGAGATAAATAAATAATTGTGATATTAGGGTTTACGTTCTTTTTTCTTTTTTGAATGCTTCTTTTTTTAGTGTCCCTTTTTTTTAATCCCTATTCAAACAGGCATGGACTCTCGTAAATCGGTATCCCTGCAATTCAGTCACACAAATGCCCAGAGGAGAGCTTCTGCCTCCATAAATGTTGCCGGTTCCTTGGGTCGTGCAGGTTTGTTTGTTCCACAAGATTTCATCTCATATGATAAAGATCGTATAGAGGATGTGTTAGAATCAATGGACGATCCAATTGATGATAATGATGAGAATTCATATATTGAAGATTTTAGAAATGATGATCTTGAATCAAATGTTGCTAATATAAATAGTTTTTCAAAGAATTCCAATTCTCATTTATTATTATCTGAGGAAGCAAGTCTTCTAAAGGCTAATCATATACCTATAAGACATACGAGTGTTTGTTCATCTCTACGTGGTGCTAACAATTCTACAAACAACATCCCAACAGAGAATTCACCTTTTATTCATAATCAAAATTCTCGTTCAGGTAATGATGGTGATAATAATATTATTATTAATAATAATAATAATAATTATCATGATGATGAGAATGAGAATTATAATGATAATGATGTTGATGATGATGAAGCAATTATAGAGTCCTGGGATGAAGCTGTTAAAAATGATAATATTAAAACGACAATTCCATTTGAGCTGAAATCAGTTTCAAAATCTGCAATACCTTTAATAATAACTTTCCTTTTACAAAATTCATTGTCTGTTTGTTCCATTTTCGCTGTTGGTCATATATCTTCCGAAGCTTTAGCTGGTATAACTCTTGGTGCAATGACTTCCAATATAACTGCAATGGCAACAATCTCAGGTTTAGCTTCCTCTTTAGATACTTTTCTACCTCAAGCTTATGGTGCAAAAAAATATCATTTAGTTGGTTTAATTTTTCAAAGATGTGCAGTACTCATTTTTACAATTATGTTCTTTGTTTGTATCTCATGGTGGATTTGGGCAGAATCATTATTAGTTAATTTTTTACCAAACAAACAATCAGCTATTTATGCTGCTCAATATTTAAAAGTTACTTCATTTGGTATTCCAGGTTATATTTTATTTGAAACTGGTAAAAGATTTTTACAAAGTCAAGGTATATT
The DNA here is from genome assembly GCA_030570355.1 of Pichia nakasei. NCBI lineage: Eukaryota > Fungi > Ascomycota > Pichiomycetes > Pichiales > Pichiaceae > Pichia > Pichia nakasei. Next base: position 346,998 of record JAJLVL010000002.1, read on the forward strand.
TGATGCTTCAACATATGTTTTATTTGTTTGTGCACCACTTAATGCAGTTATGAATTATTTATTTGTTTGGGTTTTCAATTTTGGTTATATTGGTGCACCAATAGCAGTTAGTTTTAATTATACATTAATGGCATTTGGATTATATTTCTATACAACTAGAACAAGAAATAAAATTAATCCACTTAAATGTTGGACAAAATTTGAATTGAAAAGAGTTTTACGTAATTGGGGAGGATTAATAAGATTATCAATACCTAATTTAATTATGATTATGTCTGAATTTTTATCATTTGAAATATTAACATTATTAGCATCATATTTAGGTACGACACAATTAGCTGCACAATCTATTTTAGCAACAATGGCATCACTTAATTATCAAATACCTTATGGAGTTTCAATTGCATTATCAACTAGAATTGCAAATTTTTTAGGTGCACAATTACCTAATTCTGCATTTATAACATGTAAAACATTATTCATATTTACAACAGCTATCGCAATTTTTAATTCATCATTTCTTTATTTTGGTAAATATAAAATTGTCAATTGGTTTACAAATGATGAAGAAGTTATTAAATATGCAATTGAAGCATTCCCATATTTAGCATTTATGCAAATTTTTGATGCATTAAATTCAATTAGTGCAGGTTGTCTTAGAGGTCAAGGATTACAAAGAATTGGAGGTTATGTGAATTTATTTTCATATTATTTAGTTGGATTACCATTAGGTGCATATATGGCATTCTATTTACCAAATAAAGAGAACCCATGTGGTTTAATTGGTCTTTGGTTTGGTTCAACTATTGCATTAATTATTATAGGTTCTGTTCAAAGTTATTGTTCATTAAATGCTGATTTTAATGAATTAGTTCAAGATGCAATTAAAAGAAGTAATTCCGATTAAATAATTTCCTTATTTTTTACATTCGTTTAATAATTCTACTATAATCTTTTTCTTATTAATAACATTAATAATTTGTAATGTCATATTCTTACTCTCTCTTTGTGCTTGTCTAATAGATAATGGTGCAAACCCACCATGAACTAATTTGATTGGATCAATCACATCCAATGTTTTCTCATCAACAATTTCTACAGTTTTATTCTGATGATTCTTTAATTTATTATCATCATTACCATTACTACCACGTTGATGCATTTCCGAATCGTCATCCTGTCGTAGTTTAACATCATCATTGTTATTATCGTTATTATTATTGATGATTTTCAAATTATTTATAGATTTCTCCTTCAAAGTACTTTTCATTTCTATATCAAATTCATTATCATTTGCACGTACATTGATCAACGCTAATCGATTAACATCTAAAAGTGAATATTTGATTTCATCACGCTCAGTCAATTTCAATGATAATAAACCCTTATTCAATGCCATTTGGGATTTACGCATAGACATATACAATTCGTCATATGCACACATGTACTCGTGATATGCATTTGCTATCGTCATTTGATCAGCCATAATTGAATGGGGCATCCTTTTTTTTTCCCTTTTTTCAGTTCAGTATAATAAAATGCTGATCTTAAGTGACCAGGGGGGCGAAAAAGGAGGAGCTGTTACATCATATTGCTGCATACCGTGTACAACATACCTGGAAATATAAGACACCAATAATATTTCAGACTTCGCAAATTTTGTCCATTTGCAAATTTGCGCCATGGAGGCCAAATTGGGGAAATGGGGAATCACAGTGCTGCATTGTTAAATACCACACACACTCACACACTCACAATGCATTGCGATGAGCGGTACTCACAATGTTCATCAGTGCAAACACGCAGTTGCTAGGGTTGGGCGTAAACGAAAACAGATTAGAATAGTAAAGTAGTAAAGCTATAAAAAAGCGGGCGCCTGGGCCTTGTATGGGCCTTGCATGGGCCTCACGGGGCCTCGCCGGTATATTGGCCGGATTTCGCCGTGGGGGGCTTTGAATTTGGTTAAAAGCACAGATTTTCCATGTCGGACAGCGTGTTATTGTCGGAGATGCCAATGTCACCAAAAAAATCTGACGTAACTGGAGATCCCGTACTAATGGCCACGGGATCGTCATTGCTTTCAACAACTTGATACTCGGCCTCGTCCTCTGAGTGATTGTCCTCTGAGTGATTTTCCCACTGGGGCGTGTCTTTCTTCGGGCACGCCGCTTCTGTTTCGGCTTCTGTTTCGGCTTCTGTTTCGGCTTCTGCGTCGGCGATAAGCTCCGCTTCGTCGTCGGCATCATTTTCAGGTTCTTCCACTATGTCGGCCATTATATTATTATTAATGTAATCTTTTTTATAGTGTTGCTGGTTATCGTGATTAGGGAAAAATTGCTGCAATGATGCTTGGGATTGATCTAGTAAATCCATCATGTACCCTCCATCCTTCTCGTTTTCAAACAACTGTATTATGGAATTTCTGTAGTGTGAGTTTTCCCGAGAGTTGAGACACCTACTTCTTCGTTGAATATTATTATTGTTATTATTATTATTATTATTATTATTAGTATTATCATTAACAACAAGGTTTTTCTCGTGTTCCTTGTTTGTTATGTTTTCAATATTTGTAGAGAGTTTGAATTTAGGTATTGAAATTGTAGAATATTCATCATCGTCATCTTCAGAATCTGACGCAACTTGAATTTCTTCAAATTTTTGAATTATTGATTTCAGTCTCTCCACTGGTTCAAGCATTGATTCTGGTGGAGGTGGAGCAGATGGGATTGAATTAAACTTGTAGTCAAAATCATCATTTCTCAAAAACGATACTGCACCACTATCAACTGGTGCAAAAACTTCTTCTTCTTCATCATCATTACCATCCTCATATGTCTCCTTTTCAAAATCATCCATTAATGGAAGGCATGGTATAACATATTTTTTCAATGATTCTGATGTAGAAATTAAAGAGTTTTCCGAATTATAACTGGTTCTATTTCCAACATTAGATGTAAAAGTTGATTCATTTGAAAATTGTGAACTAGAAGCATTAATCGTCGTTGGATATGAACTGGTTCTCTTATGTTTAATAGAATTTGAATGGGTTAGATTGATGGTTGGACTAGTTCTAAACGATGAAATGGCTTGAAGTTGATGAGCTGGGTCAAGCGTTGTTTTTTGTGAAGTGGTTATTACATCTTCTTCATAAATAATAGATTCATTTGATTCATTTAATTCTTCAAATTCATCAAATTCATTATTGACCACTGGTAAAATATTATTTAAAGTGTATGGATCGATTGTATCAAATGATTGTTCCACTCCAAATGAAAATGTTGGATCAACATGAGAGACATGTGTAAAAGAAATAGGATTAGAAATTTGTAATTTACGTGAATTCATATTCGAGTACTGTTCTTTACTATTGGAACTTTCGAATGATTTAATCATCCTGTTCAGTTTCAGTTGTAATTTTTCAGCCTGTAGTAGCTTGAAAGTGGTTGTTGAGCTAGGAGTTGTCTGATCCAGCCAGAGAGATTCCATGATGCCGTTATAGTAAGTGGAGGACTTGACAAAAAAAGAATAGGAAAAACAAAAAAAAAAGAAAAAGAAAAGGAAGAAGAAGAAGAAGAATAGAGAAAGAGGAAAAAAAAAAGGAAAAAAGAAAACTAATGATCTGACATACTCGTCCTGGTGTATTTTGGCGCCAATTAGTCCAACTACATTATCAACACGAAATTAAACTAAAATGGGAGAACAGGAATACTATTTCGAGAACAATAGGATATATCAACGTTTTACTCGCAAAATAACCCCCTTAATAGCGAGAGATCCCCCCCTTCCTTATTAGAATAGGGCCAAATCTGGCGTGCACTAAAAAATAGTGGTCCAAAACTCTTTGGAACTAGTTGAAAAAACAACGATCCCTATTGTTGGTGCAGTCCGCCCCCTTAAAACAATATAGCCGGGTTTGGTGCCATTTTAGTGGACAAACTTTATTTTTGGCTTTATGAGGGTTGGCCTATTACAGTTAGCGTGTCGCGTTTTTTTTTTTCGCTCTCTTGGGCCACTTTCCCTTTCGGGACTAATGGGGGAGTTTCATCACATAAATTCATATTAATAATACACAAATGCTAACAGGAGAAAACTATCACTATTCATGCAAAGAGTGCACGGGACATTCACAGAATCCCTTTTTGTGTATCCAATCTGAGATACACTGATAGTGGAAACAACAGAGACATTCGAGACGGCCCACGCGGTCCCCCGGTCTGAGATCGTCAAGACAAATAACGCATTCGTCTAACTCTTTTCCCAAAGGATTCTCCGGCAACTTGTACACAATCATCCGGTTTCTCGCCCGCTTTGTAGCTGGACCCGTCCCTGGTGACCCAAACTCCTGTTCCGTGAGACACTTGTTGATGTGAGTCTCTCTTTCCGCTTCAGTAATCCCATGAATGTCTATCCCACAAACGGGACATTCTTCCGTTTGTAATTCAACACTTTCGGTCCCTGCGCGGGAATCATTCACATCAAAGGTTATCTCTCTAGGCTGAGAATGTTTGATGTCATTATTAGCATCGTCGTGTTCCACTGTTTCTGTATCATCCACCTCTTCTTCATTACTATCTTCTTCATTACTTTCTTCTTCAGTATCCTCCCGTTCTTCAATTATCCCTAAAGCTTCTTTCAACATTCGTATTTCTTCATAACATGAATCACACGTTCGAAATTCTAAAAATCTGTACATCCCTGTAACCAGTTTCCTTCCATCATCACCAGTACCTTGAGACTCCTCAACTACATAACTCCCTGGTATATAACGACAATATTTCCCACAACAACTATTACAATATATCTTACCACATTTCCTACAATGATGTCTTCTAACAAAAAATGAAAATTTAATCCCACATTCTTGACATGCATCGACTAATCCATCATCTTGCCAATATGGTACAGTGTTGTTTCTTTCCGTCGCATTATTTCCATTGATAGTTTCATCTATATTCCGTACTTCGTTCTCTCTGGGTAATGAAATCCTCCTATTGTCTCGTATTCTAGCATTACTGGTACTATTGTTTTCAATATCATCGGTGGCGTTGGATGAAATCGACCCTTCTAATTCCTCTACATTCACACTTTCTGTAAATGGTGCTACTATGGTACATGGCTCGGATACCGCAGACATCGTATATTATTATCTTCTTCTGATGAAGGTTTAGTTGCGTATTGTTTCAAAGGAAAAAAAACCTCCGAAAGCTCACACGCAAGGGCCTAATTCAAGAATTAAAAAATTGATGTTAATTTCTGATAAGAACTATTTTTAAAAAAAAAATACAAATAAAATAAAATTAAAAATTAAAAAAAAAACATTAATGTCCGCACCATTACTTAGATCCGACAATCGGTACAAGTTTCAACTTGATTTCTTTTTTTTAAAACAAAATTTAACTTTTCTGAAATATAAATAACTAACTATAGTTAAAAAAATACATGGGATCTATCCAGATACCTTTTACGTAGAAAAAACACAACAACTCCAAAAAATATCAAACAAGAACCACTAGTGAAAAATGTCAATGTTGAACAAATAACTAAATTATTCGATAGGTTTTTAACACAATTAAAACTAAAATCTAATGAATACATTAAATTTAAAAACATATTACCAAAAATACTGGAACTTGAACATAACCCCCATGTTGTCCCCAATATTTCAATCCCATAAATACTTGCTAAAATTGCTGGGAATAATGTGAAAACTGCTGAATTTAAAATCGAATTCATAATAACCACTATTTGAAAATTAATCGATGCAACTGGTATACTTGATAAATAGATATGAGTGATTCCACATATTATAACGCTTGTTGTAAATAGAGTTAGTCTTGAAATCTCAAATTTGGTACAAATAAAATCTGTGAATATCATAATTAAACATCTGGTTATTGTTGATGAAACTGATAATAACTGTAAATTAGAATCTAAAGAATTCCCCAAATTTAAATTAGTTAGAATGGCATTCAAATTGGCAATGAAAAATTCTGTTGAACCAATTGATACCAAACAACACATTAACAATGGATACATAAGAGGATCTTTCAAAAATTTGTTGACTTTCACTCTATATGGGGACAGTTCATTGTTTGAACTGAAAATACTAATTCCTAAAATACCTGATGAAGATGTCATTAAATTATGCGATGAGGTTGATAACATTGATAATTCGTCATCTATATTCATAATCATGGAATTTTCTTCAACATACCAACTACTTGGTGATCCTATAATTGAAGTTTGAGGACTATGCAAAACAGTTGCTGCACCTGTTAATAATGGAGATGTTTCAAAATTTTGGAAATCTTCGTGAATTGAAGTTGAAGTTTCATTATCATCAAATTCAAAGTATTCAGTGAAATCAGTTATTTTGCATGCAAAGAAAGAAAGAAATGATGAAAACATCAAAATAATAAGGAAAAACTTCAATAAACTGATAAAATTTGATTTTATACTAACTATATCATCATCAATTGGTTGGAAAAATCTCTTTAAAATTTGAATTTGAATAAACGAAGAAATAGCAATCATCATATTCGGTGTACTAATTGCTAATGTTCGGTAATATCTACCTAATGATTTGGCAGAATTCAATAAACATCCAAATAATAAAGAAACATGTGAACAACCCATAATGAAAAAACTCAAATAAATGTACTTTTTATCAAGATTATATTCAATTGTCATTATTATTGTACTGAATCCAATAAAATATCCAAAAAAAGAAATTATTGAAAGAATCCAAATACCTTCTGCATCGGCAATATACCCACTCAATGGAGTGAATAGATTCAATCCTAAAACCTGGAAAATGATTGTGTTATTAATGGTTGATTGTGAATATCCCATGATTTGTTGCATAGGATCAGCAAAAATTGAAAACAGTGTCAATATTCCCAATGATAAACATGATGATATGGACAGGATAAATGCTAATAAATACAGGTGGAGAGCGCCAAACCTTTTGTATAATCCTTTAAATGATTGTTTCATGCTGTATAAAGTAGTACGTCTAGATTCTATGATGCTCTCTATATATTAGTGGTGAATGTAAAATGGTAAGTCTATAAATACTTGTTCAGCTAATAGCATTTCCAATTGTTGACAGGGGTTTCGATCTTGAAAAGAACCTGCCTTGAAATCGGTCTTCCGACGCTATTGTGCCCTGCATCGACCACCGAGTTTCCTTCTATTGTCGGGTTTTCCTATTTCTTTTTTGTTTGGGCGTGGACTCGGTGTCCCGGATAAGAAATTTAGTTCGCCTCATTTTGGGATTTGCTAATCTATCACATTTATAGTGTCGTGGGTTTAACATGAATCAAATGAATAAGTGTGTGTATCTATAAATCTTTTCTTTTTTGCCACATTTTTTGAAAAATTCTTTTGGAAAGCAGTTTCAACTTCGCCTAAGAATGGGATATCGTAGAAGAAGGGGCCAAGGCTCAGATGGCGACGGTGCGGGCGATGGCGATGGTGGAGTCAAGGGACCATCGAGTGCGTTAACGTCATTTTTGCGTGAACAAGGTATTAATGCAGAACAAATTAGACAAAGATACGAACAGTCTCAAGCATTACAGAATGCTGATCCCACTGCTGAAGTCAACTTAACTGGTATTAACGATGATGATAATGACGTTACTGCCAATGGAAACAATAATATGAGTAATAATAATGATACCCATATCGCGTTAAATTTTGGCCTTGATTCAGATGAGGAAGAAATAACAGAAGATACTGCTGTTGAAAACGATTCCAAACGGCAGAAAACTGGGTCGCCACATTCTTTTGATAGTGGAAGTACTCTTTACTGTTTAGAATGTGATCAAAATTTCACCGTTTCTCCTTATTCTAAAAAGATGGAAAAATACGGACGCGTTGGTTATTTATGTGCTTCATGTTCAAAAATCCAAATAAGAAGAGAGAGGTTGGCCAAAAAGCATGAAATTGAAGCTAGAAAGATGAGAAAGAAGATTGCGGCCGCCTTGTTGGATAAAAAACAGTTCAAATTACCTTCACTACAAGATTTTTGTATCAATGTCATTACCGAAAATATTAATGATGTCGATGCATTGGGAGAAATAGGAAATCACAATAAGATGAAAATTTGTAGAATTTTGGCGAAAAATCGTTCTTTGAATAATAAAACAGTTGAGTTATTTTTGGATAATCAAACAAGGGAGTTGGAGTTTTGGGATTGCTCTAAAATTGATAAGAATAAAATGGATCAAATTGGCTCATTTTGTCCAAATTTGGTTTCTTTAACACTCAATATGTGTGGTCAGTTTCATAATGATAACTTAAAATATTTTGGAAATAAGCTATCTAATCTGAAGGAATTAACTTTGGATGGACCATTCCTAATTAATGATGACAGTTGGCAATTGTTTTTTGAAACTAAAACAGCAAAAAATTTGGAAAAATTTCATTTGAAAAATACCCATAGATTTACGAATGATTCTTTGGTTTCTTTATTAGAGAATTGTGGAAGTAATTTGAAATCATTATCATTATCGAGGTTAGATGGTTTGAATTCAAAACCGGTGTATGACCTGCTACCGCATTTCTTAACAAATTTGAAATTTATAGAGTTGAACTCACCTCATAATGAAAACTTAATTGATGACGATTTAATAATCAATTTGATGGCAATCAATTGTGAATCATTGGAAACATTGATTTTAAATAAATGTTCCCATTTGACAAACAAGTTTTTGAGTGAAGGTGTAAAACTATTTGGGGCTAATCTTACTTGTCTATCTCTGGTTGATTTAGACCAAATTGATGATGAAGGAATGAACGATATATTTTTAAATTGGGAAATTAATCAAGGACTTACGAATATAAACTTTGAAAGGTGTATTTCATTGACTGATAAGTCGATTTACAACGTACTAAAACACTCACAAGGAACCATTGAAAATCTGAATCTCAATAGTGTTAGAAATATTTCCAAGTTAATGTTCAATAAATTATCAAGATCTTTGACGTTTCCTGTGCTTAAGTATCTAGATTTGGGATTTGTTCGTGGAGTTGATGACTCAGCGTTAGCTATTATATCCAGAATCTGTCCAGCTTTAGAAATTTTGGAAGTTTATGGTAATAACAGATGCACAGAGAAAGCTCTTGTTAGGGATGATTTGACTGTTATTGGTAGACAAACGGACAGTATATAAGCAACAAACGCTCGTTTCTCTATTTTATGTTACATATTCATATTTTACATAAAGATTTACTATAAAGATTCGTGAATGTATCTTACTGGGGCACTGGCCTTTTCAACGTTTCTAAATCTGGGTAATGGATAAGATTTGACACTTGAATCACAAATATTGTCTGAATATAAAATAGGATTGATTATTGTTGGTCTCCCATCGCAAGATGCTGAAGGATGACCATTCTCTCTTATTATCTGTTTGTTAACTGTGTCTTCGTTATTATCTTTTGCCAACCTCACCTTGAGGAAATGTTTCATGTGAAGAGATGATTCTTCATCTGTTTCTAACATATTTTTGATAATGTCTCTTTCATTATCCTTCATTTCTGTAATTGTAAAATTCTTGAATACAAAGGTATTGTATTCAGTTATCAAAAGATTTACATCATTTATAGTTAGTGTACTCCATAGTTTGACTTTATCAGTAATATGTTTTAAATTCTTTTTATTTCTTTGAGATAGCTCGAACTTAAAGAAGAAAAACCAATACGATTTACTACTTTTCACAGCTGGTGTGTTGAAAAACACCATAAAAGTTTCTCTTGTTTTTTTGATATCGTGTAAAGTGAACCAGTAATATTTGCAAATATTGACAATGATCTGTCCTACAGTGTAAAAATTCAACAATGCTGATAAGTCGGATATGTCTTTTGAGTTGATTTCAAGGGGTAAATCTCTAAGTTTGTTCTTTTCATTTGATTGACTTGAAACCTTTTGTTTCTTATCTGTATGAGTTAAATCAGAATTGTTTTTATTGAACAAAGAAACGCAATTGATTAAATCATTTATAAATGAGTTTGTATCTTTATCAGTGGCCTGAATTTCAAATAGAAAATCAATATATTTCGATACTAATTCGGAATCGGTATTTAATTCTTCAATTAATGATAAAAAAATGCTCTTGCAGCTATCGATTTTATTCAGTCTCAACTGCATGTATTTTATGTACATGAATCTAATATTTTTCATATCAAATGGCACAAAATGATCACATGCTTTATTAAAATTTGATATAATCTTCTCACTGGAGCCATTATTTTGTATCAGATATCTATTATATTTTATCCAAATTTTATCTGTCAAACATGTGGGTATTAAAGCTCTTTCATATAGATTAATTATTTCTGCATTATTTTCATATCTGTCTTTGCTCTTATTGTAATCTTCTTCGTAATCAAGATATTGGATCCATTTATTGATTTCTTCATTGGAAATAAATGTTAGATCAAAATCCAGCTTTATTTTCGTCTCAAAGTGCCATTTGTCGTGTGATCTTTGTTGAACTTCGTCCAAAAGCTGTTTAAAATAGTTGTCTATCAAAAATTCTGAGTTATCTTCAATGAAGTCTTCCATACTTTTGTTCTCATTTAAATAATTGTTTTTGGATATAAATTCTTTTAGATCTTCTGTTTTTATCAAATCATCAATAGTGAAATTTTTGCATATAGATTCAAGCTTTTCATGAAACTTGGCATATTGATGAAGTGGTAATTTAACCACATGAATCAAAACCGTTATATAATCATTCGAATTGACACCATACTTATTCTCAATCCATTCCAAGTAAATATCCCAAAATTCATGAGAAGTAAAAAAATATCCAATCTTATGGCTAGCAGTTTCAAATATAAGCTTCAATTCAGATTCGGGTAGTTGGTAGGTACTGGCTGTCAAAAGTAGCTTTATATAATCTATCCACAAATCTAAGGAATATGGACATATTAAAACAGCACGTTTCAGAATATCAATTGATGGGTTTATACCTTCTAGTAACTTAACCATCGCATGGTATCGTTTCCAATATATGATATAATAAGGAAATTTTGTCAACAGCTTATTCATATCATTGTAAAGAAGCATTTTCAATTCTTTTCTGGTTCGTAATAGCTCAGCATGATTTTTAATAAGCTTTTCATGGTGTGCAATAAGTTCTTCCCACATGGCTGAATCGTAGATATCATCTTCCAGATCTCGTATGAGTTTCTCCCACTGGGGGAAATTGTGCAAAATTGATAGATCGGGCATTGTTCTTGACAATGTTCACGTCTATAAGAACTATATATTGATACCTATATACAAACTATGGTCTTGTGTATAGGTCTTTTCCTGCTGACTGATGTTCAACTCAATTGACATATTGCATGTAATTTTTTTTTGCTGAAGCGCTGAAATTCCGAAGTTTCCGGTCATATTTTTTTTTTTTTTCACTCATGGAAATTCCAGTAATGAACCTTTTGAGACGCCAATTTGCCACCGTGTTGACGTATCTAAGGAGTTCAAACCGAACAATGCAAATCATACTAAAGGACTTCAAGAAGGAGAAAATTCCTATCGAGATTGAACATGCTGAAACTGTGCTTTCTGGAAAGGAAAAGCTAGCTTCCATCAAAAACTGTGATGCAGATCAAATAAAGTTTGTCTATTCTGGTAAGATCTTGCAAAATGACAAAACCTTTGAGGAATTCAAGGTCAAAGAGGGAGACCAAATCATTTTTATGATTGCAAAGGCCAAGAAGGCACCAGAGGTAGAACCTGTTGCTAAGAAAGAAGAACCAACAGCAGCGGCGGCAACAGCGCCTGTGACTAATACTGAATCATCTACAACTTCTGCAACACCTGCCTCAGCTGCAACAACTGAGCCAATTGCTGAATTCACATCATCAACATTTGCACAAGGTAGTGTGAGGGAAACTGCTATTCAAAATATTATTGCAATGGGTTTTGAAAGATCGGAAGTTGAAAGGGCTCTTCGTGCAGCATTCAATAATCCAGATAGAGCGGTCGAATATTTACTATCAGGCATGCCACTTCCTGCAGAGCAACCACAACCATCTGTTTCAGAGCAAGAAGAAACCAGTGGTACAACTGCTGAGAGTACCCCTGCGAATACTAATGAAACTTCGGCTCCAATAACAACTGAATCAAATGCCCCATCAGCAGGTAATTTATTTGATCAAGCTGCTTTGGTTGCTGGAAATGGAGAAAACTCAGGTCAAGATGGTGATATGATGAGTCAAATTAGAGAGATTCTACAAACACAACCAGAAATGGCAGAAATTGTTCTTCAACAGTTGGCTGCAACCAATCCACAAATTGCTGAATTGATACAATCTAACCCGGAAGCATTTTTAAGATATATTACTGAAGGTGATCAAAATGCTCTTGCGCAAGCATTAGGTGTTCCTCCTGAATATGTGGAAGCTGCACAAAATGAAGAGGATATGGAAGGTGTTGAAGGTGAGGGTGAAGATGAAGGTTTCAGAATCCAAGTTACAGAGGAAGAAAATTCTGCAATCACTAGACTATGTGAACTAGGTTTTGATAGAAACTTAGTCATTCAAGTATATTTTGCTTGTGACAAAAACGAAGAAATGGCAGCCAATCTCTTATTTACAGATCATGCAGATTAATTCCAATATCTCCACTATTGATAGATGTTATAATAATACCAAGCATGTTGAATAATTATATAAATTTAACAACAGTATATAAAGAATGTTTTACTAAATCTGTATTCTAGACGTCACACCTATATCTTAATCACCTATTCTTATTCAGCATTGCAAAGTGAGCTTAGGTCGGTAATAATTGTGTATTTGGCTCTATCCTCATTTGACAAGGCATAGTTCCCAGGTTTTTCGACAATATAGCTTGTCATTCCCGCAGATATTGCAGCTTCGACTTCTAATGGATTGTCACTTAAAAATAAACATTCTTTCTTTTCTTTTTCGTTCGATTCATCAATGCCAATTATCCTTAAGATTTTTCTATAACTTTCTGTTTCAGTCTTTTTCCCTATATTAACAGTATCAAAGTAGTCAGTAATTAATCCATTCATTTGAGCACATTCTACCGAATTATTAGCTTTATTAACAATTTTGACATTCCCAAGTAATAATTTCTGTGCCTTGACACTTCCACTGCTATAAATATAGACGCCATCGCATAAAGTTGACCAAATTTTAATCGACTCTATAGCATCTTCAAATAACGGTGCCATAATAGATCCGGTCGTGTAACCATTTTCCCAGATGAAACCTTGAAGTTGTTTCAATGTTGGATCTTTGACATCGTTTGAAACTAACTTGCTGATATATTCAAGTAAACTCTGTTTGCTTTGGTTGGCATCTTTTGGGAATTGCGCTAATATTTGCCCAATATCGTCGTAGCTGGTGTTTTCATTGAACGGGAAACTATATTTATCAAGATATGAAGGTAGTTGTTTTAAAAAGAAGGGGAATAGTTCATCTTTGACAAACGATATAGGACAAATTGTTCCTTCAATATCGAGAACAATGTTTTTAAAATTTGACGACATCGCCATTTCTGCTTGGTTAACCGAAAGATGCAATCACAACTATCATTATTATTATTATTTGATCAATGGTTGAGGAACGTGCATGTTCTTTTACATGTCAACTTTATATTACGTAATTGGTTGATTTTTTGTTTTTTCTGACATTTTTATGATCCATGTTTATTCTCTATCCGAAATCGTCTCAAGTATAGTGAATGTATTAGGTATTATATATCATAATGGAATCAAAAACTCCATTTGGTAAGATTAAATTTAAAAATGATGATGAATCTCCACCATGTGAGGACATGTTAGAAGAAAATATGAAAAAATTCCCTGTTTGCAAATGCAACAGATGCAAAAAAGAGTTTGCACAAATATCATCCAAAATGTTCAAAATGTGTGAACGCTGCAGAATACACCAAAGGGAAAGAACAAAACGATGGCAGAAACACACTAGAGAAAAGGAGGGGGTTTGTTCAAGATGTGGTGATGCCCTACCAAATGACTCTAACAAATTTGTTCTTTGTCTACACTGTAGAGAAATGTCAAGATCATGGAAATCGAATCGGTTTGAAGACGGGAAATGTGTTCATTGTTCAGGACCTAATTCAAAAGAAAGCGTATACAAAGTCTGTGAAAGGTGTAGGAGGAATAATAAAATACGAAGAATAAATTTGGAAAGAAAAGGTGCATGTAACAGATGCTCGCAGTCTTTGTCTAAAGATGATAGAAACTTTAAACTTTGTTCGGACTGTAGGTCAAAAAAGAAAACATACAAAATGAAGTCTTTGAATTCATTTGCCATTGAAGGCGAGGAGTCAGTACATGAAGGAAATGATAACAGTGGACTAATAAATTTAGCCAAAGCTATTGTCACAAATATTGACGAATTAAATATTGACAATTTTGAAAATATTGATAGTAATGTTGCTGACTTGAAACCTGTTGGAAACAACAGAAAACGGGAATTTTCCTTAGTCTATGAAGGTACAATCTCTAAGCCAGAGTTAGATTTAAAATCCAATAAGAAAAAGGAACGAACTATCAATGATGCATTAGGTAACGATTTCTTATATGAAAATGTTGAAGACTCTTTTGATCGTGTCATTGATGCATACAATAAAGAGTTTGCTCTCAATAATAATGACAAAAAAATTGATCAAGATTTATTGATTTCTGAAACTTTCAATATCAATCGTGATCATTCTCAACTCAATCATCAATTGAATCAACTTGCACAATTTACAGGCGACAGTATACATACTAACCATCCTCTTGAAAATAAGGCTAACAAAGGAAGCAGTTATAGTAGTAATGACGATAACTATTTTCAAGATGAGAAAAACTATATTAATAATGTCAACAATAAAGATAACGATAATGTCGATACTCGTAATAATATTGATGAATCAGTAGTTATTGAGTTAAATGATCTAGAAAATATCAATATCAAATATAACGAAGAAATTCATGAAAAAAAAATAGGTATTAATCCTGCCATTGAAAATCTCCATCAGGGTTTGACTAGCAAACCGTCTGAACATGAAACTCAAATAGAAAAGAATACTTTATTGAGACATGTTCAACAAATACATACTGGTCTGATAACTGATAGTCCAGACTTGAGGGATGATGATTTAGATGCTGCGGAGGCGGTAGCCGTTGCGGCGGCTGTTGCTAATAGAAGTAAGGATGGTTAAAGCCAATGTGCTCTATACAGTATTTAGCTTTATATAAGCAGCAAATTTAATCGAAAATGAACCTAGAGAACTTTTAAATGAAATTCAATTACATTTATCTTCTTTTACGGTGTCTTTTGGTAATATTTTGGTTTTCAAAAAGCTTGAACCAAAACGTATTCTATTTTTATTGTCACTGAATATCCTATTTGATGAATTTTTGTCCTGTTTGGATTTTCTATACGATAATGACTTTACATTATCATGTAGAACTTTATCTTTTTTTTTACAATTTTGAATACTTTCATTATTTCTTTTTTTGATCTGTTGTTTGAACATTAAGTCTTGAGTGGCAAATTTAAAGTCTATCGCATTTGCATTGGATTTGTTTTTGTTATCATCATAATTACTTTCTAACTTTGCTTTTTTCTTTAAATTTTGCAATTCTTGTATTTGATTTAGAATTTCGATCCTAGCTTTTTTCTCTTCAGACCAAAATTCACTTTCTTTCAAATCTCCAAACTGATATTGATTTGGCAAACTTAAAAACTCTTTTTTGTGTGCTAAATACTGAACAATTTCGGCCTCATCGTCATCTTCATCTTCATCTTTATTTTCATTGTAGCATTCATCAAGTTCTGAACAGACCCAATAATCATCATCAGTAAATAACCCATTTTGAACCTGATTGGATTTTTTCTGTATAATATGATCACTTTCATATTTATCTGTGTCCTCGTAATGAGATAAAAAATTATCTAACTCGTTTTGGGTATCACAATTACGTCTACATGTGCAAACACATCCATCCTCATCAATATATTCTTCTTCTTCTTCTTCTTCTTCTTCTTCTTCTTCTTCTTCTTCTTCTTCTTCTTCTTCTTCTTCTGTCTCCTCACTTTCATCTTCTTCGGGGTCATCTAAAAACGGATCACTATCAATTTCATCCTCTTCATCCTCTTCATCCTCATTTTCACATTTATCTTCCTCTAAACTATTGTTATCTTCCTCATGGTTATTGTCATTATCTAAATCTTCATTTTCTGGCTGACAGTCACAATGACAAATATATTTACAATCTTCTTCTTCTTCTTCTTCTTCTTCTTCTTCTTTGTTTTTATTTTCATTTCCATTGTCTTCATGTGGTGGTAATTCTGGTATCCACGATGGAATTAAAGTTGGAATAGAGTTTGAAATTGAGTTAATATCACTACTAGTACTTGAAATAGTAATTGACTCTTCTATTTCATGTTCTATTGTAGACGTCACTTTTTTCTTTGGTAACTTCATATTATAATCAGGATCATAAATTAAATGAGGCAATCTATCAATGCATGAACCTAAGAAATGGTCTCTTGCTTGTAAATAATTACCATATGGTGCGTTTATTGCCAAACATTCCAAAATAGCCAGTTTGTCTTGACAAATACATTGATAATCTGCATGTTTACTTTTACATTCACGAGCCTTTTCATTGATACATTTCAAAATAGCGGCAGGTGGTGAGCCAGCCTGGACCATTTGACTACCAAACAACATCATTAATACAGACGTCAGAACTACTAAATACTTCATTTGATTATCTAAAATTTCTTTTGCTTCTTACTAAAGAGAGAAACGCTTTGAAAGCACTTTAGATGAACAGAACCAAACGCAGAGGTCCCCTTTTGCTCCCACAGAAGAAAACATTGTTTCCGAAAAGGGTAACAATATTTGCTGCTTACATAATTTTTTTACGTGATTCGATGCTTTCAAATTTTATTTATTTAGTAATATCAATCGAGATAGTTGGTTAATAAGCAGTTTTAATTTGCTCAGTCAATTGAACCCTGACCTTGCAACCATCTTTCTTTCCTGTCAAGTGTGATGAGTGAAACGGGTGGTATATCGATGGAACTGCAAGATGCGGTGCATTTATTAAAAAGACATAGTTCATTGCATAAAGTTAATATCAAATACGGGTACATTATTCTTGGATTGTCAATTTTATTTGTTATTGTTAGAATAGGTGCGCTTTGGCTATATAATAAGTCATGGAGGAAATCAGGTAGATCAACAACTTATTTAAGATTAACCAAACTGCCTATGATGGTTACAATTCTTCTAGTTGTTCTCACAATTGCAATTTTGATAAGTATTGAGCCTCATTTTGAAAAAATAACAGTTTTGGTGAAAAGATTTGGTAGACTTTCTTATGCATTGAGTCCATTGACTATTTTTTTGGCATCAGAACCATCATGGTTTTCTGTTGATAATTATTTGAACACATTGCAATTACATAAATGGATTGCAAGAATAATTGTACTTCTTGGAATATTTCATTCAATAGGGTTTTTAATTTTCTATGGTGTTAATGGTACATTTGAAAAATTATTTAGACCAGTGAATTTTATTGGATTTATTGTGTTTTTGCTGGCAATGGTTATGATGATATTCTGGAAACCAATTAGAAATTACAACTATACATTTTTCTACATTGCACATAATTTTTTCTTCGTTTGTTACATTGTTTTGATATATCTTCATGCAAGACCTGGGGTAAGTTTACTATTTTTCTTAAACATTGCATTACTTGGTTCTCAATTAATTCGGAAATATATGCACGTCAAGGATATCACAATGAGTGAACTCATTGAAAATCCAGGAAGCGAATACAAAATTGTTAAATTTCCTAAAAGTCTATTACCAGATTCATATTTACCAGGTTGTCATGTTAGAATAGGTTCTAGTAAATGGAGTCCCTTCTTTTTTATGTTACCCTCACATCCATATACAGTGGCAACAACATTTGAAAATAGAGATTTATTATCTACTCTTATTGTTAAAAATACCAAATTTCAATTACAACCTTTTGAAACTTATTCAATACAACCAGATTTCAAATCATCATTAAATGATAATTTTTTTACAACTGCAGAAAATGTTGTAATTGTATGTGGAGGTTCTGGTATTTCTTTGGGTTTGGGTATGTTTGAACATTTCAAAAGATCAATTGTTGCTAATGGAAAAGATATCAAACTTAAATTTATTTGGATTACTAAAGATGAAAAAGATTTATTTGTTTTAAACGACCTCAATATACAAGGAGTTGATGTTTATATTACAAACAGCGATAACGAAAACATTATTGAACAAAATAAAAATGAAATAGATGAAAATGAAATAGATGAATCTGAAAACTCTGCTATTCCATTGATGGAGTTATCAAATAATTCATCAGATTCACTGAATACTTACGAAACAAAATTTTCCAATGTTGTATTGATTGGAAAAAGACCAAATCTTGAACCGATTTTGCAGAAAAGTTTATCTAAAACACTTGACTATGCAAACAAATGGATCATTGCCTGTGGTCCACCTTCAATGAATACTCAGTGTGAACGTATTGCTGCAAAGGAAAAATGTCAATACTTTTGTGAAGAATATTCCTTTTGAGTTGAGTTTGAGTTTAATCAAACACTCTCTCTCTTTAAATCATTCTTTTTGTATACCATGATCTTATGATCCTAAAATTATATAACTATTAACTTTACATTATACATGCATTGATGTAGTGGAAATACTGAAATTTGTATTGATCTTTCTCAATAACAAAAAATTACGTAATAAAAATTTTCATAATAATTTGTGAAAAATAAAATTAATGAGCCCATCAAACAAGCTAATAAACAACTTGGGGCAAAATTGATCTTTCCAATCATTCTTTAAAGAGACAATCAAACTGAGATGTCTGTACGTGTTATATAATATACTTTAAAAATACATTCTATTCAAATACTAACCTTATCTATTCTGATAGATGGGAAAACTTTTTCACTATGTTGTCGATGTAACACTTGTTGCAGGATTTTTATCAGGAGTTAAGAAGAATACTGGTATGTCTCCAAATGTTGGATTAATTGGAGAACCAAATGTTGAATACTATGCACATAAATATCTTGAATTTGGTGACTATGTTTACGATAGTACTGCTAATTTTATGAAAACTTCAAAATATTTTGTCAAAAATCTTTATTGATCAGTTACAGCCCCTATTTTTTTGCTCATCATGTTTTTTCTTATTCATACATTTTTTTCACTATAATTGAGTTGTCTTTTGTCCGGAAGTTCTATAAAAAAATTTCATCATTCTAATTAATCTATTAAATTTTTTAAAAAAAAAAAAAAATTTCTAATATACAATATTAATAAAAGTAAAGAAGACGGTACATTATGATGGATTGAATGGCATTAAATAACCACTATTTATTAATCCTGTTGGACCATTATTATTTACGCTTCCACTGTTTTGTCTGTTGAAGTTGTTAAAATTACCTTGACCTCTATTGGTGAAAACACTATAATACATTCCATATTGATTAGCAATATCGATTTCCTCTTCCTCTTCCTCTTCTTCATCAATTTCTTGACCATTCATGTAAATTGATCCATAACCGCTTTCATGATTGATGTTAGTGACATTATTTTGTACTAAATTTATATTTTTATTATCATTATTAATCATATTAGCGGCCAATGGTGTAGCCATATTCGGAAATCGTTGTATACCAAAAGAATCAGATGTTTGATATGGGGATTGTTCTTTATAATTGGAAGGTTGGTTATAATGTAATGGATGATGTTGTGACACCGGTTTGTTTGTTCTCATTGTTTCCCAAAAATCCAGTTCTTCTTCAAGTTCTTCAGTGTTGAAAGCTTTACTGGTATTATTGTTTGTCTCATTAGTTTCTTTTCCTTCATTATTCTTGGCGTTGTTGGATGTTTCATTCTTATTATTATTGATACTGCTATTGCTGTTTGAAATTTTATTATTTGATTCTGGAGTTGCAGGTGAATTGGCTGCTAAGTAATTTGTCGTTGATGGAAAGAGTTGCTGCCTTTGTAATGATGGATATCTTTCTTTTGTTGGATTTTTACCAAAGTTTTTATTGCTCACATCTATGTTTCTGTTTTTATTGTTCTTATTTTTATCTTCTTCATTATTCAATAATCTTAATAAAGAATTGTCACCATATGTTTTGTTGGAGTTATTTGAATCTACTGTATTGTCGGGTGACGATGAAGATGTTAATTTCGGTACTTCTGTCAAGGGTGGCAAATAATTGAAATGACCATATCTTTGAATACTAGCCTGAGGATCAATATTGACATTTTCTGCAGTTGGAGAATAGTGGTGATGTATATGTTGGTGAACTGTTAATGCTACTCCATTTAATCTTGCCATTTCAATCAAATAATGAGCTGATTCTTGTGAGTCTATTTTTCCATTATAACTTTTGATTTCTTCATTCGTTCGAGGATCTATTAAAGAAAATCCCCATTCTGTTTGAGTTTTTGAAGGTGTTGCTATACGTGGATATGATGCTGAGAAATTCTTATCAAAAGCAATATTATTGTTATTATTATTAGTAGTGGTCGTAGTAGTAGTACTATTGTTAGTAATATTGTTGTTGTTATTATTCTTATTGTTATTGTTATTGTTATTGTTATTTTTGTTCTTATTATCTTCTAACTTTAATTTCTTGAATGATTGTTGGTCATCAGTATGATTATTCCCGTTATTATTGGCAGCCTCGTGGAATTTCTTCCTTTTATTACTACTATTTGAGGCAAAATCGGTGTTGTTAATGATTGAAGTTATTTCATTGGGTTTATTTTCCAATTGTGGATTTGGCTTTATGAAAGTTTCATGGTGTTCAATTTCAGTGATTGAGTTCGATATTAGATTGTTTTTATTACCTTGATTATAATTTTTATTGTCTTTTGCTTTAGAATGTTCACTATGATTCTTCTCAAGTTTAGTGAACTTAATTATTGGTTTACCATCTTCATCTAAAACTCCGACGGCTTTCTTTATTATATCATTGGCATTATCTTTTGCGATATCCGTCATGATTTTTCTCCATCTATTACGACATGTTAAACTTGGTCGTCCTGGTAAAGAATTTGAAATTTGTCTCCATTTTGTACCTAAATCTTTAACTCTATCAATTAAAATCAAATCTTCTTCTATCTTCCAGGGCCTCAATCTTTCTTTAGTATCACAATTTAAAACTTCAAGATATCGTTTTGAACATTGATCTTCATTTCTACCTTCTATTTCAGCAGAAACTTTATGCCATGAAGGACCGTGTTTTTTATAAGCCTTTACTAACTCATCATCTTCATCTTGAGTCCATTTACCCTTTCTAATGAAAGGATCTAATGAACTAACCCATCTTTTCTTACATTCTTTGCCTCTTCTTTTAGTATTCATATTATTGGCAATTTTAACCCAATCAATTTGCTTTATATCAATTTGTTCATAGTTGTATTGGGTTAGATTTTTGTTTTTCACATATTGGTCAATCAATAATTTTTTAAGAATTGCATCTTCATCGGGTGTCCAAGCATTCCTTATAGATTTTCTAAAAATTTGATAGCCTAAAGACTTACTTATTGCCAAATGATCAATTGATCCAACTGTTGGTTTTTCAACAATAAGTTCTGTTGTTTTAGTTGCTATATGATCGCTCCCATTTGCATTCTTATTTGGACTTTGTTCATTATTATTGAATTCATTATTATTATATTGTAAATCATTCATTTTCAGTCACTTTTAAAGGGTAAAAAAAGAAACTTATCGGTAATTTAGAAACTTTGATTTGGTAGGTAATTATTGGGTATATTCTATCGAATTCAAAAATCTAAGTCAAATATATATGTCGCTTTTTTGGAGGGGGATGTCAAGAGCCTTTGTCGGTGGGTGTTATGTGTAGAGTGTTCAAAGTTGTGCAGAGTTTTCTATTATCATCAAGGCCAGGGTGACACATGCTAATTCAAAGTTTAACCCAAAAAAAAATTTTAATAAATAAAAAAAACAAAAAAATAAATAAAAGAGGATGCGGAACTTTCGGAATATTGGGTGTATAAAAAAAGTGAAAAAATGAAAATTCAATAAGAAAAAATGAAAAAAATAAAAAAAATAAAATTTTGAATAAGAAAATTTCAACTTTTAATAGAGTGGTAAAGATTCACGCGAAAGAGTCCAATTTAATACGGACATCACAGGGTTAATCGAAGTACCGGCTATTGGGGATGATAATAATGTATATATTGGCTCATAAAATGTTATGAGGGAATCACTGTTGACAACTGATTGTTCCACCAAACTAAATTAACGAGTGATTGTAATTTGTAGATTGATTTACCTAGGAAGACATTAAGGTGGCCTGTTCCAAAGATTAGTGTTGATAATCCGATTGTATTGGCAACACCGAGAGGGGGACAGTTTCTAAATAAAATACAAAACTACGATTAGTTATAGCGAGTATAATCGACGAGCTGCCTCATAATGATGTGGAATGATGAATAGATGAATGTACAAGGTAAAATACAACCGAGATACACAGTCAAAATGATCAAATTAGATATGCATTGGGGCGAAACCCCGAAATTGCGAAAGAACTTAACTTCACAAACTGCAACATATTTTCAACCCTGTGGATATCTTCCATGAAAGACAATAGACAACATCACTATTATCAATTCATGCCCGCTCACTGGAACGTTGTACCAGCGAAGTGTGTCTAGACGACAGACATACAACTTCCCAGGGATGAATTCACAACCAGGTGATGTCAATATTATTGCAGGGTTTATTTCCCCGTCACAATATAAAACCCTCTGGTGATTTTCATGTGCTAGGCTGCTAGGTACATATTGTGGGTTCCTAATTGCATTATTTGGTTAAACGCATTCATTTTTTTTCTCTTAATTATCGCATTCTGTAACTGCCTTGTTTTTCGGAAAAACTGGTTCTCACAATAGACAACACGCAGAAAAAACCGTTGAACTGCACAATTTTTCAAATAATCACCCCATTTTACCCACTATGCGCACTCTCAAACAATCACAACACTGTCTTTTCTCTCATCTGATAGGGCCGAGAGAAAAAAATATTTGCTAATTTTCGAGTCTAGTGTCAGATCTAAATAACATAGCGTATATAGTGTAGTAATATTTTAGATATATATATTGTATCCCTCACACTAACCTAACTTGAAACCAGGAACTATACTCTATGCCCCCAAGAAGGAGTGCATGAGACTAGGGGGGGACGTGTTGATGTACATGAACTCGGGTTAGTCTTTTTGGTCTGGCCCTGTCCCGACTTTCCCTTGACCAGCCGCTATTGATTAAAAGTTTTTACCTAATTTTGAATCAAATTCTCGTCAAACTTTAATCTGATAGCTCGGCGGATTATTAATTTGGATTTCTTTTCTCCGCTTTGGCTCGGGTTTTCCGCTTTTCGACTAATGCCCTGTAAAATAATTAACTCTACACAAATAGAGTTGGTGACGTAATTATCAATAGTACATTTTTTAGTTTTGGCGGGAAAAAAAATACGCATCCGCTAAAAGCACTCTATTTCAGAAATGCAGACAAATTTATCTTTTATTTTTTAACATTTTTCATTAGAAAAAAATAGAAATTCTTACACATGTCTATTGTTTATGAATTCAAATTAGTCCCCTAAAAGCCTATACTCTCAAGTTCATTATCTTCAAAAACAGAATACAATTTATCGCTCATTTTTTTCTCCAATGCATTTTGTAATTGTAATTGCTTGATTAAAAACTGTTCATCAAAATTGGAAATTGAAGAAATTGTAGAAAATGGCTCGACTTGTTCATTGCTAATATCGAAAAGTTGGTTTAAGTTTAATTCTTGAAAATTATTATTCTTAGTAAAATTAGTGTTGTCTAAATAATTATTCCCTATATTGTTATTATTATTTGATATTTGGTAACCAAACCTATTGGATATTTTATGGTTGGTATTGTTATTGTTACTAGTGTTATTATTATTAGTGTTTGATTGTAATAGGAAAGAATCATCATAGTTATTCATGTAGTGGAAGGTGGAATTGGTATTAGTGTTTGTATCCGTATTAGATACATTTGTATTTGTTTCAAAGTTAATTTGCTCATTCAAATTTGAATGATAATCTAAACCTTTGTAATATTGGGGTAAAGTGGGATTTGAGTTGTTTGATTTGAACAAAAAATAATTAGTAAAGTTTAATGGTGATAATTTGAAAATTTCACTTTCTAATGGCGATGATAATAATGATGACATCGATTGACCTGTAGAAAATGAAGATGAAGCTGTAGAAGAGTTGGAAATTAATGGAGGTGGTTGAGAATTTTCAATGCTTTCGGAACTAATAAAGGGGAAAGATGTTGGGAAATTATTTATATTATTTTCATTGATATCATTGAAATTGGTATTAGTTGTTAAAGTTTGTTCATCTTTCTTTCCCTTTACTTTCAATTCAAAATCGGAAACAAATGAAGGATTGGCAAGTTTGGCATTAATGATAATTGAATGTGAAGAATTTAAATTTTTTAAATATTTCACCTTTTTAGAGTTTAAATATTTAAAACATCTATCACCATATTGCTTTGGAGTCATACCAGTCATGTTTTTAAAAGTACGATGAAAATGCCACGGGCTGAAAAAGGATTTCGCAGCTAACTCTTTGAAACCTAAAACCCCACCTCTACGTTTCTTCGATTTGAGTCGTTGATGATGTACAACAAACGAACCTCTTCGGAAACTAACTGGGTCAGCATCATCGATTTCTTCGGTATTATAGGTCTCTGCCCCTTCTTCATCATCCACATCATCTTCATCTTCGTCCTCATCTTCATCTTCATCATCATCCTCATCTTCATTTTCATTCTCATTTTCACTCTTAATTTCATCTCCATTTTGAAATTCATTCTCATCATCTCCATCATCCTCCAAATCAAAACTCTTAAGGTTGAAATTATATTGATCATCCACAAAATCCAAATCACATTCATTATTATTATATTTGATACCACTATCAATTTTAACTTTGAGGTTGTTGTTACTTATTTTCTCTGTACTATTGTAAATATTTTTATTCTTATTGAGATCATCATTTTCATCATCATCATAGACAAACTGTACACCGAAAAGTGTAGATTGAGCAGCTAATGCAATATGTCTGCAAGCAATATCTATGATTCTCAAATGTTCCAAATCACTTTTGGAAGGATTAATTCTTCTCTCTGACAGTAGTGATGAAATATCAGTATTTTCAGAATCATTAATTCCATTATTATTAGTATTATAATCATCATTGTAAATATCACATTTCAGTAATTTGTTTCTCAATTTCTTGTTTTTCATCTTCATTATTGATTTCGTAAAAAATTCTTTAGTATTACCTAATAAAGGGGGTACGAATCCAATACTTTTATTAACTTTCTTTATTGTGTTTAGTAATAAACGTAAATCAATTATAACAAAATTTTCATTCTGTAGTACTAAAGATAGTCTATTGAGATTTGGGAAACAATGTTCACAAAATTTATAATTTTTGGACACTACTTCTGATTTTGATGAGAAAAATTCGAAATTAGAGTAGGTTGATTCCATAAGTGATTCTATATCGATATTTCCATTTCCATTTCCATTTCCATTTTGATTATTATCGTTGGTATTGATAAGAATGTGTTTGACTATACCTAAATCACAGTTTGGTCTACAACAGATTTGGGATATTTTATCGCAAACGTAGAATTTATCAGCAGCGAGCGGATCTTTGTATTTGAAGGCCTGTAGTTTGGCGTATGTTGATTGATAAGGGCTCATTATTGGCATTTAGTATAGAGTCAGTGTTGAACGAGGGTATTAACTTATTGGCGTAACTGTATCAGGAAGAGGAACAGAAACAGAAGCAGAAACTAGTGGCAACGCTCAAAAGCAGAAGTCAGGAGAAAGGGGGGGAAGGGTTGGTCAATAAAAGGGAATACAGATAGGAGATAAAAATTGAATCTAGTGAAATAAAGTTTGAAGGTCCCAATGTAATGTGGTGAGTGCACTAAATTTCCTAAAGAACCGGCCCTAAACTTTAAATGCCAAGAGACAAGCGTGGACGTATTTAAAGGTTTCTTTTATTCATGGTGATAACGGGGTGCGTGGGCAGAGGGAGACGCTCCTTACAGAAGAAAGGTGTTGTCACGATAAGAAAATAAAAACACACTGAAACCAGCAGAGAAAAAGCAATGCGTTTTCATGCACCCATCTGCGCGTGGGGGGATCTGCAGAACACAATACGCGTCTATGCACAAACACTGCGGTCATAGGCACTAATGCCGCACTAGTGCGTGGGTCTCGGCTTTTGCGCCTGCCTCCCTCGGATCCCTCTTTGGGATTTGGAATTTTGGGATTTTTTATTTTTTTTTTCTTTTCTTTTCTTTTCCCAAAGGTAATAATAACAAACAACCGGGATTTTTCACCGCAAGCAGAAGTTCCCCCCCCAAATCCCCTCAAATCCCCTCCTGGTCGAGCAGCTGAAATGGCGAGGAAACACAACAACCGTTACTCCGACTACTACGGCCAAGCGGCAGACTACCATCACGGGCAAAACTACACCAATGAGTACTACGTAGACCCAGCCCCACCCCAGAGACGTCCCACAGGAGGCAGCAGTGCTGGCACTGCCAAACGTAGAAAACTCCCCACTGCTCCAAAGGGAATGGCACCCGACGCAATTGCGGATCCTCTATACGGGGAAAACGAGGCGTATGGTGTCGGTAGTGGTAACACCGACAACAACGAACATGATGTTAATCGACGCTATGAGGATCTAAACCATGGGAGTGATGTTCATGATTTTCATGCTGATGATGATAATAATAATAATGATGATGATGATGAAGATGATGTTTTTACCAAGTTGGCCAATAGAAACAGCGAAACGCTTAATTCGCCTAATGCGAAAAAACCACCATCGCTTTTCAAATACATGGTTAAATGTAATGTAACGGGACAAATCCATCAACGTATACAACAAGTTGGGGAAGGCACTTATGGGAAAGTTTACAAAGGTCGTAATTTATTGACAAACGAACTTGTGGCATTGAAAAAATTACGACTCGAGGCAGAACGAGAGGGTTTCCCCATAACTTCTCATAGAGAAATTGGATTATTACAATCATTTGATAATGAAAATATTGTTGGACTCAATGAAATAATGGTGGAAAAAAATCAAGTTTTCATGATTTTCCCCTATATGAACCATGATTTAAGTGGGATTTTACAACAACAAAATATTGAAATCTCCTTAGGTGAGCGCAAAAATTTGTTTCATCAACTTTTAAAAGGTATCGAATATTTACATTTGAAAAGAGTTATTCATAGAGATATCAAAGGTTCTAATATTCTTATCGATAACAATGGTATTTTAAAAATTACAGATTTCGGATTAGCAAGAAAGATGAAAAACATTGATGAAAATTTAGTCTCTCCAAATTATACAAATAGAGTCATCACCTTATGGTATCGTCCCCCAGAAATTTTATTAGGATCAACTGATTATGGTAGAGAAGTCGATATTTGGGGTATCGGTTGTATACTAATGGAATTGTTTACGAGAAAGGCTATTTTCCAAGGTATTAATGAAATCGATCAATTATGGAAAGTCTATGATGTAATGGGTACAATTAATATTGATGATTGGAAAGATTGCTACAAATTACCATGGTTTGAAATTTTACGACCAAATTACAAATGTAATTCAAAATTCAATGAAATGTTTGGGTCTTTGTTAACTCCTCAGTGTTATGATTTAGCCATTAATTTACTAAAAATGAATCCTTCGATGAGAATATCAGCTGCTGATGCCCTGAATCACAAATATTTTAAAGAAGATCCCCCAATGTGTCCACTGGATTTCTTGAAAAATATTAAGGGTGAATGGCATGAATTCGAAGCAAAACAAAAAAGAAAGATGTTGCAAAAACAACAACAACAGCAGCAGCAGCAGCAGCAACAACAATAATAATAATAGTATTAACAGTTGGGTTTTTTATATTTACTTTATATCATTAGAGGGTTAGTTTTTGATTTGAAAAATAATAAATGGGCAATATTTCGGATTTTTAATGTAAATGTTTGAGTTTCACATCTCCAACCCCTTACATTCATTGGACAACCATACCATCGTAGATCATATATCCTTAATAAAATGAGAGGGTCTTTGCTTTTATCAATAAATCTGATATTTATTTTGATCTCAACAATACTCGTTGATGCAACTGCTAATACTCAAAATAGTAATAATAATAATAATAATAATAATAACCGGATTGATGCATCCGTGTATGAAAATAAATTACCCATTATACCCATGATGAATGGCGTGAAGTATTCGGTTCCTTACTCGTTTACTGAATGTGTCGAAGACTTGAAAGTTATAATAACAACCTTATTAAACGATATTGCAAATAATAATAATAATAATAATAATAATAATAATAATAATAATAATAACTATAATAACTATAATAATAACTATAATAATAAATATAATAACATTAGTAATAACAATAAAATTAACAATAACAATAAAATTAATAATAACAATAAAATTAATAATAACAATAAAATTAATAATAGCAATAATAATAATAATAATAATAATGTTTTAAAGTACACAATCGATAGTTTTTCTAAACAAGTTATTGAATTATGCTCACCTGATGCGTTCAATTCTATTCAGGAAGAATTTAAAATTGAATTCAATTCTGGTAAATATCCAAAGACATGTACTATTGAACTTGAATCAAGTTCCGATATTGAAACCAATGTTGTTCCAAATAAAGAAACCGATGTGGTATCGGATAAAGATTGCTTCCAACTAGTATTACAAATTGATCAAAGGATCAAAAATAGAAAATTGTTGAAGGGGAAATTGCTAAATAATAGTAAGGATAAAATTAAAATTAAAACTAAAAATGGGAAAAATTTAGTTAATGAAAATAGGCTTAACAATGGTATTGATGACAGTAGCAATTTGAATTACAATCAGATCAATAATGCAAAAAATTTGAATACTGATAGTATCAATATTAATAATAGATTACAATATTTTAAAAATTTGAAAGAAGCTTATGGTGATAACCAAAACAATTTTGAAATGCTAGCCAAAAAGGATAATAATAAGAATAATAAAAATCCTTATAAAACGAAAACTCAATTGAAAACATTAATCATGACTGAAACCGAGACTGAGCTTAGTGTCCAAACTAGAACTGTTCAAAAGACCATGTTCAAAGTAACAAACAAGCCAACTTTAATTCATGACTACTTGACAACTACTGAAACTTTAAAAGAAGTTGAAACTAAAACTGAAACTGAGAAAACAACTTCAACTTTATTCCAAAACAGAGTTATCTCATCAACTACTACTGTCACCGATATAATAATTGATGTTTCTATTTCAACAACTACAATTCCCAAGAAAACGGTTATTGAAAATAAACTCATTACGAAGACTCAGACTAGTATTTCAACTGTTTTCGAAAACGGGTATAACTCAAATTTACCTTCAAATATTGCTATAAAAGCAAATGCATTTTTTGATAAATCTGATAATATTGAAGTTAATCAATTCCCTAACATAAATGAAGCCGTATACACCAAAACGGAGACTATCACCAATAACAATTTTGCAATAGTTTCGAAAGTTTGTGATGCTATCACTAGAGTTGGTTTGGCATGTCCTGGTCGTTCTAATACATCAACACAACCTACTTCAAGCGATAATAATGTTAATATTAATGTCAATGTTATTGATAATAAAGGATATGTTAAAGTTTTAAACACTAATACAATTACTAATGGGGCTAAAACTACTACAACTATAGTGAAAACGACAATTACTACTGATACTACAACTAAAACCAAGGTAAAACTGATTACAAAATCTAAGACTGTCACTATAAAGACAACTAAGTCTGTATACAAACACAAAACACACGATTGTGAAGATGAAGATGATAATTATGATCATAATCATGATTATGAAATGGAAGAGAATAGTAACATTTATGAAAGTGGGAATGAAATGTCTGATGAATTTTTTGATGAATTTGATGAGGTGGAGCTGTTGAAGATTACACCTCAACTGATCAGTGGTGATTCTCCAATATCGTATAAACATTATAATAGTAGTGAAATTGGAAACCTTACAGATACTCAAATAATGCCAATAAGAAATGGCAGTGTATTCCGTCAATACGAGAACTCTACATTAGCAACATATGAATCAGGGTATGCATCTATATCGAAAGACTCCATGGCATGTTTGTTTGTAATTTCATTTATCTTTGGTATTGGCATTAATCTCTGAGAATTCATTTCCTTTAAAATATATAAACCAACACCATTTAG
This sequence comes from Pichia nakasei, assembly GCA_030570355.1. Taxonomy (NCBI): domain Eukaryota; kingdom Fungi; phylum Ascomycota; class Pichiomycetes; order Pichiales; family Pichiaceae; genus Pichia; species Pichia nakasei. The sequence continues at coordinate 377,446 of JAJLVL010000002.1, forward strand.
ATAGAACCAATAAGTATATACTGAATCACAATCACAATAAATAACCGTAATAATCTGAAGTGGGAGTTCGAACACGCAAATTCCTTTTTTTTTTTTTTTTGAGACTGTGCATGCATGTATGTCAATTCAAATTTCTTAAAGTTGATCGAGTGAAAATTTTCTCAAGACTGAAAGAGACCCAAGTAATTTTTGAAGAATCTTTACATTAACTAACTGTTTCAGACAAGTAAGATAGACTATATAGAAAATGGCTACTATTGGTATTGCGTTTGGTAACTCCACCACTTCTTTTGCAACCATCAAGGATGGTAAAGTTGATGTTATTGCTAACCCAGATGGTGAAAGATTTATTTCATCTACATTATCATATGTTGATGGTGATGAATATCATGGTCAACAAGCACTTGCACAAGTTATCAGAAGTCCACGTAGTACTGTTGTCAACTTCAGAGATTTCATTGGTGTTCCATTTGAAGAAATTAATGCAGAATATTCCAAATATGCAGCACATCCAATTGAATTAAATGGTAAAGTTGGTTATGAAATTAACGGTAATAAACTTTCTATTGATGAAATTGTTAAGAGACATTTAAAACAAATTAAGAATGCAGCAGAAGATTATTTAGGACAAGAAATTGAAAGTGTTGTTCTTACTGTTCCAACCAATTTCACTGAAATTCAAAAGAATGAATTAGTTAAAATTTCCAATGATGCAGGTTTAAAAGTTAAACAATTGATTAACGAACCAACTTCTGCTTTATTAGGACATTTATCTAACAAGGGTCAACTTTTAGAAGATAAAATCTATGTTGTTGCAGATTTTGGTGGTATTAGATCTGATGCTGCAGTTATTTCTGTTAGAGGTGGTATTATGACTTTATTATCAACTGAACATAGTACTAAATTAGGTGGTATTGAATTAGATGAAGCATTAATTGACTTTTTTGCAGCTGATTTCCAAAAGAAATTCAAGGCAGATGCAAAGAAGACTGAAAAATCATATTCTAAATTATCTGCAGCTTCTGATATTACAAAGAAAACTTTATCCAATATTCAAACTGCTAATGTTTCAGTTGATTCTTTAGCTGAAGGTTTTGATTACATGTCTTCAATAAATAGATTAAGATTTGAATTAGTTGGTAGAAAAGTTTTCAGTGAAATGGCACAATTTGTTGAAAACGTTGTTAAGAAGGCAGGTTTAGAAACTTTAGATATTGATTCTGTTTTATTAGTTGGTGGTACTTCTAATATTCCAAAAGTTGCAAATACTTTAGCAGCAATTTTCCCAGAAACTACTGAAGTTTATGCACCTGCAACTGATTCTAAATTACCAAATCCAAATGAATTAAATTGTAGAGGTGCTGCAATTCAAGCTTCATTAATTGCAAATTTTGATGATGAAGATGTTAAAGAATCATTACAACCAATTGTTGTTAACACTGAACATTTACAAATACCAATTGGTATTAAAGATTTAGAAGGTAACTTTTTAACTGTTTTACCAAGAGAAACTGCATATCCAATCAAGAAACAAATTTCATTCACAAGTAATTCTGATAATGTTGAAATTGAATTTTATGAAGGTAAACGTTCGATCAAGGAAACTGTTGTTGAACCAGAACAATATTCTGATGAAGAAGAAGATTCAGAAGAAGAAGAACCTGAAATTATCAAGGAAGTTGAATACTTACCAGGTACTTTAATTGCTAAGATTGTATTAAATGGTGTTGGATCAGGTAAGAATGTTGATGTTATTATTCAAATTGATAGAGAAGGTAAGATGCACTTAACTGGTAGATCTGGTGATGTTGTTGTTAAGGGTGAAGTTTCCCAAGCATAGAGATTGTATAATCAAAATTCTATTTTGAAATAAATAAATCTAATATAATATAATAAATTTCACAAATTTTTCATTCATAACTTAAATTAAACTTTATTATTGATTGCGTAACCTGCAAGATAGGTAAATGAAACATGTTTATAATTGTATATTATATTCTAACAAAATTTAAATTATGAAATACAATTATTACTTTGATTATGCTGAATTGTATCAATAATGCATTCAGTACATGATTAAATTCTTAGCATTCCATGACCGATATAACTTACAATTATATAAGCGTTTTTACGTCCATATTCGAATAAATAAAAAAATCAACATTTGAATAAATAAATTTAAAAAGGTATCTGAACTTTCCCCAATCTATAAAATCCTTATCATTAGTACTACGTAGTCTTATCAAAATATCAAACTATTCTTCTCCACTGATATGTTGCCGCTCCACTAGACAAGAATTATATTTTTTTGCTTTCATTTCCATTTTTCTAAGCAGCGCGTATACTCAATATATTGGATTACCACAACCCACGACATCTTATTTGTTGTGAAGGAATTACTGGTTTCTCTGTGGAACATACTTACTCCAAAAGCAATGATAATTGAATAAAGCTTTGATAAATATAAACGCTATGTTTTTACTTTATATCTTTTATATTAAAAGTACGGTAATATCCAAATAGAAAAAAAGTTTGGTAATATATTTTAATAAATACAATTCAAATTTAATTTAAATTTCATTTATAAAACACAAATCATTGGAGAAAATAATAGAAATGAGGGAAATTCCATTTTCTGCCGGTCACGTGACCCTTTTTTTCTCTTGAAATTTTCTCTTTTGAAATTTTTAAAACGGTGGGGAATATTTGCAGGGTCCCCCACCAAGACAAATGCAATCGCTCCCAAACTGGGGTCAAGTGGCGGTTTACAATAAGACAGCCTTCAACTTCTCTTGTTTGAATACTTTTCTATTGTATTACGGTTGACACACTAACTATTTATAATATCCCTTCTCTCTATACTTGTTACACTTTTCAGGGTCATATGAATAGTGAAATGTTATTTTTGGTTTATTCATACAAAACAGAGGGTCCCAAAATTACTTAATCAAATTTATCAAGTCTTTTTTGGGTAATCAACTAACACCCTATGGTATATTTTCAATTAAATACATCATATAATTGTGCTGGAAAGGTATCGAAACACACCAAATCATTAAAACAGACAAGTTTTAAAACAAAATAGAAAGACCTGATCCAACCAAACACACTTTACACAACACTGCTTTGATGCACCATATTAGAGATTAACATATGAAAGTGTATTTTGCATACCTTATAAAATCTCACTTAAGCCACCAAGAATTGGGTGTATTTCTCTAAAGGATGACGACATAAACGAAGATTATCCTTAATCAGGAAAATTGTAAATACACACGTGCACAAAAGGTGGCTTGTCAACTAACATGTCTTACTGAGACATCCCTCTCTCCCCTCCCAGCGAAGGAAGAATTTTGCACCCACAAAACTCAGAGTTTGTTGCCCAGTGGAAAACAAGTGCTCGACCAAAAGCCAAATAGGGGGGGTTTCAAAAAAAAAAAACGCGCGCAATTTTTTATTTTGTTTCTGTCCTGCCAAGCTCAAATATTTTGACATTACACGCATGAATTTAACGGTTTTGAAATTTACAGAACATCCAACAGACCAGGGATTCTATTTATAAAAGGTCCTTGCATAAGTGAATTTTTTCTTCATTTACTCGATTATAAAACAAACAGATAAAAGAACTGCACCTGTTTAGTTTTTTCTTTTAAAAAGTTAGCCCTATATCGATATAGCTACTTGTCTATTCTTCAGATCTGCAATTTGTGAACTATTTATACCCAGTGAGTTATTTTAACAAAAAGTTATTTTTTTCATTGAAAATATAAGCCATGATGGCTATTACAATAAACCAGAGATACAGATCTCTTCTTTTATCTTTCACAATCTTTGCAATAACACTAATAAATGTTCTTATATTCTTTAACTACCATAGTTCAATTCCTTATTTATCAGGTGATGCCACCGCTTCATCTTCTACAACCACCAAGGTTTCTTTAGCAGAACCTTCAACAAAGTATGTGACATTTAAACAAAAATATATCAATCTTTTGAAAGGTACTGAGATTGATGAAGCCAAATATCATGATAAATTATTATTATTTCAATATTTGGATAAATTAGTTGATGAGAATGCTGGTTCAACAGATTTAAAATTTAACATTGATCCAATCGATGTTCTCAAAAATAAGGAAAATGCTGATGTTTCATTTGTTTATAATAGACTTAATTTGTTGAACAAAGCAAAAATATATTCCGAACAAATTATTCCAAAGACTGATTTTAAATTTGAACCATTGCATGATACATTTTACAAAGATATCTTTGATGCAGAAGAATATGTTCAAATAAGAATGAAAAAATGGGGGAAAATCAAGGAAAAATTATCAGAAGATGAGATTCGTTTAATGGGTATGGAAAATGATGATGATTTCAAACAAATAATTCATGATGTTAGACAAAATAAGTTGAAACATAACGAAGATGCTGTTAGTGAAGTTAAAAAGACTCTTACTCATTATAAAATGTTTTCAAGTATTTATTTAAATCACCTTAATGATGATCAACTTTTAAATTCAGAAGATACATCAACCATTTTGGATTATTGTTCAACAGCTTCTGAACATTTATTTCATTTCTTTACGGGTAATTATCCCAAATTCTCAAGATATAATCTTGAAACTAATCAACTTGATGAATATTTCCCTTATGCAGAAGGTGATTTAAAAAATAAATGTTTTATTAAGGCAATCCAATCTCAAGCCAAGGGTAAAGGTATTGCTTTGACAGCTTACGATCGGTTAATTCCAGAATTAGCAGGTCTTATATCTTTGATGAGAATTACAGGTAATACATTACCTATTCAAGTGTTTCATTCTCAAGACATTTCATTGGAAAATATGAAATCAATAACTGAAATTGCAACAAGTGATGAATTAATTTTACCTAATTCAATTTCTGAATTTACCGTTCCTGATGTTATTCCAAAATTAGATATCTCATTTGTGGATATTAGTGATGTTTTACAAGATAATTATAAAGGTCGTTATAAGAGTTTTGGAATGAAATTATTAACTTATTTGTTTAATTCCTTTGAAGAAATGATGTTACTTGATACAGATACTGTTATCTTGGAACCAATTGATACCTTTTTCAATAAACCTGAATATATAGAAACTGGTGCTTATTTTTTCAAGGATAGAAATTTGAGAATTCTTTTGGATCAAGAATTGGTTGATTATTTCAAGTCATTTATGAATTACAAAGATGAAAAATACTTTTTCGATATTCCAATGGTTTCAACTGATGTTTTGAACAACAAATTTTTTGGTGAACGTGGTCGTCATTTTATGGAATCAGGTTTATTTGTCGTCAATAGAAAGGAAAAATTTGATGGTATTGTATTTTCATTCTTGGTGCAAATGATCAAATTATTTGTTCATTCATCTCATGGTGAAAAGGAATTCATTTGGATTGGTCAAGCAATAGCAGGTAATACTCATCGGTTCAATTATCATCATGCAATATCTGTTGGTGAATTAGCAACTACAGATTTCAAGGCAAATAAAATTTGTTCAACACATCCATCACATATTGATAAGGAAAATAAATTACTTTGGATTAATTCTGGTTTTTTCATGTGTAAGAAATATGACAGTTATACAAGAGATATTAATGAAGATATTTATAAAGACTTAACAGCAGATGAGCTAAAATTCAAATATTTGTCACCTATAAGAATTACCCATGGAATGATTCCACCATCCCCTGAGGTTTCAGTTTTGGATGGTAAAGGTGCCCCAAGTGAAGGTTGGCAAATGACTGGTATGTGCTACGGTTATATTTGGTGCGCATATGATTTAATTGGCGATGTTGAAGGGTTATCCGTCTCTCACGGTCAATTGGTTTCCTTTACCCCAGAGGATTCTAATAAATGGTATTATTTTGGTCTTTTATGGATCAATTACTATAATCTTGTCAACCCAGATAAATCTTTTTTGGGTAATGGTGAAATCGCAGGACACACTGATAATCTTATTGCAGAAATCATTGATGCATGATTCATTATCTATATGTAACTATTTTTTTTCAACATTATATTTATTACTCTTGTAAATCTCTACTTTATTATATATAATATATTCATAATTACTTCAATTCTTCCATGGATATCCAAAACACGGTCATAGATACGCAAATATCAAAATTTTAACGCGATCAAAGATTTTGATTTTGAAATCTGACACGGGTGGTGAAGTTTAGGATATTAAATTGTTTTGTGAAGATGTTTTTCTCTTGTTTTAGACTTATAAAGTAATGGATTGTAGAGATGGATGTAAGGGACGAAGGGTTGGCGAAAGGGATTGAACTGTTTAAACAGGGAAAATATGCAGATGCAACTAGAAAATTCACCATTCTTGTAAACTTATACAAACAGGATCAAAAAAACAATCATGGTTCGTCAACCTTTGATGATAAAAATTATTCTAATGTTTTAGATTGTTTATCAGCATGTTATATGAAACTGAACAAGTTAGATAAAGCCTTAAAATATGCAAAGGCAATGGTTATATATGATTCCCTCAACCCCAAAGGTTACCTAAGACTGAATAAAATATACCTACAAGAAAATGAAAATATAAAAGCTTGTGAAGTTTTGAAAAGAGGGTATTTGAAAATACGACATTTCAAAAGCAAAAACCAAAGTAGTACAAAAAGGATAAATGAAAACTTATATGAACAATTGAAAATGGAATTGAAGAAATCAAAAGATGTACTAATATGTAGTAAAGAAACCAATGTTGTTGAAAGCATATCTATGGATCCATTGAAGAAATTACCAACGGATTTGATTAACTATATATTTTCTCAATTTTCAATGTCTTTTAATATACAATGCTTGACTGTTTCATCGTTTTGGTATGATTCATTACTCAACTCCTTTTTATTTGAAGATTTTGAATTGAAAAAGGGAATAAGGAAACAATCATTTGAAAAATGTTTGAAATTTATTATAAAACATAGTCAAGCAAAGAAAATGTCAGTTGCTTACATTAACTCCATTAATGTTGAGCCACACATATCATGTGAGAACAGTATCATGTCGTTATTTTTTGGAAAGAATTTTAACGTCAAACATCTTTCAGTTACGTTAAACAGTTGTAATTTTTTAGCATTACATACAGAGATGAAAAAAAGTAGAACTTATTTGAAAAACTTGAAATCACTGAAACTCAATTTACCCTTGATGGTAAATGGTTCTTCAAATTTGGAGAATCTTTTGAGGGAATGTTACAATCTCTCTGATCTGGAGTTGATAGTCCCAAAATTTGACAGTCGTTCCATGAAATCAACAATGGATGGTGTGCATTTAGAAAGTCTAAAGTTATTGAATATTTCTGTTGATACGAATGCGCATAAAAGTAAGCTAAACAACTTGCTACTAGATGATTTTTTGAGTAAGAATCATTTCCCCAGACTAGAAGGGTTAACTCTATCAAGAGTCAACATCAACAAAACTACATTGTTGAACTTATTATCTACAAGCTTGAAAAGTATTGAACTTGACTCAATTCCAGAAATTTCAATACTTACAGTATCTGAATTCCTGCTAAGAAAGGCAACATCTAGAAGCGAAGGTAGTTTATCCTCTTTGAAAATTATTGAAACGGAGACTACAATGAATTCTTTGGATAGTAACTGGTTCAATTTGTTTTATCAATCCAAAATTTACTATAATCTTTCCACATTGATGTTACGAAATAGTTGCGTTACACCCCCATTTTTAAACGATATGCTCAAGTCGACCAATTGTAAAATTGAAATTTTGCATTTAGTTCTAAACCCTAATATTGTATTTGAAAACAAACTGCTATCACGCAACAATCAACAACCTCCTCCAATATATGGATATTGTAGGATAAATGAAATTATTGAAAAAATACCGAAAGTGAAGCAGCTATCACTGGTTGGATGTCCTGGCTTTAACAACTCAACATTTATTAACATGGCTCAATTTTCACACAATAATCACTGTTTTGAAAAACTGGAGTATCTTAACATTTCATTGAACAAAATAGATGGGAATACATTGATTCGACTTTTTAGGAAGCCTAGCGAAATAAGGTTACAAAAATTGGTGATACAGTATTGTCAGGTTGATCCCGATATGGTTGGATACATTCGTAAACAAAAATTTTCAGTCTCGGTTGACTACAAGATGAGTGATCGTGTTATTCTTTAGCTACCTGTATAATTATTAGTTTGCAATGTATCTCCATGGTTGTTTATGTTACACCTGATTTAGAGAAATTCAGGTGCATAAAATGTAGGTTTTATTTAGGTTATCAAATAATGAATTATTTGAAACTAAAATTGTTTGTTGATATAGAGTACGTATGCTTTAATTCAACATGGGAACACATGTATGCCTTAGATTTTATTTTCTTTTATAATCAAATCTAATAATTTAACCTAAAATTTGATTATTCAAAGGTGATGTTTTTAATTTTCAATATCATCAAATACCCGCTTTTTTTTAATCAAAGATTAAATCGGACTTTTGTTGTCCTTTCTTAAATCGATCAATGCATGCCCCTCGATAAGATCTTAGAAAAATATTTGGATGGTCTTTCAGCATATGAATCAGGGTACATAGCGGGTTCTGTGTATCTCTTAGAAGAAACGCTCGAACTAGCCATTGAGTATTCAAATATAAACAGCAAAAATCATCAAATATACTTTGAGCTCCTTGAAGTATTAACAAATGCTTACATTAGCAACAAAACTCCAGCAAAGGCAGCAGCCTTATTAAATAAGCAGTTATCAGTTGAGCCGGATAATATAAGACTTCTATATAAACTCTTTATGATACACTTAGATGCAGATCCTAACGAACGTTTAGCATTAAAATATTATATCATAGCTGCAAAATTGTCTACATCAGAAGGATTTGAATATACTGCTGATTACGAAATCTGGAAGCTTATGGAGTTTAAAGGTAAACCTTTCATAAGTAAGAGAGAAGTTGAATTTTTATTGAATATGAATAATACAGGTGAAGAGTCTTATGACAAACAGAATCTAACAAAACAGTTACCAATTGAATTATTGAAGATAATATTTTCACATTTAAATGAAAAATCGTTATGCACTATACTACAAGTTTGCAAAGATTGGAGAAACACAATTTTGGAGTCACCTTTGTTGATTGGGTCTTATAAACCTGGAGGAGTGTTGTCTCTTAACAAAATTAGAAGTTTTATTAGATTGTTTGATCAAAAAGTTTCAATAAGTGATGTCACTATTGAGAGTATAAATTTTGGATACAAAAGTGATGATGAAGAACTGAAAATTCTTAAGTCATTATTGAGGTCAAAATTACAAGTAAAAAAGATACTACTCAAATTACAATGTAGTGATAAACCTGGTTTTGTTGACACTATCAAAAAATCTGATTCTTTGCTTTTTAAAAACCTATTAGAGGTTGAATTAACAGCAGTGTTTAGTTCCAAATTACTTACCACAATAGCTCCAATACTTGAATGCACGAAAAGTTTAAGAAAACTTACATTGAGATTATCTGACCCAATGAATGATGTAGTTTACTCTCCGAAAACTTTATTATTGAATAACCTTGTGGAACTCAATGTTCGTTATTCAGGACCTGCAGATGATAAAAATATGTTTTTGTTTGCAAGTCTACTTGAAATGCCCAATTTAAAAACATTAGAAATTGAGGTTTTCAGTATCAAGCTTGTGCTGGCTTATTTGAAATCACCACTTAAGCTAAAATCATTACTTTTGATTAATCAACACCCAAATAGTTTTATTAGAAATGTTTTATCCACTTCTTCATTACCAGATTTTTCTCAAAAATTAAGATACCTTGAGAATCTTGAATTTGTTGATTTGGACCCTCATCCAACCAGAGCTTCTCCGAATCGAAATTTTTCCGAAACAATTGACATACACACATTACCAAATATTAAAACTTTAAGATTTAAGAGAACCACTATTACAACATTGGAACTTGATATATTTTTGGAAAGTTGTAGATCAACTTTACAACGTTTAGATATATCCAAGAGTTCCTTTATCCATTACAAAGATTTGAGTCAAGATGATAGATCTGAAGTTTTGATGGGAAACAGAAGAAATTTTAGAAATGGTGATATAATGTATTTTAGTCTAAATTACATTTTGAAATCATTACCAACACTGAGATATTTAAGGTTGAGGGATTCATCTATTATGCAAGATATGTTTTCCAAGATGTTTTTTGAAATTGCACTGTTAGACACTATTGTAAAGTTAGATTATTTGGAAATTTTCAATTCAAGGTGTAGAAATCAAAGTACAATACTGATGCTTTTATCAATGAGAGATAAAGTTTTTGTCAAACATTTAAGAATACTCCCTAAAATAGATAACAACCTTTTACAATTTGTTCAATCAGCACAAAGCTCTGGACAAATTGGTATAATTGATTCAGCTACTGAAATCGAAGAACGTGGCAATATTTCTTAACATCAAACTCTCTGATACTAAAACAATTAGCTATTATGAATATACAGTTTTTGGAATGGAAAGGCTGATTTTATTCTTGCAGTTTAATTCATCTATATATTTATGTCCATAGGTTGAGTATAATATATAATATGGTGCCAGTTGTTTTGAGTTTTTTGTGTCAATTTTTAGTTAAATTTTCATTGATTACTTTTCACATACTTGGACTCCATTTTTTTGCGTTTTTAAGTAAATATACTAGTGGGCACCTTTTCATATAATATTAAAAACTATTTGAATTGTGTCTTAGCACATGAATCTGAATTTATATGGAAAAAATGTAGAAATAAGAGGAATTTTTATCAAATCCCGATTATAAGTTTAGGAAGTTGATATTGCTCAAAGCTAAAATTTTTGTCATCAAAAGAGAGTCAATTTTCTTGTTAAATATCAACAATGTATGCGATAACTCTTAGGAAGAGCAGCATTTAATTGATCTGTCACCAATCGAAATTTTAAAGATTGTTCTTTTAAATTTTATATCCCAATTCGTTATGTAAAATACTATAAGTTTATAAAGGTTAGAGAAACATCACTGTTTTGAAGTCGACTTTGTTAATTGGATCATACAAAACCAGATTATTAAACTTTAAAAAAATTCGTAGCTACATCAGATTGTTTCGTCAAAAATTTTCACAAGTGGTATTACTGCAAGGAAGTTCCATATTATATATTTTGAAGGGAATGTGAGCAGATGTGATAAAATATGTGACTGTTTTTTGACAATATTTAAAAATGACAAATGTTCAAATAATGGAACTTCAAATGGGGTATTTTAAAGTACAATTTCATATTAGATCAAATCAACAATGTTAAAACCATTCACGTTAAACAATCTAAGGCTTATTGTTTTTGTTGATACATTTTCAAACAACGCTTCATACATGTTGAAAATTTAGAATTTGGATATCTAAATTTAATAAACTCTTTTGTTATATCAATAGTGTTATTAAAGAAAGATCTCCGGTCTGACGAATATTCAAGAGTTTTTCCCGAAATTATGAGTACTATTTTATCATTGGTTGAAGAAGTAAAAAATCATGATGGATTGGAGAATCCATCTAATTTCAAGACTAAAAAAAGGTCAACATATTTTGAGCTTCTTGTAAATATTTACAATAGCGTTAAAGAGCACCATACTTTTCTAGCAACTCTTTCCGTTTAGCTTCTCTAATTAAAGCATCTTTTTCTTCCTTTTCTTTCAAATTTAGCATTGCTGAAGTTGGTGAAATTTCTGTTGCATAGGATTTATCAGTCACAGATTCAACACCATTCTTATCATCAACCCACTTCTTCTTTTGCTTATTTTGGATTGTTCTGTTAAATTTTTTCATTTTTTCAAATTCCGCTGCTTCTCCTGTTAGGTAAGGTATGAACTGACCTCTTTCATTCAGGTAACCTTCTTTCAAATCTTTGTAAACACGAGATTTTGGATTATATCTTAATTCTTCACCAGTTTTGATAGTTTCAAGATATCTAGGTTTTTCACCTAATGATCTTGTGGTAATGGATTTATCATTTGGGTCAATTGCAAATGATGAATTTGAAGTAATAGCTTTAATCAAGAGGGATTTATCGATATTATTGTCATTGTGTTTTTCATCACTCGTTTTGTATTCACTTAATAATTTCTCTTCTTTTTTCTTTAAATTACCAACAATTCCATCATATTCTTCATCCATATCAATCCCACGCCATCTGTCTCTTTTAACATCCCAATCCTCAGTATCTGCTTTGACCAATATAGAATCCTGTACCTTTTGAATATTATTTTCATTTCTATAAATGTAAGAAACTTCATGAGGTTTCTCCAAACAATCCCTTTTGGAATGTTTACCACCACAGTTTTCACATCTACCCTTTTTCTTCCATTCTTTAATTTTACGTCTTAATAAAATCTTCTCACTTGATGATACTTTGTCATTATTTTTATCATCATTGTCATCATTGATAACTAGAAATTCATCTTGAATACCTAATCCACGCCTTGGTTCATTATTTTTCACTATTTCTCCGGTAACTTTAGAATCTAATCTTTGATGCTTCAAACGATCGTTTGATTTATCTTTAATCTCTTTATAATTTTCATCATCTGTTTTACGTTTCCTACTATTTGAATCGACTTGTAATGAATCATTGTTGTAATACCAGGGAGTTGTAGAGATAAATTTCGGTATATAATCATTCACCTTTCTCCCTGTTGCAGAGTCCACATATGTTTTTTTATTCGGAGGACCATCTTTCTGGAATTTTTGATTCCCCTTCCCACTCATTTTGTCTAAAAAAGGAAAAATTGTTGTAATTAACACATGATTAAGGGTGGACTTGCCATGCAGGACTGAGCTAAACCTTTTTTCAGTATAAATATATTTTAAAATTTCACAGCCTTGGTTCTGATATTTTTTCTTTTCAAAATTTTTTTTTCATGTTGAAATATTTTCAGTTTGCATTAGCCTGTATCAACTGGAGTTTACAGGTTTGAGAGCAGCTCTTCACGTGTAGGATAACCAAGCCAAAATGAAAACAAATGCATTTGTGAGACAATTAGCATCTAACAAGAGAACTGTTAGAGAAAATGCACTTTCTACGTTAAAGAGATTTTTATCATCGAAAGAAAAGACTAAAAAATTGGACTCAATTGAGCTCAATAAGTTATGGAAAGGTTTGTTCTATACCATGTGGTTTTGTGACAGACCCAGACCTCAACAAAGGTTAGCCAACGAGCTTGCCAAATTATTCAGTGAATCCATCGTTGAAGAACAATTTTACAAGTTTGTTGAATCATTTTGGATTGTTATGAGTAAAGAATGGAGAGACCTTGATAAATGGAGAGTCGATAAGTTTTTGATGCTTATGAGATACGTCGTGAGAGAATGTTTAGTCAGATTGAAAGAGAATGGATGGGATGAAAAGAAGATTAACTTATACTTCAATGTCTTGGGAGAAGTGATATTGAAAGATGATGCAAAGGTTCCAAGATCTATTACATATCATATCATTGATATATGGGTGGATGAATTAGAACGTGTTATTTTTAGTGACGAAGAAAATGATGTTGAAGATGAAGAAGACGACGAAGAAGAAGAAGAATTAACTAAGGAAGAGAGAAAGGAAAAACACGATAAGAAAATAGCCGGTAGAAAGGCTATATTAGAAGAGCAGAAAGTGCCTATGGATCTTCTTCTTGCACCATTCAAGGCTTTGTGTGGTCCAAAGAACTTCCCACCGTTAGTGAAGAAAATACAGATTGAAATCTTGTCTGATACCCGACTTAGTGAATTAGATGTTGATACCAAGGTTCCAAAGAAGGCAAAATCAGCGCAAAACAATGATGACGAAGAAGAGGAAGAAGAGGAGGAGGATGATGATGATGAAGAAGAGGAAGAAGAGGAATGGAAAGGGTTTGGTAATTGATTATTATGTAGTATCAACCTTACTGTATAACACATCCTTAGAGCAGAATCGTCTTAGAGTAAATAACACACAAATCCCGCCGCGTCGGCGCGTCGGCGGTTTACGTAAGCCCAAAAATTAAACATACAATTTCAGATAGACGTCGAAAAATGGAGTTTACGTGTTATAATAGGCGGGAACACACTCAGATTTGGACATTGTTCAGAGATACATCTTTCTTTGTTTGGGAATTACTCTGCTGGTCTAGTTCTTTGCTTACTCTACATCAATAACAAATACAATGGCTGACATGGAAAAGATTACAGACGCTCCAGTGGACTTCATCAAGGACGGTGCTCGTTTCCTTCAAAAATGTACCAAACCTTCCCAAAAGGAATACCTGCAATTGATTAGAGCAGTTGGTATGGGTTTCATCATGATGGGTGTCGTCGGCTACCTCATCAAATTGATCCATATTCCTATCAGATACTTGATTGTTTGATTTTAATCACTCCATCTTTCATCTGTACCCTTATATTCTCTCTATATATACGATCCGATACGGCAAAATACCATATTCTATGTATAGAACAATGTGTAATCTCTAATTATTATCAGCTATAACTATACATAGTAACCTTATATCTTAATTACCGATATTTCTCGAAATTCAGTCACCAGATAGATATAGATGATATGTTACCTTTTTTTTTGCGATATGGATATCGAAATGGGGTGCATGTGTAGTAAGCTGCAGCATGAATTTTTTACACTTTTAATATGACTGAATCTTTTTTTTTTTTCTTTGCTTGCAATATTTGAACAAACTTTTCATTCATCTATTCAGCTAACCAGGCCCATCAGGGAGATGAGCTTTTCCTCTTTATTATCCAAAATATCTACGGATAAAAACATCAAGGAAAAAACGAAAAGTGTTGCTTCGTCATTATCGAATTCAACTACATCAGCTCAATCATCTTCTTTGAAAACATCTACAAAGAAAAGTTCCAAAACACAGCCACAAAAACATCAAAGCATTGCAAACGTTTCATATACAGACGATGATCCAGCTGTGCGTAGATTGAAGGAAGCAAGGCGAATAGAGAGAGAGAAATTGGATGCTTTAAAGGGTAAATCGTCTTCTCAATCTAAACGAACATCATCACAGCCAAAACGGCAACCTGCTCCAAGAAATTCTTCAATTCCACGGAATTCCTCAAATACAGTGCCATCTTCATTACCCAAAAAGGCGTCTTCATTACCTCCTCCACCTAAATCAAGGTTCAAGTTTAAACCTTCCAAGCATACCATTTCCGCAACTTCAAATACTAAATCATTATCAAGTGGCGAATCTAATAAATTATCCTTCAAAGAGTTAATGGAACAAGCTAGTACCATCAAGAATTCTTTACCATCATCTATATCATTCACTTCTCCTACAAAACAGAAACCTAAAGGCCCTAGTAAAGCTTTACAATCTATTCATAGAGCTCGTATAAGACAAATATCCCCATCAGATAATGGAAAATCTCAATTAAAATCACATACTTCAAGTTCACTAGAGCCTAATTTAAGATCTAGGCCTGTGAAAAAACCACAATTTGCTAAACCTAATCCTGATCTACTTAAAAAGCTCAACCAAAAGAAACAATATAAATCTTCATTTACATCATCATCTAATCTTAATAAAAGGAAATTCCCATCAAATATCAATAATAAAGTTAAAAATGATTCTTATGATATTGATGCTCAAGATGAAGATGAGGATGAATATGATAATTATGGATATGCGGATGAATATGATTCTCAAGATGACGGATTTATTGTAGATGAAGATGAAGAGGAAGATGAAAGAAGAGCATATAATGATATGAAATCCAAAGGTTATAGTAAGAATGAAATTTGGGAAATTTTTAATAGAGGTAAAAAGAGAAATTACTATGATCAATACGATGATGATAGTGATGATATGGAAGCAACAGGTAATGAGATTCTGGAAGATGAAGAAAGGACTTTAAAACAGGCTAGATTGGACGATTTAAGAGAACAACATTTACTTGAACAAAAGGCCTTACAAAAGGGAAAACTATTTAAGAAATGAACAACAGCAATTCACTTCTTGATAATTTATAAACAATTAAAAATTTTGTAGATATTCTTTTTAAGTTATTTAAACAAAAAACTGTACATTTTATTACGCAGTTCAATCACTATATTCAAACTCATAATCTTCGTCCTCTTTATTTCTATTTTCGTCTGATCCATTGTAAACACCATCACTTATATCATCAAGTATTTCATCTTCCTGATTACCATTATTATTATCATCATTTTTTGCAATACTTTCGAAACCATTTTCAAAATTTGCAAATTCTTCATCAATTTGACCCATCCTTCCATCTTCTTCCTGATCATCATCATTACTATCACTGTCACTAGTACTATCATATCTATTATCTCCAGGATCATAAACTGCTTCCTCATCAGGATTATATACAACTCCATCAGCTTCGTCATCTTTCAAAAGCAAATTTGAATGGGTATTTTGTTGTTTCGATTTCTTATTTGCCTTTTTTACCCTTCCACGAACTGGTTTGATTGCAAACATATCATCATCATCATCATCGATTTGAATATCTGATTCAAAATCACTTGCACTTAAATCAGATCTTTCAGTCAGTGCATCTGGATGTATATTTTCATTTGTAGTTGCATGATTTCTTGTTCTACTAGAAACATTTGGCATAAATCCACCAATTTCAAAACCCTCATCATCACTTTTGTCGTTGATTTCATTGTCTTCCATTTCACTACTTTCTTCATCAGCACTAGAAATATCACCATGCTCATCTGCCAAACGCCTATTGATTCTGAGTTTTGTAAGTAAAATTTTCCATGATCTCAAGTTAATTAAATCTTCTCTTCTCATCTTCTCGTCATTCTCCATATCTCTTAAGCCTTCACATAAAAGATTGACAGCATTTTCATATTCACTAAAAGTGACAATACCTTCTATTTTAACATTGACTTCTCTCCGACCACCTTTAAAGTCAAAACCAACAACTGCTGGTGCGTATTCAATACCCATCAATTTGGCAGCTTTTTCTGAATATGTGTCATGTATATGAACACAACCTTCAGGAATCATCCATTCTTCATAAATATCAATGTTTTTAAATACATTTTTGGGAATAATTCCGTCAACTACTGGTGGTGGAACATACTTCTCAGTTTGATATTCTGCATACAACCTTCCATCATTATCATCATCGTTTGGCGCATCTTCATCACTTAATTCAAAATCTTCTTCTCTACCTCTTTTACCCCTTTTAACCGTTTTCTTCTCTCGAGTTTTCAATGGTCGTTCACCCATTTTTAACACTCTACCACGCATGAACCAACCTCGCGGACTTCTAACTATATGAACATTGCTTCTTTTATAAACAGGTATGAACCCATCAGAAGCCTTTTTAGAATGCGCTTTGTTTGATAAGCCACCACAAGATATTTTTGGTATTAATACTTCATTAAACTTCAAATCAGATTCAAGCACATAGATTGGATGCCCTTTAAAATCACCAACATTCGAAGGCATACCTTCTTTTAAACTCAGTTCTTCAAATTCAATTTTTTCAAATTTATCAACCCTATTTTCTCCAATTCTTTTTTGTGAACATGCTCCAATTATTAATGAGTTCCACCATTTTTGATATTTAGGTTCTCTTGTAATTCTCTTCTTACGTACCTTGGCGTTATATTCTTTAGCATATCTACGGGTGATATCACGTGCACCACCAACACGATCATAACCAACAACGTACCAAGCATTATTTCGAACACAATTCATTGGAGGCTCTAATTTAGATTTCCAATTAACAACTTCAATCAATTTTTTAACAATAGGATCGATTGTAATATATTTTTTAGCATCTTTGTCCCATAATTCCACCCAAAATACCGGCCATGAGCCAAATTTATCAGAGAATTCAGATTCTTCTTGTGCATCAGTTTTCATTGGGGAATTAGTATATGCTTTTTTTGATCTTAGCATCGATAGTAATGCATTTTTATTCTTCAAATTAGAACGTGGCTTTCTTGATTTTGATTTCACAGAATCTGTTGCTTCATTGGTTAGATCAATCACACCATCGAGTTGATTATCACTTTTAATTTCACTACATTTTTTCATATTTGTAAAATCTGGAGGTTGAATTGAGAAAATTAAACGTGCAGGTAAATTTAATGATCTAAGTAATGCAACAAAGCCCTGCGCAGCAATATCTCTTGATCCTATATGTGCTAAAATTGATGCTATAAATTTTTGCTTTGTCATTTTATGTCTTTCATTTAAATTTATAATATGGGTATTTTGTAACTCATCCCATGTTTTCTTATACAACACAGGCATGCGTGAATTGATTTTCCAAACCTGTTGCCACCATTCCATCAAATGTCTTAATAGATCCAACAACTTCCTTGTTTTTGATTGTGTACTAACGTTTGGTTTTACTCGATGTTGCAAGTATTGTTGTAACTCTGACTTTAAAGAATTTGGAACTTGTCGTTGTAATTGAATTAATAATTTATGATTTGACAATAAAGAGTTTCTAGAAACCCCATGACCAACCATTGTGAATAAATACATCAAATGTAATGATCTACGTTGAATTCTTTCTTCACCTTCCACAACAGTTTTTCTTTTTGCCTTTTTGGCATTTCTATGTTGTTGAATCGTAATATTAATATTGCCATCATCATCTTCTAAGTCATAATCAAATGAATCATTGATATCACCATTGAGATCAACATCTTCAAACTCATCGGAATCCACATCTTCATCAGAATCATCTTCAACGGGGGTTTTATCATCACTAGAAAGATTGACATTGTCAATGTTGCCGTTTCTTTTCGTGTCACCATCACGTACAGTCTCCTTCTTCATTATTTTCTTAGCATCATTCCTCACCTTTTCCGTGTCATCTTCAATATGTACAACATACCTTTCATCCATATATTCATTATCATTTTCTTTTCGTTGTGCTTCCTTTACAGAACGTAGTTCTCTCTGCCTGCGTGCCGGTGTTAAATGGGCTTTGTTCCCTCGATTCGGGCGTTTCAAGGGCCTGTTTTCGCCCTCGTTCTTCTTCCCCCGCTGTTCTCGGACAACATCCCGTAGCATTTCCCTCATTTGAGGGGTGATACCGCTCATAGTGTTTCTGAGTATATGGAGATCCCACTAATACAAGCCGTACTAACTCCGGAGAGGATAGTATATCCAGTTAATTGAAGAAATTGAAAAAAATCGTTTTCCTCACTAAAAAAAACTTTCAAAGAGGAGAATGAAATAATATTCACCGTTTCATGCACCAAAGTGTATCCAGTAGGCAGGAAAGTCTTGTACAAGAGAAATAGGAGGGGCAAATGTCTGCATATGGACGACCATTTAGTACAATGCGTTGTATAAGCAGGATACCGACTGCAGGAAAGTTATCTAGAAAAGGTAATGTGTTCCGTCAGAGAATGAGAAGTGCACTGCGACATCAGTGTGAATGGAATATGATACAATTGCAAAATATTACGTTTATAAATACAAAATGTTATTCCACACAACCCAGGAAAAATGGATTTGATGATTTAAGGAAACAGTTGGTTGTGGATCAACCAAATTGGTACAAGAAACTCATTCAAAAACAAAATAGTGTAAACATAAATCAAATATACCACACTCATTCTTCAAATAATGAATTCAATGAACGAATTGACGAATTATCAAATATACAGCATTTTCTTTCTTTCCTTTGTGCGAAGCAAAATTTGACTGATAATGAGAACAATACTAGGGTAAATGAAATAACGTTTAAATCAATAAATGAGTCTAGATCAATAGAGACAGCATTCATGATTGTACTTCATACTATATTAAAAGTGTTATATCCGTCTTATGAAAATGTTATAATAGATCAATCGATTGAAAAATATTCAAAAACCCACCAAATCAAACCTTCTCCTTTATTTGTCAGTAAGGAAACAGTTGAAGAAAGTGTATTTGGGGTTGAAAAAATGATGGAAATCATCAATAACTCAACATTTCAAATTGCGGTTCAAATATTGAAGAAACGATTTCAAGAAAACGAAAATTGGAAACCGAATAATGAAACAAAGGATGATAATGTAATGATTTGGTTAAATTCTTTATTTGAACCCTCTGTTACCAAGTGTTTATTAAGTTTGACAAAATCTAAATTCTTACCTGATATTATCAAATATGATTTGTTGTTGAGAACTCCATCAAATGAACTTGAATATAAATATTTCTTTGAGATGTATAAACAATCATCGATGGAAATGAATTTGATTGATCAAGAGAAACTATATCTTTTAAAACAACACAGTAATGATCACTCAAGAGATTTGAAAATTCCTCCATTGTTTAATAATTTATTTAAGTTTTCATTAAGGACAAAATTAGATCATTTACCAATACTAGTGTCATTATATTTGAAGGAGAATCATGTTTCAAATACTCATACTTTAGAACAGATAAGTGAAATGTTATGGCAACTTTCGTTTGACCATACTGGAGAACATATGATAAAGCCATCAAAATATTGTAACATAGCACATTCTAAGTTGATTACAGCTGTTAATTCTATGACATCGAAAAATTCAGAATTAGAGGTTGATGTAACAACTATGATTGCAGTTTCAAATACAATCTTTTATAAAGATTTTAGAAAATCTTTTCAAATGTTTAAAAATGCCAAACGTCAATTTGATCATTGGAAACTTACAAAGTTTAAACCTGATGAATTTCAGTTGATTGAGACAAAACCAAATGATATCAAAGATCAAATAACGGAGAATATTAAAATCAGAAATAATAACGATACTAACTATTCATTATACAATATTAAAATTGATTATAACATCAAGTTTTTATGTAATTCCATATTATTGTTGGCTGTTAATGAATCAAATGGGAAAATTATAACTCAAGATTTGATTAACATATTCCGAAAAGTTGAACCTGAAATTTTGAAAAAATATCCTGAAATTTGGCAATTTGTTGTTATAAAATTAAATTACCATAATTTATTCAAAGAAAATGTGATTGGAACATTATTTTATGAATATCAAAAGTATCATGAACGATATGGAATTAATAATTATCATGTTTTAGATTTAATTATTAACAAAACAGAGAAGCCTAAAACTTTATTTTCAATAATTGAAAACTTGAAATTTGATAGTTTAGATGATAATAATAAATCCCATTTAGTTTCTAAATTATACAAATTTTCCAAAAGTCAATCTGAGAGTGAAAAAGAAACCTATAATTGTTTAGAAATGGCAAGAAATTTATATAATTCCACAGTTTTCAAATCAACTAGAATGAATTCTTCTCATCTTTTAGGAGAATCTTTATTTTCACCTGAGGGGACATTTGAAAGATACAATAACATTACTAATTATTTCCAAATTACACAGTTGTCAATATCAGCATTATTTGTATCTGTTTATAAATTACATGAAATTGGAATTTATGATAATGTTAGATGGGGCAAAAATAATGATATATTGCCACTTGATTTTGCATTAAATGAATTTAGTAAACATATATCTAAAGGATATGGTGATACAAATGAAGGGTTATTATACCCAAATGATAATTTATTAACAATTTACATCAATGTTTTAAAAATATTTGGTAAGAAGGAAGAACTTCATAAACTGTTGAATCATTTAATAGATCTTAAATATCCTGTTGGAAGTAAATTATTTGAAACATATTTACAAGCTTTAGGTGAATGGGATAGAGGTGAACTAGTACGTTGTTTGAATTTATATGATGAAAGATTTGAAAGATTACGTCAATGTAATACTGAATATGAACTTAAACGAATTAAATCACAAATGACTATTATTAAAGCCAAGGGTGCATTTGAAGAATTTATTGATAAATTAGAGTTTAATTGGGAAGTTGTTAGACGTTGGAGATGGCCAGGTAGAGGTGGCAAAAGTTCATGAGAATTACTTACACATGTACATATATTGTAATTTATATAGAAAAGTATAAAGAGAATACATATAATATTATTATCAGCATTATTTATTATCATTTTTATCATCAATTGTAATATTTTGGAGCTCAAAAAGATTTGTATTACTTTTTTCAATAATAGAATTATTGTTATTGTTACTATTATTATTATCATCATCATCACCATCAACATCACTTTTGTTATCACTATTCTCATAATTTTTTTCCAAATCTAATTTATTCTTTTTATGAAATCTTAACATCCAAATTCCTTGAGAAGTGAAAAGTCCGAGTTCCATTGCTATAATTATTGCATACATGATCATACCCATAACATCAAATGTTCCAATACACATAGCTGCCATACTAAAGACAGCACCACTTGAATCCATTGCAAGAAATATGAAATTTATACCAACAACTCTACCACGACGATGTAAGAGTTCCCAATATGGAGGTAATAAACCAACACCTAAAAATACTGTTGCAATGATACCAACTATTAAATCTGGCCATTTTTTACCATTAGCATAGGCAGGTCGTAAAGGTATACATGTTGAAAGTTCCAAAGCAATCCAAAATATGTAAAATGATCCTGAAATCAGCACAATTTTCCAAATATTATAGTTTTGTGGAGGATAATACATACTCTGTACCCAAGCTATTGAACATAAAAGAGTGAATAAATGTGGTTGAATTTGCATGGGGATATAAGAGTCTGATATAACAAAATATAAACACATAAATACACCAGAAATACACCATAATAGCATGAATACAGGTGGGAAACCTTCTGCATTTTTCTTTCTGTAAAGGAAGTAAATTTGAGGAGAGAGTTGAATGCACCAAATGACGGTTCCTATGGTTGCCAATACAGTTGATGTGGTATTATCCTCTGCCATGGTATGAAATTATCAACAAAACAATCGGTTAAAGCACCAGCTTGAAAACAAAATTAAACTAATTCAAGGAATCATATAAGAGGTTCCTTCAAGCTTTATCAGTGTTAAATCTTCAGCACTATATATGTGAACTGAACAAATTCTTGTGAAAACCCAATGTGTTTCGGTTATCTCTATGTGATTATTGAAGTTTCCACGCGACAAATATTTTGACGGGTCTTGTACCTTATTAAGGACAAAATAACAATTTATACAAGTAAGGACACAGTGTGGCCAACATGGCTCTATAAACGTGACGCATTATTGATCTCTCTCTCAGACGTCTCCAGAAGTTCTGTGAGATACGAATCTGGGGGAGCAGAGTCGTGCAACATGCGCAGATATTCGATATTTGGTCCACTTGGACCCACGGCACGTGCCACGACTCTGGCAGTGTCTTCCAACGCCTCCGGTCCAATGTAACTTGCATTAGGATGTTCGGGATCACCGACATAGACTGTGCATGGTACCAGGGGGTTGCCATTGTCATCTCGGGGGAAGTTTTGTAACAGTGGATTTCCCGTATCCGGGTCCACTACAAAGTTCACATTCTGTAATGTATACCCGTCCTGTTCTCGGATGTCTAGATATTCACGTGCCTCCTTGGCGTATTCCGTGGGGATATAGTAGAGACAACCAGTGACGCACAGCTGAGAATCTGGATCCTGCAACCGTTCATGTCGATTCACCGATTCATGCGATTCCAAGTCAAGATACGACACTGGTATGATAGTAGCTACACGGCCCCTGAAATCCGGGGTTCCACGATGGTCACTAGACGACTGCCAGAACCTACGAATGAACCCGTCCACATGGCCCGAGAACCTGGTCAGTTCGGGCCCAATGGTGTCGTGGAGTGGTGGCTTGAAAATGAGCGAGCCGTAACCGAAAACCCAGATACCCATGCTCTATCGATCTGTCGAATGCTGGCAACATGGAAGTATGGTGGGGGGTTCCTCGAGGCAGAACAGCGCAGTGTGTTGCCTATCAGCGCAAGGCAGCAGCAGTGGGTGGCAGTGGGTGGCAGTGGAGCAGGAGGAGGCCCCCACTGCCACCGCCACTGAAATTTCACGGGATTACGTAACCACCGTCCTCTTAATTGTACGGAGAGGCGGTGCTGCTGCTACTGCTGCTGCTGTATCTAGATTGGATTAAAGCTTACTATCTAAGGTTCGTACACGGTTGGCATGCATTGCTGCGGATCAGTCACGCTTCACGGTGGAGCCGAGACGACGGCCTTCTCCCCTGAAGGTGCTTTTGAACCCATGGTTGGCGACAGGCACCGTTGCTGCAGGCACGTTTTTCTCCCGGAACAGCCGTTTCAACCATACGGGTGCCTCCAACTTCCCAGATGCATAGAACCAGCCGTTACCGCCCACGCGGGCCGGTCTTTCAGGCTCTCTGCCAAAAATGAAGGTGTAGAGAGGCCCCCACGAGCGAGTCTCGAGACAGTTGTAGACGTATGCTGCACCCACACCCACCAATGCCAAAACAAATGTAGGCGTACCATCAACAAGCAGACGGAAACCTAGAGAGACGGCTGGTAGCAAGGATGCCTGGATGGGGAGGAAGTAGAAATTCACCTGTTGATCGTGGTGTTGCACCGACCAAGTGCATGTGAGAGCGCCCATCAATGCTGGGGATAAGGAATGTGGCACTGGTCCCTGGAAAAACATCATCAAGCATGTACCGCTCGCTAGGACGAACGCAAACACCAAGATAAGGTACCAGAAGTAGTCCGCCACACTACGACGGAATTTGACATCTTCCAAACCACGAGAGAACGTGTATACCATATACACCTCCATAAGCCCCTGCATGGGCTGCGGGTTGCCCACCACAAACGCGGTGAGCAACCGGTGCAGTTCCAGCAGTGGGAGTGGGTATTCCAAAGTGTACTCACTGACGGACACTACACCCAACGCATGGAGACCGCCCACCACAAGAGAGGCAAGCGTCAAGAAACGGGTCACCGGAGGCACCGAGGCGACAAACTGGCCTAACTCAGACATTTGCAATTGATTCTATCTTCACAAACTCGAGTCGACGCCTATGGCTATGGCGGGCAAAAGAAGCAGCAGACATCGACATGGGTTCCGCTGGCGGGAGGGAAGACATGAATTTTGGCCGTCTCCACATTATTGAAAACTCCACCAACTGCCCAATGCGGAAGTTGCCAGCTTTTATTTACTTCTATTTGCACTTTTCCTTTTCTCTCTGCTTTCCAACTGGTCAAGTCAGCGAGTCAATGTCCAAGATATATGCAGTGATAGCCATTGTGCTGATCTACGTGTTCCTCCCTCGATCGCAACCGATGGTCTCGAAATGTCCGGATTACACAACATATGCGTCAACACCGCATTCACCTTTCTCAAATAGTCCATTAAAACTCCCGTACATGAGGCCTTCCGAAACCTGTCGCACGTTTCACTCAGAGATAGTTGAAACAGTGATTACTGACTACAAATCCCGAATGAAAGATCCCGATCTATCTCGAATTTTTGAAAATGCCTTCCCCAATACCCTAGATACCACAATTCAATGGCATGATCCAACTATTCCTCGGACTTTCATTTCAACAGGTGATATCCCAGCAGAATGGTTACGGGATTCTGCCCGTCAGCTGGCAGTATACCAAAAATTCACTTCGGTTGATGAATCCTTACGGATTTTGATTAAAGGGGCCATATTACAACAATCGGAATACATTGTTGATGATCCTTATTGTAATGCCTTTCAACCACCTAAAAGGTCTAAGATTGAACCAAGGGTTCCACATTTTGATGAAGTGACCCCAAGACCAGATTGGACCAATGTTTTCGAATGTAAATGGGAATTGGATTCTTTAGCTTCATTTTTAACACTTACAAATGATTATATTGAAAATACCAATGATTTGAGTATATTTAAAGATGAAAAATTCATTAAGGCTTTGATTACTATTACAACTGTATTAAAACATGAATCAATTTCCACATTTAAACCCAATGGTGATTTAAATCGAGTTCATTATACATTTAAAAGAGTTACTGATATAGGATCAGAAACTTTATCATTATCAGGATATGGTAATCCTTTAAACTCAATTGGTTTAATTCGTTCAGCATTTCGTCCATCGGATGATGCATGTATTTTCCAATATTTAATCCCATCAAATGCTCATATGTATGTTGAAATACAGAGATTGATCCCTATTTTAAAATCCAATGAAGATCCTCAAATAATGTCATTACCATTATCCACGATTTTACAATCAATTGCAGATGGTATTCATAAAGGTATTGAAGAACATGCAGTTATCAAACATTCCATTTATGGAGAAGTTTACGCATATGAAATCGATGGTTATGGTGGTTTCAATCTAATGGATGATGCTAATATTCCATCTTTATTATCATTACCTGATATTGGATATTTGGAAAGAGAGAATGAAATTTATCAAAACACAAGAAAAATGATTTTATCATCAGAATCAAATCCTTATTATATAAAGGGACGATTCTTTAGCGGAATAGGTGGTCCACATGTAGGTTTGAAACATGCATGGCCAATGTCGCTTTTGGTTCAGATCAGAACTTCGGATGATGATGATGAAATCATGGGATTGCTTAATATGTTGAAAACTACAACGGGTGGTTTAGGACTTATCCATGAGGCGGTGAAGGTGAATTCTCCCATGGGCCAGGAGTACACGAGACCGTGGTTCAGTTGGGCCAATTCCGAGTTTGCGAAAACTATTATGGATCTGGGTGTCCGAAAGCCATGGTTGGTATTCAAGGAGAATGAGTAGAGTGTTATGTATGGTGGATAGAGATGATGTGTATTTTTCATTTTTTAATTTTTTTTTAGAAGGAATTCAAATTTCGTGGCGTTTCGTTATATAGAGATGGTGGTGAATATGACTGGATTTTCTTTCATTTGTTGAGCAGCAAATGTCGTTTAAAAAAGTATCCATACATTGCGTCCCGGCAATGAGGGCGGAAGCCGACGAGCATCTAGGTGATGTCTTTGAAACATTGGGATATACGGAATCATTTAAAAATTTAGATACAAAATTAATACTTGGATATTTATCAGTTGCACTGGCAGGTTTTATGTATTATCTTGAGAAAATATATAAGAATGATTTCACCAATCACATTTACGTTTCATATTTACAGCTAACTGTGGTTGCATTTTTCCTTTTACAATTTGCTCTATTCGGTTTCTCGAAATTTGTTGAAAAAGGTGTTAAATACAGTGGTTTAAAGAATGGTAAAACTATCAACGTGTTGACGTCCACTAAAAGTAAAACGGATCCAAACTACCATGTCACGTTGCAATTGGATGGAAGTAAGGTCCAAACCGTGATTCCATTTAATGAATTATTTTTTGACGATGGGTTTTTGAGTGTGGATGCATTCAAGTCCAAGATTTCCAAAATTGTTGAATCTTTTGATAAATCAAAGTAATAATAATATACCAATATATAAAAGTGATTTTCATTTTTTTTTTATTCTATAAATTATACATTATACATTATCCATTCCGCTGAACCATCTACAACCTCTTTGTATCCACCATGGTAGGATTTGATAAAGAGGTAAAAACCTGCCATATAATGGGTATGCGAAACATCCATCTTCACCATTATCGATGATATCATCGATTCTTGAAGAAAGTAATTTGATATCAATGGTTGGAGCAAGAAACTCATTGACTGTTACATCTGCAAACATTTGGGAATTCAATTGTCCAGGAAGCACCGTGCTCAAACGTATCCACGACGGTAACTCCGTTCTTAAAGATTCCATAATTGAAAGTAGGGAGATTTTACAACATGAATAAATACCCAATTGACGAGGCCCCACAAATCCAAGGACAGAACCAATCACTACAATATGTTTCTGTTTGGGGAGTATTTTGGTTGTTATTGCAATATATGACTTGAGTAGGTTGATGTTGGAGATGAGATTGATGTTCAGTATGGAAGATAAATCATCAGACGAAAGGGAATTAAATGTTTGGAGTTGTCTAACACCAGCATTTAAGATCATCACATCTATTTTTTGGAAATCTAGAGATATCTTTTCTATATTATCATTGAGATTAAATTTAACAAATTCAACTTTCTTCATCTTGTTGAACTCTATTCTAGAATGTAAATCAACAACCACTATTTTGTTAATTTTTTCATTATTGTGGAATGTTTTAACGCATTCAAACCCTAATCCATTACTACCTCCTGTGATGAGTACAGTTTTGGAATTGTTATTCGGACGTGTTCTGTAGTGTTTATTGATTCCTCTAATGATCCATAAGATTGATATCACAAAACTGTATTTGACATTGCCGAGAACAAGTGAAGTTACCGGATGGAATATCGTGAGTAGAGAGATGTATACTAAGGTGTCTATGTTGACACCGAAAGGAACCACTAATGATGTTGGCAAGATATAACTCGATACATTCATATTGAACAAAAAATAGATAAATAGAGAAAAAAAAAGAAAGGAAAAGAGAAAAAAAATATTTGTGTAATATTTTGAAATTATACTAACTATACATATTCAAGGACCTTTATGGATACTTTTATTGATAAAGACACCATTGACTTTGGAATTATGAGCTGTATTCGGAACAAACTTACGAATCATACGGATTTCGTCCGTAGCATAGCCCGGAATACGGATATTCCAATTTCTTTCCAAATGCAGTTGAACATCACGAACATCAAGATTTTCAGAATGTCTATGTCTTGCCAATCCACTGGCAAAGGAAGTAACCGATGTGACAAATTCATCGGCTAAATCCAACAACAATTCTTCGACATCCCCATCAATGTTGATTTCCATATCTCCCTCTTCACTGGCGACACTGTTGACGAGTTCTTTCAGTTTGCGCTTATTCAACACCCGTTCCCCCTCGATTTCGAATTTCTGATGTTTCACCAATACAGGATTCGCAAGAGTGGAAGAAGCAATAGCATTTCCACCGAGCAAAGTTGGACGGTTATTGACTTTCACAGACACAGGATCCTGTTGCTTAATGTTGAGGTCATCCGGTATATTCATGTTTTGGAACTTGGCACGCTCAACACTATCAAGCGAGAAATTCAATGTAGTCTTGTTGGACGGATCCGACTTGCCGACACCATTGACGATGTTTTGACCTGTAGCCGAAGAGGCTGGAGCAGGACCAGGTGCTCCCACAGCCGGCGCAGTTGCAGTTGCAGTTGCAGCAGCTGCTGCTGCAGTCTTTTGCTTTTTATTGTTCAGGGCGAGATTGGATCCAGACGATGGGATTGGCGTTGTTCCCGTACCATTGATTTGATCATTTGTCCTCTTCACAGCTGCAGGTTTCTTAGCTGCCGTTTTCTTCTGTCCAGGCTCCTTCTTTGCGTAAACAGAACCGGGAGTGCCTGGCGTGACTGGAGTGCCGAGGCCCGGGTTCAGTATTGCTTGTGTATTGTTAAGTAGCGATGCACCAATGTTTCCAGGAGATGCTGCAGCACCAATGGAAGGTGTACCACTGACAAAATTATGCTTCTCGTCACCAGGAGCGGCCACAACCTGTTGTTGAGCCATCTGTAGGGCTTGCTGTTGGGCAAGCTTCAACTGGGCAGCAATTTGCTGGGTGCACTTCTTACAGTTGTCTAGACGCAACTTAACCTCGTGCTCCTTCTCCTGGAGGTGCGAACGGGCTGTTGCATCAAGCCCAGGCTCCTGTAACCGCTTCTGAATGAGTACCATGTTCTTCTTGAATTGCTCAGACATCGCCGCAATCTGCTGGTACTTACCAAGCAGCTGTTGCTTCTTCACCTGCAACTGAGCTGCCGCATCCCCAGGAACAAGAGGTGCTGGTGACATGGTCGGGCCCGGTGCAACTACACCAGCCTCCAGTGTCCTAATCTGTTGCGAAAGGGTGCGTGCTTCAGGAGCGGAGCCTGTAACAGCCTGCTGCTGCTGTAATTGTTGTTGCTGTAATTGTTGTTGCTGTAACTGTTGCTGTTGTTGTTGTAGCTGTTGCTGTTGCTGTAACTGTTGTTGTTGCTGCTGTTGTTGTTGCTGTTGTTGTTGTTGCTGTTGTTGCTGTTGTTGTTGCTGCTGTTGTTGTTGTTGCTGCTGCTGTTGTTGCTGTTGTTGTTGCTGTTGTTGCTGCTGCTGTTGTTGTTGTTGTTGCTGCTGGAGCAGCTTCTGTCTCTTCGAGTACGTCACAAGAATGGACTTGATTTTTTCGGCCTTGGCCATGTGGGCCTGACCCTCTGGCGTAGAAACACCGGCCTGCTCAGCACCTTCCTTCTCAAGAGTGTACTGGCGCAGAAGTTGTCTGGCGTGGTTGTGGATCGTCTGGAAACTGATCTTCCCGCCCGGAGTGGGTGACCCGGACTGGTTTGGTGGGACTGCCGCACCGGGCGGCACAGGTGGCGTGGCTGGACCTGGAAGTGTCGCGTTACGAAGCGGGTTCTGGGGATCGCCCCGTGGCTCATTCTGGTGGTCCATGCTGTGTCTTGCAGAAGGAAGATAGATAATGCAACCTGAGAAGAACCTTGGTGTCGGAGCCTGCTTTCTCACCAGGAGAAAACATGAGACACTATTTCTGTCGTCGGCGCGCCGGCGCGTCGGGTTTTCACGTGTCCCAAATCTCCACTGATGAGACATCTGATGAGATATCATAATAAGGCCATCACAAGGTTACCAACTATATCTATATCGTGTATATATTGTTCATACATCAAAGAATCATCTCACAATGCTTGATTTAACAACTCCAGCGCAATTGAACAAACTCAATGACCAATCCACTGAAAAATTGTCAAAAGTCCACGACTATGCACTAGATTACAACATCTTCCTCTTCAAAGGTATCAAAGAATGCATCGATAACAACGATTCTGCACTAATCGAATCTATCCAATCATTACTTACCGCAATTCCTCAAGAATACGCTAAATTAATACACAACCCACTTGGAGAAACGGGAGAAATCACTGATCCTTCAACAACTTCTAAAATCCAAAATAGATTATTAAATCTTTTAATCCAAGTAAGACATTATCGTGATATTCAATCTTTAAACCAACAATTCAATGATAAAATAAAATATTCACCACTTGAAAATCCCCTTCTTTATGAAATTAAATCCATCTATTTCAAAACTTTCCAAGAATCTAAAGAAGAATTCAAAGATCAATTTAGTAAGTTTGCATTGTTACAATCGTTAGAATACGATTTCGAACATGTTTTAGATGATGATTCAGAATACCAAAATGATGACGATATTGTTGATCAGTTTTGTGATGAAGTTCTCTTAGATTTTAAACTCAATAATAATGAAGATGATGAAACAATCGTCAATGAAAGCCAAATTGCAAGAGTTCTCTTACCTCTAGCATCCCAAGTTATACTCGGAGATGACGATGAAGATGATGTTGAGGAGGATGAAGAAGAAGAAGAAGAAGAAGAAGAAGAAGAGGAGGAGGCGAAGGAAACATGATAATACACCCTTGTCTATAAACTATACCTATTATATAACCTCACTTACTACCACAACGCTTGATTTTAAAAACAATCTGATTTTTATACTCTCCATCTTCTGTTCCTTGTAGTCTATGGCATTTCAAAATCGCCTTACCTGGCATTTCGTTAACTAATGAAATCTCATGACCTAATAAACATCCAATCAATTCACTCCTTTTTGAGGATTCATCAAACAATCTCCGAATTTCAATACATTGTTTATTTACACTTATCAATATCTTCTCCTCACAATCAAATGTCACATTTTCACAACTAGCCCCAAACCAAATAATCTCATCATTCGATTGAATATATTTACCTTTAACATTCTTCACTCTCGTACAAAATCTACTGAATACAATCAAAACTTCTGAGATATTTTTCAATTTATTAGGAAATGGGAAAATTCCAATCGGTTTTTCATTTTTCAAAATATCTTTAACATCTAAATTATTTAAGCCAATTGATCTAATGTCTGATAATTTACTCAAGTTCCATACTGCACTATTATCAACACTATGCGCAACACCAAAATTATTCGCATATACTGTTTGTAATTTAATAATATTATAATATGTTTTAAAAGATTGCCATTTGAACTTATATTTATTATGTTTATCCAATTCCGTATAATAAACTATTTTATCATTCCATGCAAATAAATATGGCATACCAACAGTTTGAATAGAACTTTGAAACCCAATTGTATAATCACTAACATGTCTTTTATTCTCTTCAAATATATTAATATCACATGCTGGAAGATTATATTTATATGTAGAATATAATTTCTCAATTTGTAAATGATAGAGTGATTCATTACTAATACAGATAATAATCTCATTGTTCAATACTGTAAGTTTCTTAACATTCTTCATATGATGTACTTTATGTAAACTATTAGGATCTGATGATTTACCCATAAAAATACCAATATTGGTACCAATTACAACAAATCTTTCATTCAAATGCGTGGATTTATATGTAAAATAATCACAACTTAATATATTTGTAAGTAATGGTTCATTCATATCTTTATTTAAATCATTAAAAGATTTATATGTAGTCATTGTATGATCAATCAAATTATATTCATTTTGTGAAACCAAATCAATATCATAATTAGTTGAATTTCCACTTTTTGATATGAAATTATTTGTATTCAATATTTTCAATTCTATTTTATTGTTATTAATTAAAGATTTCCAAAACTCATCTTGTAATGTTTTTAAATCTTTCAAAAATTTATCAAGTATTGTTATTGAAACATCATTATATTTTCTTAAATAATATGTAAATTCCCCACCCAAATCTTTTAAAACTAAAATTTTATAATCATTTTCAATATAAGTATCAAAAGATAAATATTGTAATGGTATAGGTCGTTTAGACAATACATATTCTTTATCCTTTGATAGGAAATTTAATCCTGAACTGTTTTTCACCAACAAAATAACCAAATAATTATCAAATGGTGCTAATAAACAATCAGACCAACTTATATTACTAATTTTAAATTCCAAACTTAAAGGTTCACGAAATTTCCTATCTTCATCAAACATATTAACCATTTCCATATGAGAAAAATCGATTTCTGTTCGATATGAAAGTTTTTCATTAAATTCTATTTTTTTCTCTAATTCTGATGTTGAATCACTTATATTATTGATCTTTCTAACAATGTTATCTAAATTATATGTTAATTCCAAATTTTTTTGATTACCATCCTTCTCATAGATTGTTTTCAACCTATCAAATAATAACTGTACAGATGTAAATAATTTAATAAAATATGAGCTAAATAATTCAATTGGAGAAACAGCTGATCGATTCGATACATTCTCTACATCTCTCTGTGAGATATCCATTATTATTTTTTTGATTTCATTATTTGAACATAATGTTGCTAGATAAACAGAAGAACTTGAAATATGTTGATATTGAACATTCAATTGTTTGAACCAATGATTCAATACTTTCAATACTTGTGAATCATTGACGAAAAAAGTATTATCAAATAAAGGTTTCAATTTTTTAGTTAATAGTTTATTCAAATAATAATAAAATTCAGTTAAAACTTCAAAAGTATTATCATAAACGGAATTCGAAATTATTCCATTCTCTTTTAATTCTAATCCATAAATGAAAATTAATCTATGTAAATTAAATTTTATTTTTTTAAAATTAGTAAATACTTCAAAAATTAATGATTGAATTTCAAATTCAGTTTTATTCCATTGTTTATATGTTTTCCCTTCTTCTGTAGTCAAATCCCAAAATTCAGCATAACTTATATTTACAAAATTATCTAAATCATGAATACTTTCATCAGCTCTTGAATTAACAATGATTTGCATCTCAAGAGGTAGAGAAGATGATATTGATGAAATAGATGATTGTTTATGAGGAGCAATTGATGAACCATTTGTTTCAAGTGATTGTGAAGATGTAAAATAAAGATTCTTCAATTTATTCAACAATGGAGATGTTTCTGTATTTGTTGGTGAATTGGTTATTCCTTGTTTAGTAATTGATGATGGAGAATCAAATAAATCATATTTATAGTTGATTTTCGATGATGTATCAATTGGGGATAACATTGGTTGTTTGAAAAAGGACAATTGTGTATCATTTGCTTCCAAAGCAGATAAATCTTCCAAATTGCCCCAAACTGAATCCATTCTCTCTGATGGGGAAGGTATATTAACAGAGAGGGGATCAGAATAATCTTTATTTTCAATATTATTCAATCGATTCTTGCCAAATCTTTTTGTTGGTGACGGAGTTGAGCTTTTATAAGAAGATGCCGTTGAAGAAAACCGTTTGCTTTTAGATATTGGTGATGTTATAGTAGAAGATTGTATAGGAGTTGGTAAAAATCCTGTCTGTAAACGAGCCGTGTTTATCGTTGATGTTGTTGTTGATGTTGTTGCTGCAGTTGTTGTAGTTGCAGGTACTACGTTTAAACTCATGGCATCACTCACATCTGGTTCGGGAACCTGGCCCGCCTGCAGGAGTTGGAAATACCGAGACTGTTTGTTCTCCATTGATGATCCGAGGGCCATTGCTGATGATCAGAGAAGCGATTGGTGGCTGTGCTCCTAGCAGTACACCGGTTATTCAGCAAGATTAGCGTGTAAGGTCTTTATCACAACAATTATCATGTCATACGCGGGGCAAAATAAATAAAAATAAATAAATAAATGAAAATAAAATAAAAAACCGGAAAATTCAATTTTCAATTTTCAATTTTCCATTTCCAGAGTCAGAAAGTGTGGGAACGGGGGGCGAAATGGGAAGCGAAAATGGAAAAAAAAACATTGGAAAATTTCACTTTAAATTTCTTTTTCTCAATAAAATTTTTTTTTTAATTTTTTTAATTTTTTTTTAATTTTTTTTTCACTAACGCCTCTCCCTATAAAAGGAGACGGTTTTCCACCATTTTCAAATTGCTTGCCTTTTTTTAAGAGTATCTTTGCTTTTCTTTGTTGCTCGGAGAGGTTTTCATTATCTGGCTGGCTGGGATGCTCTTAATCTGTCTGGATTTTCTTTTGCTGCCTTCTTCTGCAGTCCAAACACTTGATTCCCCTTTAAAGCCATGTCCGCCTACTTAAACACTTCCGATGCAATTGCTCACTTAAAAACTTATTCTCAAAAGGATGGTTTATCCGTCTCCGA
Organism: Pichia nakasei; assembly: GCA_030570355.1. Lineage (NCBI taxonomy): Eukaryota > Fungi > Ascomycota > Pichiomycetes > Pichiales > Pichiaceae > Pichia > Pichia nakasei. The sequence goes on from JAJLVL010000002.1 coordinate 412,506, forward strand.
ATTAATGGATTCAAGAGTTAACGGTGGGTTGACTTATAATGATTTCCTTGTTCTTCCTGGTAAAATTGATTTCCCATCTTCAATTGTTTCTTTAGAATCAAGATTAACTAAGAAAATCACTTTAAAGACCCCATTTGTTTCTTCTCCTATGGATACCGTTACCGAATCTAATATGGCTATTCACATGGCTTTATTAGGTGGTATTGGTATCATTCATCACAATTGTACTCATGAAGAACAAGCTGCAATGGTTAAGAAGGTTAAGAAGTATGAAAATGGTTTCATTAATGATCCTGTTGTCATCTCTCCATCTTTAACAATTGCAGAAGCAAAGAAAATGAGTGAAAAATTAGGTTTCACATCATTCCCTGTTACTGGTATGTATACATTTTGAATTCATTTCTATTCAATATTTGGTTGTTTTACAAAAAAAAAAAACAAATCTCAAAACAAAAGAAAAACAGTGTCAATTTATTTTTTTCAAATTTCTTTCCTCTTCTTTTTTGCTTACATGATGATTAACAAAATTTATTAACTTTCGTTCTACCGATTGCGATCAAACGATCTTGTGGAAAAAAATTATTCTCTGATTTATTGCATTTATTATGATTAACTGTTTTTTTTGTTTTGTTTTGTTTTTTTGAAACAAAGAATAAAAAATGTGGAACAAAATACTAACTTTACTTTTTACTTTATTTTATTTTTTACTATAGAAACTGGTGCAATTGGTGGTAAATTAGTTGGTATTATTACTTCAAGAGATGTTCAATTCCTTGATGATTTATCTGCTACTGTTGCAGAAATTATGACTAAGGATTTAGTCACTGCACAAGTTGGTGTTTCTTTAAGTGAAGGTAACGATATTCTTAGAAACTCAAAGAAGGGTAAATTACCAATCATTGATAAGGAAGGTAATTTAGTTTCTTTATTATCAAGAACTGATTTACAAAAGAATAAAGATTATCCATATGCATCCAAATCTCCTGTTACCAAACAATTATTATGTGGTGCTGCTATTGGTACTATCGAAGAAGATAAGAAGAGATTAGCATTATTAGTTGAAGCAGGTTTAGATGTTGTTGTTATTGATTCATCTCAAGGTAACTCTATTTTCCAATTAAACATGATCAAATATATTAAGGAAACTTATCCAGATCTGGAAGTTATTGGTGGTAATGTTGTTACTAGAGAACAAGCAGCTGAATTAATCAGTGCAGGTGCAGATGGTTTAAGAATTGGTATGGGTTCTGGTTCAATTTGTATTACTCAAGAAGTTATGGCATGTGGTAGACCACAAGGTACAGCTGTTTACAATGTTACTGAATTTGCAAATCAATTTGGTGTTCCATGTATGGCAGATGGTGGTATTCAAAATATTGGTCATATTACCAAAGCTTTAGCATTAGGTTCATCATGTGTTATGATGGGTGGTATGTTAGCTGGTACTACTGAATCTCCAGGTGAATATTTCTACAGAGATGGTAAAAGATTAAAGACTTATAGAGGTATGGGTTCTATTGATGCTATGCAAAAAACCGATACCAATGCAAATGCTTCAACTTCAAGATATTTCAGTGAAGGTGATAAAGTTTTAGTTGCACAAGGTGTTTCTGGTGCTGTTTTAGATAAAGATTCTATTACTAAATTCCTTCCATATATTTACAATGGTTTACAACATTCATGTCAAGATATTGGTGTTCAATCTGTTGATTTATTAAGAGAAGCTGTTAAGAACGGTGAAGTCAGATTTGAATTCAGAACTCCTTCTGCACAATTTGAAGGTGGTGTTCATAACTTATACTCTTACGAAAAGAGACTTCACAATTAAGTTAATTGCTGACTGAACTTTTATATTTGTTCTTTTATAGTTCAATTTTTATAATAATAGCAAGATTTCGATTTTTTCTAATAAATAAATTAATAAACAAATGAAAAAAAAAAAATTAATAGATGGATGGGTTAGTAAATTATGTGGGAAAAAAATATTCTCTATTGAGAAGAGCCAACCTTAAAACAAGTAGATTTTAGAGAACATTTTACATAAGTTAAATTAATAATTTATTATAACAGAAACAAATGATTTGTTAGATGGTTGTTTTATATAGGAAGATATAGAAGTATTTAAAAAGTAATTTAAACAGTTTCTAAGATAACATCTTTGAAACCAGTAGAAACTTTCTTACCCTTGGAGTCAACAGTAGATTCACCGTGTAAAGATAATAAGTTACCTAAGTCGAATTTTGGTTGCTTTAATAACTTGACTTTTCTGATGTGAACATTTTGTAAAGGTAAGATAGCATGAGTTTCCTTTTCAATTTCGTTACCAATAGCTTCTGGGATCAATTTACCAGTTAATTGAGCTAAAGTAGAGTTTGAAACTTCCTTAGTCATGATTTCAATCATCTTCTTTCTAACTTCTCTTAATTTAGAAGATTGTGCATAAGCGGTTTTCTTAATTTGGTTAGCTTGTCTTCTGGTGAAAGCAATACAGAAAATTCTTAAAACGTAATCATCAGCGGTTTTAACAGTAACGTTTGCTTCAACAAGAGATTGCCATTTTCTGACAAGAGACTTTAATTTATCAGTAGTGAAATCCATACCGTGGAAGTTGGTTAATAAATTCTTACCTTGAACATCGTCAACTCTTAATTTAACCTTCTTGTAAGCATGATCTTCAGAACCTTGTAAATCAGCTAAGTTGAATTCGAAAACTCTACCCTTTAAACCATCAACGGCATTCTTTAAACCAGTTGATTTGTTGATTAAAGTCTTACCAACATCTCTGTGTTCAAAAGTGGTTGGAGCTTTAATATCATACCATTCCTTCTTGGTGAATGGGTCAACAACTCTCTTCTTAAGACCTTTCTTACCTTTGGATAATCTCTTGTTCTTACCGATTGCCATGATGGGGTTGTGGATAGTAAAATGAACTGAAGTAAATTTAAAATGGAAAAATAATTAAGACAATTATCAACAAAAAGCTGGAAATTACAGTAATGTATCCACTATAGTGAGGAAAAAAAAAAAGAGACAAAACCTTCTGAAAATTTACCACTATCCCTCCCGTATATTGCATAGTAGAATTCTCCCAATTCCCCTATAATTATTCCTCACTCCCCCCAGTAAAGAGCGAGGAAGGTGAAAAAATAAAGTGGGAAATCTCAGTGCGTGTGACTGTGAAAAATTTTGAGGTGTTTTTCCCCATATATTTCCTATTTGGGACGGCGAGAAGAGCACCCCGCACACCGCCTCTAATGAGGTTTTGGGAGGGTGCTAGAGAGAGGAAGAGGAAAAATATATATTTTTGCATCACGTGAAGCTTACGTAACGGATTAGTGATTTCACATTTTTTTTTCTTTTTCTTTGTTTACTTTTCGCAAACACGCTATCCAGCATGATTTGATAACTGGTATAAGTTGTAGTTATAAGCTCATCCACAGCTTTTTTTTGGAGACAACCGCTCACGAAATGGACAACCGAGAACATCGCTCTACGAAAAACAATATTACTTTGAAGGTAGGACTCATTGGTGATGCGCAGGTCGGCAAAACATCGTTGATGGTCAAGTATGTGGAAAACTGCTTTGATGAAGTATACACTCAAACCTTGGGTGTTAATTTTATGGAAAGAACAATCAATATTAAAAATACCGAAATAACATTTTCAATTTGGGATTTGGGTGGAGAATCAGAATTTACAAATATGTTACCATTAGTTGCGACAGATGCAGTTGCTATATTATTTATGTTTGATTTATCAAGAAAATCAACACTTAATTCGATTAAAGATTGGTATAGACAGACTCGAGGTTTTAATCGAACAGCTATTCCTTTCTTGGTTGGAACAAAATATGATGTTTTCATTGAATTGCCTGACCAAGAACAAGAACAAATTACAAAACAAGCTAAAAGATACGCAACTGCAATGAATGCACCCTTAATTTTCAGTTCAACTTCAGCTTCAATTAATATTCAAAAAATATTTAAAATTGTAATAAGTAAAGCTTTTGATTTACGTTTAAAAATCCCGGAAATTACAAATACTGGTGAACCAATTTTATTATACCAAGACATATGAAAATATTCAATAAAAATCATACATATGATATCAATTCTCTCAAATTATCATCTCTTTTGAAACAATTGATGATTTCAACATCACTGATGTTAAGACGAACAATTCTATTCTCTTCCACTTTTAAAGGTTGCATCACTAAAATACCACTATCTTCAAAATCCCTTAACATATAACCACTGTTTTTAATGATTCTTTCATCCTTATCTTCAAATAATATATCTGATAAAGTCAAATTATCTTTTCTCAATTTGTCTCTCATTTCTCTAAATGATAAAGTTTGCGCCTGTGTTCTCAATTCATCATAGATCTCACCAACTTTAATCTCGGCAACTCCAGAACGCTTTTTTCTTAATAATAGACAAAGCAATAGAAATTTATTAACAAATGGTAAAGAATTCAAATATGAAGAAACAGGTGAATTCGAGGTTTCATTGATGGCCTTCATTATGTGCATGATTGTGACTGTATATTTGCCATCTAATTCCTTTTTTTCTTCAATGCTTTTTTGTTTAAATTCTTTTTGTGCAAGTTCAACAGCTCTAATACAGATCATTAGTGATCTTCTCGCATCACCACTGACGGAAGCAACTTTTCTTGATGCAAATTCAATAGCATCCTTAGCAATTAGTAAACGATTGTTATTTGTAGTTAATATCTCTAATCTGTTCTTAATAATTTCACTTAGTTGATTATATGAATAACTTGTGAATTGAATTCTGGATAATCCCAACCTACTTGAGATTTTATTGGTTAATAATCTTTCAGGTAAATCCATTGTATTGGCAACTGCAATTATAATTAATTTGGAATGTTCATAGGTTGGCCAATTGAAAAAATTATACATAATTGATTGACTTTTGGTGACAATTTGATCTAATTCATCTAGTAATACAACCAATGGTAAGCGATTTTTATTTGTTTCAACAACTTCATCTTCATCTTCATTTTGTTCAAAATATTGTTGTAAAAACATCAAAGAATTATTAGCTGATGCTGTTGTCTTTGATATCTTTTTCCATAGAACTTGATATGATTGTTGTGGTCTGACTAATTTTAACCCATTAATTTCAAGATAATTGAAAACTTTATTACCATCATTCTCAACCGTCAGTTTCGCAGATAATTGTTCAATTACATTACGAACAGTCGCAGTTTTACCAACACCGGGTGTTCCACTAACATATATACACCTCCCTTTTTCTGATTTAATACACCCTTCTAAATTGTTGTATAATTCATAAAATTCTTCTTCTCTACAAGGTAATGATTTTAGTTTTGTACCTGTACCCAAAACTTTTTTAGCCATCATTAACATTTTTGTTGTTGAATATTTTGCATCATCTCGTTTGATACCTTTAATCATTTCATAATGATCTTGTTCAATGTAGGAATTATAATCGATATCATCATTCATATCAGCTTCTAATGCATCGATTGATTTGAGATGATGTGGTTTTCTCGAATTGGAAGATTTGGTATACTTTCTCTTCTTTTTAATATTATTTGTTGTTCCATATAGTTCATCATCCGATTCATCATTGACAGAACTTGAATCTGAATCCGAATCTGAATCTGAATCTTCGGAACTATCTATTGCGTTTTCTTCTTCTTCTTCTTCTTCTTCTTCTTCTTCTTCTTCTTCTTCTTCTTCTTCTTCTTCTTCTTCTTCTTCTTCTTCTCTCTTCTCCATTTGGCCATTGGCATTCACAAATTCTTCATCGTCGCTTGAATCGTCACTACTCGTTGATTTTCCACCGGAAGTAGATTCATCATCACTGTTTGAGACACCATCACGAGATTTTCTATTTTCAACGGGTTCTGCTGAATCCTGCTTTTCAGCTTTACTGCTGTCAGACGATACTACTAATTTGTGTTTTTTATTACCCTTTTTAGGTTCATCTTCCAAGACCTTTTTGGAATGAATAATCCCATTTTTTTCAATCTTCTTATATTTCACAGCTGTTTCAGTGTTCAAATTTTTAACTGGACTTTTTCTTTTCTTGTTCGGTATAATCGATGTTAACAATTTAACAGTTTCAAAAAACTCATTTTTATTGGCTTTGAAACTTTCAACCATTGTATCCCAGTCAATTATGTCCGTATAGTGGGTTGTTGTTTCATCACACATTCTCCTACAAATGAATTTGTTTTCCTTTAACGCTTGATCCATACTTCGTATTCCCATTATTTCAATTCCACCAACGATATTTACAATTTCAATTGATTCCATCAATGGCGTAAGAAACAAATCATTCTTTGTGTATTTTTCATCATTTGAACGTTTCTCAATATATGTATCAAACAATTCATTATATTGAGCAAAAACTAATACTTTTATTTCCAAAAACTTGTCAACTGCTAAGATAATATCTTTAACTAATGCATGTGCGATAAATCCAGTTGGCGTCTTGAAAGATATGCAAGTTCCTTCTTTGACTTCCAATCCATCATTCTTTCTTTTGACATAAATGTCAGATTTACGACTTCGTCTTCGTCCAGTTCCCCCATCAAACACCAATTCCCATCCATCTATATCCCTTTGCGTTGCCGCCATTTGCTAAATGAAGAGTTCCCAAAAATACACCTCAGATTCAATAGCGTGTAGCAATATTTTTTTTTCAAGGAAATTTGTTGATGCGGTTTTATAGATTTGATTGATGCTACTTGATGAATGCATGTATTGTTCTACAAAGACGTGATGCAAGTACGTTTACAAGAGTGAGGTATCAAATGGACCATACGTAGCTTTGTAGCAAAAATGCTCTTGATACATTCTTTTTTATATTTTATATTTTACTATTGATCGCAAAACTCTATAATATAAAAGGGGACCGCCTACAACGGCATAATTAGGGTTGTACAGGGTAATGACAGGCAATGACATAGTTCAATGAATCATGTAGTTACGATTATGGGTTACTTACTGCCATAGAAACCATAATAAATTGTAAACACTGCGTGGAAGGGATGGATTTTTAATTTTGATAATTCGTGTCTCTCAATATTTTAATCAGAGATCACGATATAAAGTAATAAAAAAAAAATTGTGCAACACTATTGTTGCACGACTGGTAAGGGACGGTTATCTAGACAGTGTATATACACACATACACACACACATTCAACAAAGTGTTCACTAGTCAGAGATGATTCTATGGAACAATATCAAATTTTATGGCCAACTCCCGTTTGTTAACTTGAGTAAACGTGCCAAACATATATTCACTTTGAGGTTAGTTACATTATTCATAGGATTGATTATTGGGAGTACGTTACTAGGATCAAATGCGAAACGAATTCCATTATATGTATTAAACACGAGACAATCGGATTTGGCTCAAGGGTTATTCACTGCATTACAACAACTGTCTGATCAATCCAATAATTTAATGACCACATCTGAATTGAAATTGATAACGAGCTATATTGAAGATCATATTGAAGATACACCAGAACAAATACGAATAAGTATAAACGATTGGTGTTCTGTGAAATATTATCATCCACCATTTAGTTTCAATAGTGATGATCCGGATTATTTGAGTGAATTGGAAAGAAATGATGATGAAATTGATATTGATAATAGGACGTTAACTTGTTCGAAAAAAGAATATGGATTGTTCAATTACAGACAGCGATTAGCATCGATTGGACTCAATATTATATTGTCATATGCGTATAGTCAAGTAGTTGATACGACTGTTGATGATGTCAATACGAGATTCACAAATGATCCGAAATATTCCAATTATTTAGATTCAACTGATCATTTGGCAAATACAAGTATTAGTTTATTGATTACAACCATCGCCATTCAAATTTTACTAATATTATCAAGTTTTGTTTATTATGGACTAAGAGGTAATGATATGGATGATTTAAATATATCATTATGGGTTAAAAATTATATGGCTATTTTAACATTTTCCAACTTGATATTTTCAATTTTTTCATTTGCCATATTGATTATTCAATTGGTGAAACTACAAAACAGTGTGAAAAGTCAATTAGGTGATTATGGAATTCATATGAAATTTGGTAAATTTTTCATGTCTATATCAGTTGCATGGCTTTGCTTTGCAATTGCAATTTTTTGTCTTTGGGCAGGTCCTGTTTGGTTCAATAGATCGATGAAAAAGAGCAATATTGATAATAATCAAATCCCATTACCATTAAATGCATATGAATATGATTATAGATATACTGATGCTAGTGCTTTAAATAAGGATGACGACGAAGAAGATGAAGAAGAGGATGAAGATTTTGATATTGAAAGTGAAATGTATAAAAATCAAACACGTACATTTGAAATACCCATTGATGAAGACACCAAATCATCAATAACTGCATTATCCAACCCATTCGAACACGCACATTCTATGTCCGATAGTAATATTGCTAATAAACAACCGATACTGAAAAACATAACATTCTTACGTTCGGATCAATTGTTCAATAAGAGGAAACCTCCTACCATGTTGAAAATATCTTCCGATTCTTTTGAAGAGCTAATCCCCTTGACGCCAATCATGCCCCCACATGGAGAAGACGGGAAGTTTGAAACCACACAGCGAAGTCCGAATACAAGATTAGATAGGGGAACTCCGTGAGGGATATAGAGCCAAATTGTGAGCTGAGCCGTAATATATTTCATTTGATTTCACCCCCCGTTTTTTTTTCAAAATTCTTCAAATTTTGGGAAATGAAAACAATACAAGTATCCCTATTTTTTTCATTTGGAAAAGAGAAGGTCACATCAGTTCAAACTTTGTCTTCTGTGGCAAGAAAAATTCATTGCTTTAATGTTTGCGCCAAGTGTATCTCCTAACAGTGGAGACTACGGTGATTATCAAGAATATCAGGAATATGGAGAATTAGAATTTGATGCACCCGAGTATTTCAAAGATCCAGAATTGAGAGAGTCAACAAGTACAATTGAATCCAACAACAATTATAGACCAACTATTTGTAATGACAACATGTTCAATGGAACGAGAAATCCATTTATAAAGGGATCCGATAAAATTAGTGAGACAAATTCGTTCAAAACGTATAAACCTGCTACATTCAATAGTAATGGGAAACTCGCCACTTCTATTCGATCATTACAACATAGAACCATCAATGAGAAAAACTCGGGATCGAGTACTTTCATCGATAGTGATAGTGAATTTAACAAGAGTAATTATAATGCAGTAACAAGCGTCAGTACTGAAAGGTTGATTGTTGCACGTAAACAAATTATAATGAAATCATATTTTAAAAGTTTCAAATTATTGAGTCTAATAACGTTGATTTTATTTCTGTGTCCTATCATAAGCATTATTTGTGAAATGTCGTGTATTTCTAATGAAGGATTTTGTTTACCGAAATTCGAAATTCAAACATCAGGAGTTGTTGAATATATTAATAGAGGTATTAATATATTTGAAATGCAACCAATTAATTATGGTTTTGATCAAACTGAAAAATTTAGTGGTGAAGTTATTGAAGTTTTTGAAAAGATAATCAATGGGTTATCTGAAATTATATTAGATTCATCGTTTGATTCTAACTTAGTTAAAAAGAATATCAAAGATGTATTTGACAATAATAATGAAGATATTGTTTTTAAAGTTAGTAATTATGGATATTGTAAAGAAACATTCATTAAAGAAAGTTTGGCATATGATAATGAATGTCATTTATTAGCTAAAGGTAAAGGCACTGATTTAGTAAGTATTCTTTTAAAAGATGTTATTTTCTCATTAAGTAAAGAAGAAATCGACGGTGATGCAGAGTATATTTCCAATTTATTTGTTGAGAAGTATCAAGAAGTGATTAGGAATTTGAAAATCAAGGATAATAAATATTTATTTTATGGATATTTGAGTATATTATTGGGTGAAATCAATTGTATCAAATCGATTATTGGAATCATCATTGAAATCAGTTGTTTGATCATGAGTATTGTTATTACTGTCTATTTCAAAGAAGAATGTAATAAGAAATTGAATTTTTTCAAAGAATATTTATTTGACAAGAAATTAAATGGTTATGAAGAAAGAAGTGACAAATTTTCAATTTCAATATCAATTATAAGTTTCGTTATCAAAATGATTAGTGGATTAGTATTATTAAATTTGATGATGAAAATAGGTGGTGTTGTATATGAGATTGGCTATATACTCAGTATCAAAAGGGTCATTCAAGAGAATGGAATGAATATTTTCAATGGAGTCAAGATTATTTCCAAAGGAATGATTTTAGAAATGATGAATATTGTGAATCATTTAATGATTTTGATTCTTTTGATTATATGTATTGTTAGTAAACCATGGATAATTAGAATAATTATATAAGGGATTTCTATAGATAGAATAAAAGGTTTAACATATTTATAAAAAAAAAAAGAAGGAAAAAAAAAAGAAGAAAGAAAAAGAAGAAAGAAACAAAATAAAAGTATAAGGAACTGAAATAAAACAGAAACACGTGTAGTGATGTCAAGAGTCGATTATACGACTTTATAAACTGTAGATGATGGGTTCTCAGCAAATCTGTAGTTCCAAGTATTAACAGATAACTTACCGTTTTGTTCATCGATAACACAAGACAAATCGACTCCGAACCAATGACTCCATACCGATCTGATAGTGGATGCAGATGTATTTAATGATGTACATTGTCCCGATCTGTCTTTTCCAGACTCGTCAAACCTTACTTTCAAATGTGCCAACACCACATGAGTTGACGTCCCTGGTATTTGATGCGTATCATATGAAGTTATTTGATGGTTGGATTGAGGGAGGGAATTCCATAATTGGGTGAAATCGGCGTGAGAACCGAATGGTTGGCCATTTATGATGATTCTCGGCTGAGGATGAAGTTGTGTGAGCGGAGATTGAGAATCAAGGGATTCAACAAGAGAGGTGAAGGATGCTTCGTTCATTGGTTGTAGAAAAAAAAAAGATAGTATTGGTGGTGATTGTGCAGATGTTGGAGGATGTTGGATGAAGAATTTATGTAGGTTGAGAGAATATGTCGAGGTATTATTTTTCATGAAAGAAGATTGAAGAAGAAGATGGTTTTTTTTTTATTCTCCTTGTTGTTTTCCTTGTATGTAAAGGATGTTGGGAGCGTTCAAGAGTACATGCAGCGTGATGTCTGGGTTGTTGTGGAAGAAGCCATGGAGGCTTTCTGCACCACAGAAGAGAAGACAGAGACACAGAATGCAAACGGTTGATGAGAACATCCGTGTGTTGTTTGAAGGATTGAAAGAAAATGGATTGAATAGTAAAAAAGTTACTGATTTACATTTGAATTTCCCTAAGGAGAATGAGATGTTAGCAAAGGATAAATATACCGTTTTCAACAAACATGCCAGAGGATACAGAAAGGGAGTTCATTTTGTTCCTAAATGGACGAAATTGTCATTACGTGAGAATCCAGAAAACTATTAGGATATAATTATTATACATATATTATTACTATTACTTGTTATATAGCATCCCATATAAAATTTGAAATGAAATAATCACTATAACTCTCGTCCTGCGAGAGAGTTTGTAATTTATTGGATTGTTTGTTGAGTATGACGATGGAATCGTCTACTATTCGTACACCGATAGAGTTGTACAATTTGAGTATGAGAGAATCTGTTGAATTTGTCGATTGCGGTGATGTGAATTGCTGTAATTGTGAATGTAGAGAATTCAACCTTTTGATGTTATCATTGTAAGATAATTTGAGCGAGTTGATTTGCATGTTCAGGGAGGTTATTGAACGAGCAGTATCGAATATTTGGTTTTCTAATTTTTTCAACAGATGACGGGTTTGTTTGGTCTGTTGAGAAGTTGTGAGAGACTTGATTGAAACGGCAATGTTGTCGTTTTGGCGGGTGAGTGAGTCTACAGAGAGCTGGAGGGAGGTTAGAGAGTCATTATGGAGCGATTGCAGGCGCTGCACGCGTTGGGAGATGGCGTCAACAAGCGAAAGATCGGAAAAGTCAATGATGGAGGCCGTTTCAGCTATTGACGACATTGTCTCGGGGGGAGATATCAAATCAGATGGATTAAAGTAAATGAAAAGAAAAGGTAAATATCAAAATAAATAAATAAAATACAAAAAAATGAAAATACGAAAATACAAAAAAATGAAAATATGAAAATATAAAAATATGAAAATGATTTCAACCCGCTGCCGTTTCACGTCACACCATCTCTCTCTCCCCTCCTCCTGTTTGCCAATGGGTTGGTTAGATTCAGATAACCCGAGAGAAAGAATCAGCGGGCTCCCATCGTGGGTGTTGACCCCTGCAGAGGAGAAGCAGGTGCTTGAGAGATACCAGCGGGCTATCTGGGAGGCATGCGACCCGCACGTGCGGGCGTTCCAACAGTGCGAGGCCAACACGGGGTTTGGCGTGCTGTTCAAGTGCAAGGTCGAGGGCGATGCGATGCGGGAGTGTGTGCAGCGACACAAGGACCATCAGTACGTGGACGAGGTGCGTGACGCCTTCATCAGGGAGAAGCAGCAGCGCCTCAAGGAGGGGAAGTAAGCTGCGGTGACCGCCCCGTTGGCGTAAGATCGTGACAGTCCCCCCAGGGACTGGCTGTGAAGACTGTATATAAATACTTAGTAACTAGTGCTGCTACATATCTGGGATGATGGAGCATTTGTCTGCTCTCCAACCCCGCAAACATGTCCTCGTTCCTTGACCGATGGCTCGCACGTGACCCGAAGAAATCGCACAACAACGCCCTCCACGGCGCCAACACAGGCACATCCTACTCCAGACCGCTATACTCGCCCGCCCATGGCCCACATGAGGATGAGTATGACCTGCCAAAGGTGCCCTCCGCCATGACGCCAGCAAAGACGACCCCGAACTTGGTGAACACCCCCTGGCGTTACTATCGACGCGACTCCGCCGGCTCAGCGCAATCAACCGACTCGGAAGTGTCGCAACACTGAGATGAAAGGAGAACCAGGCTCAGCGGCTCGACTGTGCCTCGTTACCCATCTTTCTATTTTTACCCCTACCTCCCCCCTCTGCTTTACTATCTGTTCTCTCCTTTTCTCTTTTGTTCTTTATATCGTACAAGTTAATGAATATACCGTCTCGGTATGCCTGAACCTCCCCGTATACTGCTTACAGCACCCACAGATCGAAGTGGTTCGGTCTCGCTCTCGTCGAGGAGTCGTAATAGCAGTAATGTCTCTAACTCGTCATTTGCTAGTATTTCAGATGTTGATATGGCTGTCGAGGACAACACTGATGATTTATCTCTCTGGATGCCAACAAGTAATATAGAAAACGGCAACAATTCCCCATTACATCCCAATGATTCAACTACAAATATAAGTTCTCATTCAGATTCCGTATCTTTGCTATTAATTAACACAAATTCAAATTCAAATTCAAATTCAAACGCAAGTTCAAATTCAGCATTGGAAAATAATAATATTATCCCTGATATTAAACCAACATCACCTAATTTTGATAGGAAAAAACTTTTGCTAGGTAAAACACTCAATTATTTCTCTCCACAGTCTAAAATAAGACTATTCTGTCATAACATTCTATCTTCGAAATACATCCACGTGTTTCTCTCACTTCTTCTACTCGTCCAAATAGGATTATTATCATATCAACATTGGAAATTCGAAAATGGTTATGTATTCGCCAAGGGTTACAATTGGGTAGATTGGGTTTTAGTAGTCTTTTACTTTATCTACACTATTGAAATGTTCATGAAAATAATAGCATATGGTTTGTTAAAATTTCCAAAGGAAATCCCTGATGATTTACTAAATGAATTGTCAAATCAAAAAACTACGGATTCTAATAATGTCGACATTGAGGATTATCTATCGGATTCTTCAGATTCAATCGACGTTACTTCAATTATAATACCAAATATACCTTTCATACATACAAATAATAACAGTAATAATAATAATAATGATGATGATGATGATGAAAATTCTAAAGAAACTGTGAAACATTCCATTTTAAACCTTATTCCAAATCAAAGAAAACAAAAATTATCACATTATTTAATTCCACCTTATCTGCGAACTGATTGGAATAGGCTAGACTTCATTTCAATTATTTCATTCTGGGTGTCGTTTTTCATAGCATTCAAATACTCAGATTCTAAAAAGGCCCAGGTTTTTAGATCGTTGATGTGTTTGCGTATTCTACACATTTTATCAGTGACATCTTTCTCAAGAAGAATCTTGGCTAGTTTGAAAAGTGCAGCAATTCAATCAAAAGATGTCTGGATTTTCTTAATTTGCTTTTGGATCTTATTCTCACTTATTGGTGTGGAATCTTTTAAATCTTCATTTCGTCGTCATTGTGTTTGGGAAAATCCTAATAATTCATCAGATATTTTTTTTAATGAATTCCAATTTTGTGGTTCTTGGCTTGATGAGAATAAAAACAGAATGGCTTATCTTTTGGAAAATGGTGAATCCTCATTTATAACTAAGGGTTACACATGTCCTGTTAACTCAAAATGTATCTCTTCAGAAAACCCTTACAATGGTAAAGTCTCATTTGATAATATAGTCAGCTCAATGCAATCAGTTTTTATCATCATTTCTGCTAATACTTTTACAGATTTGATGTACTATACAATGGATAGTGATTCAATGGCAGCATCATTATTCTTCATTATCTCAATTTTTATCTTGGTTGTTTGGTTATTAAATTTATTTACTGCTGTCATTATTCATTCTTATAAAAAAGATCTCAACTCTGATAAAAATAGTTTCATAAAAAAATATAAAACTAAATATAATGAATTTATCAGCAATTCCAAATATTTAAGACATTTATTCAAATTCGAAGTTATACCAGTTACTCTAATTCTTGTTTGGTTTTGTTATAGTTGTACTAAAACTCGTTCAAATGGTGTGTTACCTTCTTCTTATTATAGAGGTGATTTAGTGGTGAGTTCAATCTTATTATTTGAAATATTGTTAAAATTTATATTTTTCTTAGTTGAAAAAAATCCAGTGGTGTTTTTTTATTCACTTTTCAACCTAATTGATCTATTTATTGCAATTTTCTCATTCATCTTTTCATTACCCCCTGTTTACAATTCATTATCATCGGTTAACAATGGTTGGCTTTCCATTTTTGGAATTTTGAGATTTTATAGAGTCATTCATTTCGTAAGACCTTTGAAAAATGCTTGGATGTTGGCTTTAAAAAAATTGAAACCGTTTCTGCAATTGGTTGTTTTCGGTATGGTTATTCTATATTTGGTTAGTATTATTCTAGCTAGGTTGTTTGAAGGTGTTGTTCCTGTAGAAGAAATGTCAGATAATCCATGGATTCTATACAATTTACCAAACACGATTGTTTCATTGTTCATCATCACAACTACTGAAAATTGGAGTGATATTTTATATACAGCTGAGGAATATTCAACTTCAACATTCAATACAATTTTCATTGGAGCTTCGTTGATTTTTTGGTTCATTTTATCAAATACTATTTTAATGGGTATTTTCATTGCTATCATTACAGGTAGTTTGGAATTATCAGAAACTGAAAAAAAATTGAATCAAATTAAACAATTTGTTAAATCATGTATTGATAAAATTCAAAATAATAATAATACAGATGGTTTATTTGATTTGATGAAAAATAATTTTGACAGAAATGTTGAATCTCAACAAGCAATGTTTTTTTTAAATAAATTAAATGAAAATTTAGTCATGAATGGTTATGATAAAATCAATATCAATGATTATATTAATGAAGCTAAAGATAATAAAAATTTTTCGAAAAAGATCAAAAAATTTAGGAGGAGATTACGCCAAATTTTGTACATTGATGATTTAATAAAATTTTTGAAAACTACTTGGAATGAATTCAGTTTGATTTATTTTAAAGTTCTTAATAAGCCAATTCCAAATGGAATGATAGACAACTCACCAACAATTGATTCAATACCATTAGATCCATTTGATAACATTAACGAAGTACTTGATGAAAATGTTGATGATGTTAATCCTCAAACAAATCTTAAACCACCATCATTTTTTAAGAGGTTTCTTATGTTTATCAAACCTGATAAATCCGTTGATCGTTCATTATGCATTTTCACAAATAGCAATTCAATCCGTAGATTTTGCCAACTTTTTACATCACCTACAAAACCACGTTTAGAAGGTAAGCAACCATCACCTAAATTATTGTATGGTTTCAATGTTTTCATGTTTTTAGCATCTGTTGTTGTTGTTGTCCTTGCATGTTATGAAACTCCGTTATATAGAAAAGTTAATTCATTTGACGTTTTGAAACATAATTGGATGATTGTACCTGATATCGTATTCATGGTCATTTTTACATTGGAATTTACGATAAAAATTATTGCAGATGGGTTTTTTTTCGGTAAAAGAAGTTATTTCAAAAGTGTTTGGAATAGACTTGATTTTGTCGTTTTGTTGTCGTTTTGGATTACAGTTTTATCAACTGTTAATAATAATTATTCATCAGTCATAACTTTTGGAGCATTGAAAGCATTGAGAGCTTTTCGTTTATTGACCATTACAAATGAATCTCAAATGGTTTTCCATTTTGCTGTTATTTCTGCGGTTTACAAAATTTTTTCTGCTGCATTTGTTTTTCTATCTTTGTTATTGCCCTTTGCATTATGGGGGTTGAATATTTTCAGTTATGAATTATCATACTGTATTGATGGAGATTCAACATTAAGTGATTGTATACTAGAATATGAAAATGAAGTTTTCAAATGGAACATTTTAAGTCCTAATTATGTTGAAACTCCCTATCTCCATTTTGATAATTTTGGAAGCTCTGTTCAATCATTATTTGAAATCTTATCACTGGAAGGTTGGGTTGATTTATTAGGTGATGTAATGAATATCGGAGATTATGGTGAACAACCAAATACGTTTCAATCACCTGGTAATGGAGTTTTCGTCATTATTTTCATTTTTTGTGCAACAATTTTCATTATCAATTTGTTTATTGCAATTATTATCAATAACTATACTTTGCAAACAGGTACAGCGTACTTGAATAATGAACAATATGGTTGGTATGAGGTGAAGAAAGTTTTGAGTAAAGTTAGACCTTCGAAAAGAAGAGATGATGGTAAGGTTTCAAACTTTAGGAATAAATTAACTAAAATTGTTACTGAAAAGAGAGGTAAATGGGCAAAATTTATGAATGTTGTGTTATTGGCTCATTTTGCAATTTTAATTTCCGAATATTATCCGGATTCATCTCATGGGTTGATTATAAGAAATTCACTTTATTTAGTTACTACTTTAACATTGTTGGTTCATACAGCTTTGGTTCAATATTGTCTTGGTTTTAGAGTGTTTTATTCAAATAGGTTTAATATAGTGATTATGATAATTTTGATTGCATCATTTATTATATCATGTATTTCATTAAAATATAGGTTTCAAAATGTTTTCTACAATATTTATAAATGTTTCCTTGTTGGAGTTTTAATTTTGGTTATTCCTCAAAGTGATTCATTGAATCAATTGATCAAATATGGATCTTCTGGATTGTTTTCGTTAATGACATTGCTATATACATGGTTAGTTCTTTTTTTGGTGTTTTCCATTGCATTGAATCAATTATTTGGTATGACTAGACTGGGTCCAAATACAACGGGTAATCTAAACGCAAGAACGGTTACAAAGGCAATGATTATGTTATTCAGAAACAGTTTTGGTGAAGGTTGGAATTATATTACTAGAGATTTCATGGTTGAAAGTCCTCAATGTTATGCTGGTGGGTTTAGTAATTCTGATTGTGGACAATATTCATTGGCATTATTTTTATTCTTTTTGTGGAATATTTTATCAATGTACATTTTTTTGAATATTTTGATATCAGTTGTTATTAATAATTTCAGTTATGTTTATCATGGATCAGGGCCACATAAGTTAATCACAAGGGATGAAATTAGAAAATTTAAAAAGGCATGGAATGAGTTGGATATTACTGGATCAGGATTTATTTATGAGCATGATTTGTTTAAATTTTTGCATTCACTTGATGGAGTTTTATCTTATCATGTTTACCCTAGTAAGTTAAGTTTGAAAAAAATATCCAATGAAGTGTTGATGAAATATAATGATTATAATGGATATGATTTTAAGGTTGATTTGGATAAGTTAAATGATATTTTATCATTGATTAATTTTCCAGAAATACGTAAAAGAAGAAGAAGGTATGATAAAATGGTATTTGAACTTATGTCTTCTGCTACTGTATTAAGATTTGGGAATTCAGAACCGATTAGAAAAATTCCATTTAAGGATGCAATTTTGACAATTGGTTATTATTCAAGATTTAACGATAGTACATGTTTAAATTTGGAAGATTTTTTGAAACATTCAACCAAGATAAGAAAGATTAATACAGAATTAAGAAAGGCCAAAGTTTCGGCAAGTATCAAAACAACATTCACGAGGTTAAGATATAAGTATTATGTTGATAAATGTGATATTTTCAATCAAATCAAAAATGCACCAAATGTAGTTGAAAGAGAAAAAATCAAACAAAATTTTAGAAATAGTTTAAAGGGTGCCGATATTTCATTGGATACACTTTTGCAAAATTTGAATAATATAAATGGTGATGAAGATATATTGTTTGAAGATAATCCATTTTTCAATAATAATTTATACAGGGTTATGTCACAGAGTAGTAGAAATCCATTCAGTGATGTTTACGAGACCAGAAAGAGAAACAGTCTATTGAATGAAACAAGTCATAAGATTACTATTGAGGATGATGATGATGATTCAGACAATGAAAGGAAGAAACGTAAGGATGTTCACGAAGCAATTTATGATTACGATAATCATGAATCTGATGATGGTGAAGATGAAGAGGAATTTATCAAGAGGAAACATTTATAATTTACACATTTTAGTTTAGAAAATTTATATAGAGAATAAAAATTAAAAGAAAAAAACAATTAAACAAGAAAAAAACAATCTAATTGATTAGTAATTTTCAGTTTTCATATCGGTTAAACCAAGATCATCATTTTCTTCTTCAGTTCTTGCATAATGTTCAATAATCATATTAGGATCTGCATCTGGTGCATATACATTTTGGATGTAAGAAGAAGATAAAGGATCAATCATATCAATTGTGAATTTTATTTTACCATCAATTGCTTGATCTAAATTATCGAAAAAGACATGCCATCTATTTTTAGTTTCAGGAGCCATTGAATCTGAAGTTTGTGTATAAACTCTTGAATGTAATTCATCTCTAACTTGTCTTAATAAACCTTCAATTGTTGTAAAACGACCACCTAAAGTACCTGGAGTTAAATCCAAATTTAATTCTGGAATAGACATACCACAAGATTCTGATTTTAAAATATCACGAGCTAAATCTTCTGGATCATTACAAAATAATTTAATCTTTGTACCATGATCTGGAATTTCACCACCAGTTTTAACTTCATTAGATTTATAACCACATTGATCACAAACTGTTGACATAATAACAACATCTTTAAAATGAGGTATATTAACTAATTTCATATGAGTTTCACAAGGTGCATAACATCCTGAACATGTAGCTCTAAAAGTTTCAACTTCATTTGTAAAATTTTCAATTTCTGATTTATCACTTATTATACCAGAAGATTTTGGATTATCATTAATTTGATTTTCATTAATTTGATTATCAGTATTTTGATGTTCAACTAATTTTTTCGCTTCTTCAGTTTTAAGTTTTTGTATTTCTCTTTCACGTTGTGCAACTTCATCAGCTGATATTAAACCTAATTGAACATTTTGAGCTGGTGATCTTGCATAATATGTACAACTCCATTTATGTTGAGGTTCACCTGGAACATATTCAATCCAAGAATTACCTGCAGGATCATCAACAATTAAAGTAAGAGGTAAAGTTCCTTCTTCACAATCAATATATTTTTTCACCTTTGCAGTAAACTCTTCAATTTTAGCATATGTTTCAGGTTGAGCAGTTTTTCTTTGAGGTTGTTCAATTGCTAAATTATCAATCATTTCAGTTAATAAACCTTCAGGTGTAATTAATTGACCTCTTTGTTGAGGAATTTCAATATCTAATTCAACAAATTTACAAGTACATGAATCAGATTTAACAACTTGTCTATTAAAATCTTCAGCATTTTCAATTTTTAACATATATTTTGAACCTTTCTCTTGAATTTCAGAAGCAGGTTGAATTTCACTATTCTTAAATCCACAATGAGGACATGCGAATGACATAAGAACAATTTCTTTAAAAAATGGAATTGAAGTAAGTAATAATCTAGTAACACCATCTTTACCACATCTCATACAAAGTGAATCAATTTCTTGAACTGGATGTCCCTGTGCATCTTCTGCTCCGGTTTTTCTCACACCTTGAGAATCAGTTTCTTGTGTAACAGTTTCATTATCTGCTTCATTTGCAAGTTCACCAACTGGTTTGAATAATTCTTCCTTTTGTGTTTGAGATTCTTCTTGTGACATTGATGCGTCTGTAGTTTTTTGTCTTTTATCGATATGTTCACTTTCAGAACCCTGCATTCCTTTTTCCTCTAATCAATAATATAGATCTTCAAAAACCCAGGTTAGCAAACCGGAACTAAACAGACTTAAATAAGCAAGCTTATTAATAATTTTGTTTCAGCCAAACCCATACTTCCCGAATGGAGAGTTAAAAATTTTTTTTTCCCTCTCCGAGAGATGCTTCCAGAAGGAAAAACTGCAACTGCCAATTCCTCTCACATATTTTGAAGGGGTCACGTGATATTTTTAAGAGAGAAATAAAATAAAATAAAAAAAAATAAAAAAAGGCTCGGCTTAACATATCATGACATAATATAATGTTGTAATGACATCTCATTTGTCCACTACACTACATTAAACTTTACAGCGTTCAGCTTTTACTTTCAATTTGCAAGAAAATGATCATTTATTCTTATTTAATATGTATATAATATCGTTACACAATATGCTCGACAGTATGTCTGGCTTTGGCTTTTCATAAATTTTGAATGTTTAGAGAGCTAGCGAGAGTTCATTAAAGATCAACCTTAGAACTTCTTTGCCGGGTTGGATGGCTTATCGGAGAAAGCATCCCCAATCTTTTGGGAAATACCCTTGTCTTCTTCTGATTGCAAAGAACCTGCAACCTTATCATAAGCATCAGTCACTGCTTCAGTGGTCTTGTCCCATAATGATTTATTGGATTCTGGGGTTACCTTTTCTGCAACCTTATCAGTAAAGTTCTTTCTACCTTCGTCGGACATTTTTAATTTATTTGTTTTGTAATTGTTTTGGATCGGTTGTTCCTGCCAAAAGAAAAGATTTTTATGACCTATCTACTCTTTGAAATGGTGGCACACTCTCCCTATTTATATTAGTTGGACTTCTGGGACGTGTTCATTGCAAGTTATGAAAAATTGGGGAAAAAGAAAAAGATCCGCCGGGATAGGTCTGTGGCTCCAGTTCTCACCCACTTTGGGGATAGGTACCTGAAAAAATCGAACATTTCAGAATCTACGTTTTCCGGGGAAAGGTTACATTCGTGTATAGTCTCAACAATAATATACCATTTCATCACCTAAAAGGTTTAATTAATCTAATAATAGATTGTCATGTAACATGACGTATGGGTTTGTCTCTTATTATTTCATGGTTAATTCGTCATTTTATATGCGGTAGTAAAAATTATTTATGCTATGTATTATAATTGTAAATTGTAGGCTACGATGGCCATTAACTCTCTTCCAATTCGCCAGTAGATACAAGCCCCCTCTTAAAGAAGGAACGTACACTATCATTCAATGCAATATCAATTGGCGATTCGCCTGATGATGTTTCTTTCTTCCAATCTGCACCGTATTTAACTAATTGTAATGCAACATCAGCATGACCTTCCGCTAAAGCGTAATGTATTGCAGTCATTCCAAAATTATCAGCAACATCTAATTGTGATTTACCTTTCTCCACCAACACTTGAATCATTTTCTCTGATCCAATAGCTGCAGCTCTATGTAGTGGCAATTGATTATGTTTGTCCTTAATTCTAACACTTGCCTTCAAATCTACAATTAGAAATTCAACAATCAAATAATGATTTTTACTGACAGCATAATGTAAACATGTTTGACCTGTTGATGTTTGTGAATTTATATCAGGTAATGGTATATGTGAAGACAATGTTTTAAAAATATTCAAATCTCCAGCTGATGCAGCAATATGCAATGGATTCCAATTTAAATCATCAACAAAATCATCTAAATCAATTTCAATCTTTTTACCTCTGTAATTGGAATTCTCATTGTATGGATTTAGTAAAATCTGTACTAGTTCCAGATTTTGGAAAGATACTGCCCAATGTAATGGCGTTCTTCCATCTGGGTCCTTGGTTTGCACTAATGTGGGGTCTTCCGCCAAAAGCTTTCTCACAATCCCAACGTTCCCGTTGCACACCGCTCTCTGGATATCGGAAGGATCAATGGACATTGTCTAATACTCTCAGATGGTCTCAACTGCCCTCTGGAAGGAATAGGCATGTTATACTCCTCTGGAAAACGCTGAGC
Organism: Pichia nakasei; assembly: GCA_030570355.1. NCBI lineage: Eukaryota > Fungi > Ascomycota > Pichiomycetes > Pichiales > Pichiaceae > Pichia > Pichia nakasei. The sequence goes on from JAJLVL010000002.1 coordinate 435,164, forward strand.
CCATTTTCCCTGCCGTTAAAAAAAAATGGTGGAGAGTGGCAAATTTTGGCCTCTCTCGCCTCTCTCGCCTCTCTCGCCTCTCTTGCCCGTTTCGTCCTTTTTTGCCCTTCTCTGTGCAATGTGTGGAGCGCGGCCATCCCAATCAATTAATTAGAGGAGCTTGTCCTTGGTATTTCTCTGGCCAGAGGTAACCAACCAACAAACCACTCATTTTTTGCCACTTGTTTCCCCAACCAACTCAACAAACAATGAACAATAACGACTGGCAAAGCTTTGCAAAGGACTTGCAGAAAAGAGCAGAACAAATCTCCAAGAGTTCTAGCGGAAGAGGTCGTAATGGATTCAAGCCGCCTTCTGGTTCTGGTAGTCCAAAGGGTGCTTTATTCGGTATTGGAGGACTCCTTTTAGTTGGGGGTGCTCTCATTATTGGTCAAAGTTCCTTGTACAATGTCAATGGTGGTGAAAGAGCAGTTATATATAACAGATTGTCTGGTATCGAGAGGGATGTGGTTGGAGAAGGTACTCATATAAAAATCCCATTTTTACAATTTCCAACTATTTATGATATAAGAGCAAAACCAAGAACTATTGCTTCATTAACTGGTACTAAGGATTTACAAATGGTTAACATTTCTTGTAGAGTTCTTTCAAGACCAGATGTTAATGCATTACCAATAATTCATAGAACTTTAGGTAAAGATTATGATGAAAGAATTTTACCTTCAATTATTAATGAAGTTTTAAAAGCAGTTGTTGCACAATTTACTGCAATTCAATTGATTACACAAAGAGAAAAAGTTTCTAGACTTGTGAGAGAAAATTTAGTTAAAAGATCTGCTTATTTCAACCTTTTATTAGATGATGTTTCTCTTACTGCAATGACTTTCTCACCAGAATTTTCAACAGCTGTCGAAGCAAAGCAAATTTCTCAACAAGATGCACAAAGAGCTTCTTTCGTTGTTGATAAGGCAGTTCAAGAAAAGCAATATATGGTTGTTAAAGCTCAAGGTGAAGCTAAATCTGCTGAATTAATTGGTGAAGCTATTAAGAGATCTAAAGATTATGTTGAATTAAAGAGATTAGATACTGCTAAAGATATTGCTGAAATTTTATCAAAATCTCCAAACAGAGTTTTCTTAGATAATGAAGCATTATTATTAAACACTATCACTGATTCAAGATCCAAAAAATAAATTTGATCAATTAATTCACCTATAATAAATAATATCTAAACTGTATATACGAAAGAAAAAAAATATATTTCCTGATTTATAAATGTGTCATGTAATATAGGCTATTCAATGGAATCAAAATTGTTTTATTGCGTTTATAAAAATATGAGAAAGTAAAGAGTAAAGAGTAAAGTGAAATTGACATGTTCAGGAGTTTTCTAAAACATGGAAAAAAAAGTGTAGTAATGTAGAAAAAAAATGCAAACTATATTATCATTAGTATATTTATTGTTAAATTTTAGATTATTATTATTATTATTATTATTTGATTACAATGGCATACAAACCATTTAAGCAATGATTGCACTCAAAGTAGAATTTGCAGCAACTGCACCATTAGACTTGGTGTTTAACCATTTTAAATATTCAATAACCTTTGCCTTAATTTCATCATTTGCAAATTGGTTTAATCTTTCAATATTTTCTTCTCTACCAAGAGTACTTTCAGCAATTAATTTATCCTTTTCAGCTTCTTTAACGAAAACACCATCAAAATAATTAATAACCAATGGAATGTTAGAATTGATCCAAGCGTTTTCATTGGTTGATAATTTAATAATTAATTCAAAAATTGGAGTATTTTCTTCAAAACCAGTTTCTAATGGTAAATGTTCAAATAATGCTGGTAAAATTGCATCAATTGGAACTGCAGTTTCATGTTTTAAAGTCATACGTGCAACACAACCACATGCATTAGCAAATGTTCTGTTAATAGTTTCAACAGTTTCATCATCACCATCTTCATTTTTCAATGCTTCTTTATCAGCCTTGTTTAATAATTTAGATAATGATTGTAAAATAGTTGGATATGCAGATGATGCATCAAAAGTTGCAAATTCAATTGCAATACCAACACCATAAGCTGCATTACCACGAACTTCACTTGATTTATCATTTGTTAATTTATTAACAAATATTTCAAGTAATTCTTGAGAATATGGATTATTAGTTTTCATACCACTAGTAATTTCTGCAAGACATCCAAGAGTTGAAACACGCTTATTCTTTGATTTGGAATTAATTTGTGAATAAATTAATTCTTTAAATTGTGCAAAAATAGTTGGGAATTCATCATTAATTGCAGTTGATAATGAAATTAAAACTTCTAATGCAGAATCATAAACAACTGCATCAGTTTCATTAGTATCTTCATCTTCTGGCATATCTTCATCCTTTTCTTGACATGGGTGAACATTACGTAAAATAGCAGTAATTTGTTCTAATAAAGTAGTTAATGATTTAGAATCAGCTTCATCAATAACTGCAATTTTACCCATAGATTTTGCATATTCATAAAATGAATCAAGACAAACAATAATAACATTGACATCAACTTCATCAATCATTAATTCAGCAGTATTTTCTCTAACATTTCTAATCAATTGTGCAACAGTTTCAGTATTACCGAAAACATCATACATTGATTTAGTAATTTTCCATAAAATAGTAATACAACTTGCACCAATAGAGAAAGATTCACTAATTTGTTGAATTAAAACAGTAAATGTGGATTCAACAAATGGAGCAAATGCTTCCTTAGTACCAACAGCTAAATCACCTAATGCAACTAATGCAACTTCTTTTTCAGTTGCAATACCAGAAGCAAAGTTTAAGTTTTCTGCCAATGATTCCTCATCAGGATCTTCAATATTCATTTGGAATTCATCTTGTTCCAAACATTTTTGAATTTCAGGAATAATCTTTGGTAAGAATGATGAGAATTGTTCACTATAAACCTTAGCCATGTTAGAAATGAAAGCAAAACCAGATTCTCTTAATCTAGAGTTATCAGATTGAATAGCTGAATAAGATGCATTCATTAATGGTTCAGCATATGGACCAAATGCATCACTACCAACAGCTCTTGCCATTGAAGAAATGTTTTCAAAAGTTTGTGCACGTAATTCAATATCATCTTCTGACATACCTTCAATATCATCCATATTAGCAATGAATTTTTCTAATAATTGAATTGAATTTTGGAAATATGGAATAAAATATTTACCAGATGCATAAGCAACAGAACCAATTGCTGAAACAATTGCTGATTTTAATGATGATGATTGAGCGGAATCTAACATAAGGAATAATTTGTTCATTAATGGTTCAATATAATCTTTAATTGCATCTGATGCCATATATTCAATTAAGGTATCTAAAGCATATGTAGCATATTTGTAAACTAAAATCTTATCAGTTGAGTCAATGATACTAATAATTGGTTGCATTAAAGTTGAATAATGTTCTGCAACTGCATCCTTTAATGATTCACCTAAGATTGCTAAACATTTTAATGAAGCAGCTTTAACAATGATTGAAGAATCATGTAAACCAGCAGCAATCATTTGAATGATTTTAGATAATTGAACACTTAAATAATCTGGACCACCTTCAACACAAGCAGAAATAGCTAATAAACTTGCTCTTCTTTCATAAGGATTAGAAGAAGCTAATAAAGCAGGTGCTGCTTCTAAAACTGGTTGAATGACTTGATTTGGAGGTAATTCATAAGCTAAAATGTTTAATAATCTAATAGCTAAAGCATTTGGTTCTTCTTCTTCATTTTCATTTTCTTCAGATTCAGAACTTAATTGATCTTCAATTGCTTCATCTTCTTCACCTGCAATACGTAAAGCAGTTTGAGATAATTGTTGACCAAGTTGAGCTTGAGAAATTTTAGATTTTCTATAAGAAACACATTGAGTTAAGTTAGATAATGCAAAACATCTAATTTGAGATTCAATTTCGGTATTAACTGCAGTTTCCATCATGAATTGAACAATACTTAAAAAGTTATTACCTAATAATTGCATATCTAACATAACAATATAATTGAAAGCAGTAAATAATTCTTTAGTTTTATCAGCATCATCAAAGTTAAGAGAGTTTTTCAAAACTTGTAACATACTTGGAATTAATGAAGAGAATGGAGCTGCTAAAGTCTTGAGTAAAGTTTCATCTTCATCGATTGCACTTGATAAAGCTTCTAAACAAAGAACAGTATTGATTTGAACTATAGGAGATGCAGAATCTTGTAAAGTAGTTGCAAATAATTCTAAGAATGATGCACTGTGATCAGCCCATGATAATGGTAATTGTTCTAAAATACAATATAAAACAAAAGTTGCAGTTTCTCTGGTTTGTTGATTTGAATCAGTTGCAGCGGAAACTAAGGAGTTCAAAAGATTTGACCATTGTCCATTTTCAATATCAATGTAAGCAATATCAGCAATCAATCTGGAAGTTGAATGTCTAATATCTTGCTTTGGATAACTGAAAGCAAATGGTAAGATAGAATCTCTAATTGATTGTTGAATTGAATCATCTAATTCATCCCAATATTTTTCAACTAATTTCTTAGCTTCAACAGCAGCCAATTTCTTAACACCTTCGTTTTCAGAGGTTTGCAAAATTTGGATCAATGAAGGTAAAGAAACTGTTTTATTGAAAAATTCAGTTTTCAAATGTTGAGTTGCTTGTTTAATTGCTTCATTGTCTGGAAGTAATACCATAGACAAGGTATTTTCCAATGATTGAACAAATTGCTGATCCATGTTGGAGGATAAACTAGTTTTACAGACTTTTGCAGTGCCAAACGAACAAAGTATCGAGAAGTTCTAAAAGATCCCAAGTAAGAAGCCAAGTTCGTCAACAGCAATCCTTACAACCCTGGAAATAAATTTCATCTCGTCCGGAGAGGGAGAAAAAAAAAAAAAAAATTTTATTTGTTGACAAATTCAAAATTATTTGGAAAACATTTTTTCTTTTTTCTTTTTTCTTTTTTTTCTTTCTTTTTTTTTCTGGCAAACCCCCATCGACGCGTCTTTTCTAAAACCTGTTTTTTTTTATTTTTTTGTATTTCCAACATGTCAATCGGATATCAAGCATCGTTTGACATTTTTTATAAGACTGACGAGCCTGAACTCTGGAACTTTGCCTTTCTTTATCAGCCAACCCAACCACAATGTCGTCCAAAACGTTGTATCAGTTGTACAATGTGGCCGCAGGGTCTACAAAGGTGATACAACAATCTTTCAATTGCCTTACTGAAAATTGTGCATTGCTACAATCAATTAGAGGTGATGATAAACTTTATCACGAAGCCAAAACTGCATCAGAACGTGCTAGAGCTCATGCAGCAAAGAGAAACTTTGATTCTTCCAATATCACACCAATGGCGCATCACTCCGGTGAGCATGGAGAAACAGATGTTGATATTTTCAAAATAGCAAAGGATAAATCAAATCAAGCACGTCATTATAATAATAATACTAGTAGTAGTACTAGTAATAATAATAATGGGAATCCCAGTCGCACGCAAAAGCGGGGATTTCATACATCAAGAAGGTTATTAAAAGAAGATGAAAGTTCTAATAATGTTAAAACTGCAACGATTATTGGCACAAAAGAAGAAAATGGTGTTAAGTTAACTCAAGCCCCAATACCATCATCAAGACTTGGTAGATTATTCCATTATAGTAGTTTGGCTGCTTCTATGGGTGCTCATGTTTTAAAAGATACTGCTACGCACTATGCAAAGACAGGTAAAGTTCCAGAAATGAAATCATTATTTTTATCACCACGTAATGTTGAATTAATGGCTAAAAAGTTCTCACAAATGCGTGGGGCTGCTTTGAAAGTTGGACAAATGTTATCATTTCAGGATAATTCTATTTTACCACCAGATATTCAAAAAATCTTATTAAGAGTACAAAATAATGCCCATTATATGCCTGCTGATCAATTAGAGAAGACAATTTCCTTTGAACTTGGTGATAATTGGAGACAAAGATTGTTTGCAAGTTTTGATGATATACCGATTGCGGCGGCATCGATTGGTCAAGTTCATACTGCTGTTACTAGAAAAGAATTAGATCAAGTTGTTGTTAAGGTTCAATACCCTGGTGTTGCAGATTCAATTGATTCCGATTTAGATAATATTCTTACAATATTAACATCGACTAAATTATTACCACCAGGAATGTTTCTGGAAAAATCAATTGCAAATGCAAGGGTAGAATTGAAATGGGAATGTGATTATATTAGAGAAGCTACCAATGTTGTCAGATATAAGGAAATGTTAACTAATGAACCAATTTTTGAAGTTCCTAAAATTTATCATGATTTATCAGATGAACATGTTTTAACAATGCAAAGAATGAGAGGTATCGAAATTGCAAAGGGTAATTGGTCTCAAGATATTAAGAATAAAATTTCAGCTGAAATCATGAGATTAACATTAATGGAAATTTATAAATTTAGATTCATGCAAACTGATCCAAATTGGGCAAATTTCTTGTATAACGAAAACACTGATAAGATTGAATTATTAGATTTTGGTGCATGTCGTGAATTTGATGAATCATTTACTATTCCATATACAAATACTTTACGTGCTGCTATCAAACAAGATCGTGAAGCTGCAAAGAAATATTCTATCGAATTGGGATTCCTAACAGGTTTAGAATCAGAAGCTATGACTGAGGCACATGTTGACTCGATTATGGTCTTAGGTGAGCCATTTAGAGATGCTGATTCTGAAGGTTTATATGATTTTGAATCACAAACTATTACTGATAGAGTTCGTACCAATATTAAATTAATGTTAAACGAGAGATTAACTCCTCCACCGGAAGAAACATACTCATTGCATAGAAAATTGAGTGGTGCATATCTGTTATGTGCAAGGATGAAGGCTAAGATTCCATCCAAGCAAATATTCCATGATACTATTGGTCTTGATTATGAATGATTAAAACAACGTGTAAATAAATATAATACTTATTAAAAAAAAATTAGTTAATGATAAACGTAAAATTATTTTAACTCCAATGTCTCTTCATCCAATTTACCAAACAAACCTACCACCTCTTTCATCATTTTTGTTAATTCATAAACAATAGAATTAGTAACCAAACAATAAGAATAAAACAAAACAAAATCGGCATTTTCAATTCCTGTATTCTTACCAATTTCTCTTCTTGATTCCACAGTTCTTCTCACGTCTGATAACTTGGTCAATAATTTATCCATCGCAATTTCCGTTGAAGCATTATCACTAGCCATTGGTAATCCAACTTTCAATGCTGATGCAAGCATATAAAAAATTAAAAAGACTCTATTCTGTAATTCATTAGTTTCATTGAACAAATTATCCAAAACAATTGATTCGATTGGATTTAACGATGTATCAAAATCTACAATTGAATTAATGTTTTCAAATGCGTCAAGTATACCTTCCGTTCCATCCATTAATTTAGTATAAGTATCTGTTGGAAATGGACCCTTCAATCTTAATTCCATTGGAGCTTGTTTAAGTAATGTTCTCAATTCATTCATTATTAGATGACATTCATTAATACCTCTTAAACCTTCCAATCTATCATGATTATATTCATCTAATGATTTTTTTAATGCTCCTCTTTTCCAAATAACACCCATACGTAACCATAGAACTGACAATCCATTCTTTAATCTACCTCTAGCAGAAACGGGGAATAATGTCAAAGTAATTAAAAGAGCCCATATAACACCCGTTGTCACTCCAAGATATCTATGAAATGCAATTTCCCAAATTATCGGATTATCACCACCTTCCCAGTCATCATCACCATTGAATGGTGTATTATTTAATGACATTGTATATGAATAAAGAACTGTTAAATTATAAGTCAAGAGAATAAATCTACCAAATGCATTACTCGATTTCCAATTTAAAATGATGTTGAAACATGGAATAGAAACAATAAATCCAAAAATTGCCATAAATATAACATTTGGATAAAATAGAATCCATATGAAATATGCAATAAACGCACCAAGGAAAGTTCCAATAAATCTCCATTTAATTGTCATTGCAGTTCCACCAAGTGATTTGTTCATAATAATGCAAAATGTGACTAATGCCCATTCACCTCTCCATTCATTGAAAATATGTCTTGTTGTATCAATAAATGCTAATGATGCTAAAATGAAGGCACCTAAACCAACACGGAAACCAAATTGGAAATCCACACCTCTTGTGAATTTAGTCAATTTCCATATTTTATAACTGAATGTTTCATTTTTCAAATGATTTAAATCAATATCAATTAATTGATTTCGTTCATTATCCAAAATTTGACTTTTATTCCTTTTCCAAATTTTAAGAAAGTTGAAAGTTTTAGTCGGTGATTGATTATAATTTAACAATGAATTCATTACATTTAAGAATATTTCTAATTCTGTTGAAATTTGAGTAACAGAAAATGCAAAATTGGCACATGTTGCAGCAACTTCTTCTTGATTGATTTTTTCCTCAGTATTATATTGTTTTTGAAAAATTGTTTGTTTGTATAAACTATCAATAGCTTTCTTTTGATGGTTATCAAATAAATCTTTAGCTGATTTTAAACTTTTAACATATTGAGTAACAATCGGATCAATTTCACCATTTTTATAAGATTCATCACTTAATATTGCATTCATTGTGTATACAAAAGATTTTGTACTTGGAGCAAGATGGAATAAAAATAATTCAATCAATTCATCAGGATTTTGAACTAATTTCGAATCAATGTTTAAATTCAAATCATCTGATGAGTTATTGTTATCCAACAATATAACATTTTCATCAATATTTGTTGTTGTATCATTTCCATACTCAATCATTTCAAATTTAAACTCAACAGCTCTACGTAATCCACCTAAATCAGCAACCAATCTTTTCTCTGAATCTACAAGTTGTTTCAGCAATAAATATTTTTGTTCATTACCAAAGACAAAACATTCAAACATTGTTTCCTCTAAAATAGAATCCAATTTACTCAATTTACTTTTCAAAGCTTTGAATTTATTGGAAATTTCCAATCTTTGAACATTTATATCATTAATATTCGAATCATTTGAAATGAAAATATTTGAAAGATCATTTAATATTTCACCAATTGTCAATTTAATATCAATAATAGATTTAATCAATTTTTCATTGGCCCATTGTTTCCAAATTGTAAAACAAATAAAAACTGAAATAACACAACCACAAATAACGCAACTTATAATACTAGCAATTTTTTCCCATGGGATTTGAATATCTGATGGAGAATCATTAGAGTCCAACAATCTTGAATAAACTTTTATAACTGATGAAATAATCAATATTGCTGCCAATGAACAAGCTGTATTAAAAGTTTGTTTACAAACACGATGTTTCCAAAATGAAATCAGACCTAATGAAGTACAACAAATTAATAATGTTGATAATATAACAAATGGAGATTTCAAAGTAGTTGAATGGAAAAAAAGTTCATTTTCAATTACAAATGAAATGAGAGTAAATGTGAGTAAACTTATTCCAATACCGAAAAACAATGCAAATGAAGCAAACATCAATGCTTGTAACATTGAACCAACCGATCTTGAAGGATGGAAATAAACGACAACTGTACATGTCAAATGTTTAGAATCTGACGAACCAAGCATATTTGAAATAGTTGGTGAATAAACAAACAAAGAGGCAACAAAATAAGCAATTGCCGCTTTGAAGATTGATTGTGTGAATAATGATTTGATATAATCGATGAAAGGATTTGATGATTTGGTATATAATGATATTAATGGAGTTGTTTCATTGATATTTGTATCATCATTATTAGGATTATTATTCCATGTAGAATAGGTTCTTTTTATTTTCTCCCCTGTTTTAGGAATTATTATTGAACTTTTCCTATGAGGGGATATAATAAATGAAGATTGAGATTTAGCTCTAGTTATTGGAATTCTATGAGGTATGTTATTATCGGGGGTATCATTAGAAGATATAGGCTCGACAAAGGTTGTTATTGTAAAATCAGCATAATCATCTGTGTCTGATGTATCACCAGATAATCCATTGCTGGTATTGGACATGCAGAATGAAAGAAAATGTTGTTGTTGATAATACTTTGAACATGAAACTGAGATTATTCATGCAAGAAATTATTTTCTTATCGTAGCCAAAAAAATTACGTAATTGTTTTAAAAGAGAAAATCGAGTTAGAGGATTTATGTGGGTTTTTTGGACTGAGCTTGAATTGTTATTATGGTGATCTAATTACTATAAAAAAGTATGTGAATGTAAGTATTTAAATCCAAAAATGTTGCGTTTAAAAGTTGAAGATAATGTAGAAATTGTGTGTTTAGAGTGAAGATTATGACTTTAAAGAAATATTATAAAATTCACAAAATTAAATTATTTTTTTCAAACGCAAACACAAAAAACTTTTGTCTGAGTGTCTGAGTAGATATTGCTTCAATAAAACATAAAAAAAAGAGCATCAAGTATCATATCATACTGTTAACTTGCTTTTGTTTGGAATACAATTCACATAATAAAATTTGTTTTTAAACCATTTTTTTTTGGTAACAGTTGGGGTCTCAAACTCGCATACATTTTTTTGAGACCTCATGTAGTCTAGTGGAAAAACGCACTTTTTTCTCATTAGCATTGCCCTCACCCAATAAAAATAATGATAATTGTCATTACCTGCATTATCCCACAAGCCTTTCTTTTCCGCAATGGATACCAACACCCTGAAACTACAAGAGGTTGCACCGGAACCATTGACGGGTATCCCCGGTATTCCGTCATTACCCTCAAATGGTAATGCACACCCTTACCTTACACGAGGAATGAACATATTACAAAAAATTCAACAATATTCTACCATCCCATTTATTGGGTTTTCGGGTATCCATTTATTCAGTGTGGTGCTCACACCTGCTATTTTCGGTCCCGACGCAGGCAACGACATGATTGGCCTTGGTCGGGAGATCTACCAGGTCCCCATTGTGGAATATGGGATGCTTGTGTGTACCTGTGCACATGTCGTCAGTGGCATGTGTCTCAATCTTTTGAGAAGATATGTCAACTACAAGAAGTACGGGGAAACGCGGCGGGCGAAAAGCGAAACGCGCCAAATAGCAGAGAACCAGGAAGAACGTCAAGTGACAGACATCGACGAGGGCCTTGGCGGCGTCGGGTCGATTGTGGGCGCAGGATCGAGAAAGTCTATTACAGCGCGGTGGCTCGGTCTCAGTCCGCTCTCGTTCTCAGGGTACGTGTTGCTTGTCCTCCTCGCGGGTCACGTGTGGTACGAACGAGTGGCACCCCTCAGGGCGGAGGGCGACAGCTCCCTCATTGATCTCGGCTACGTGGCACATGCCCTCCAAAAGACGTTCTGGAAGACATTCACGGCGCTCAATGCTCTCGTTGTGGCGGGCACCTACCACATGGCCGTTGGTGCCAACCGCTATTTGCGCCGCTTCTCCCTGCGCCACCGCCGCCGCACCTACGTTTTCCTCATGTCCGCGGCGGTGCTGGGCTTTGTTTCTCTTTTGAGGATCCGAAGAGTGGCGGTGCTGGCGTCAACGGGGGCTCGTTACAATTTGTACTGAAAATTTTTTCCCCGGCGGTGCGGGGGCAGTTGCCCGAAATGGCAATGGTGACCTCGATAAGCGCCCTCCGCAGATGACTCTGCTATTTTGTATATTATACTATGTGTATGACTCAGGCTCTGTTTCTGGGGAAATTAATAAGGATCTGCCCAACCTGTTTTCTCTCTCTTGCATTGTTGTTGTTGTTGTTCTTTCCCCATTCCCACAGCACACTTCCAATGGACACCATATTTGACCAGTTCAGCAAAGTGTATCCGGAATCTTCGGAAAAAGTGCTCAAGCAGCCCGATTTCTCAAACCTTCTCTCCTCAGACGCTTTCCAACACAATGAGTTTGTCTATTTGTCCAAAATAGCATCCTTTGTTTCTCTCGATATTTTCAATATCCTGTTTCTGCTCTCTGATATTGATCACAAGGGATATTTGAGAAAAGACGAATTCCAGAAATTCACAAACCAAATTTTACTACCTCATCAACACAATATTAATGATAATTCTTCCTCTCCTTCAATAAACAATGACCTTGATATGGATATCAATAAAGTTTTATTCCTAATTTGTCAGTTGTATAATGATCCGGCAATCAGCAACAAAAAGACAACAAATCTTTACAGTTTGGATTTCTCAATACCAAAGGCAGGGTTTTTATCCTTTGTTGAAAATTATAACCCTCAAGATTTACCATTTTTCCAAAACTTACTTTTACCTCAAGTTTCTCAAATTGATTTTAAGACTTTTGCTCAATTAATGGATCAATTGCCTCAACAAAAATTCCAAAATTCCTTCAATACCTCTCAAGATAGGAATAATGAGATCTCTCCATCTCAATTGAAAAATATAGCCCAAAATATCTTTTATAACAAACTATCTCCAACAATTGCTAATCATTTCCAACAATTTGCAGAATATAAATACGGTAATTATCTAAACTATGAAGATTCTCTTAAACTACTGAATTTATTAAGGGATTTACCAAAATTAAATTATCTTACTTACGAAAAACTATCTTCAAATGATTCAAAATTCTACTTTACTTCAAACTCTTTATACAATTATATCCAAAACTCTTCATCTCATGCACTGGCAAAATCAATCAATAATGAAGAAATCTTGTTATATTTCAATTGGAATAGATTCACAAATGATCAATTAAAGGAAAACCCTTCAATTGATCCCTCTGAACTATTGGCTATACTGACTGATGATATGGTCATACCAAATGATGTTAAAACTGATAGAGGCAATTTCACACATATTTTCAAATCAGTACATTCATTTATACTCGGTTCTGTAGCTGGAATGATTGGTTCTTCAATAGTTTACCCAATCGATATAATCAAAACTAGAATGCAAAATCAAAAGGGTATGTCATTATATTCTTCTTATCCAAATTGTTTTAAAACTTTGGTGAAAAATGAAGGTATATTAGGTCTGTATTCAGGTTTATTACCTCAAATTATTGGTGTTGCACCTGAAAAGGCAATTAAATTAACACTGAATGATATAATTCGTGGTATAGGTTCCAAAAATTCACCTAATGGTGATATAACTTTACCTTGGGAAGTATTGGCAGGTTCAACAGCAGGTCTTTTCCAAGTTGCAATTACTAATCCATTGGAAGTTACTAAAATTAGACTGCAAACTCAAGGTGAAAGAATTCAACAAATGAAATTACAAAATAAAACAATTTTACCTAAAAATGCATTACAAATTGTTATGGAATTAGGTCCAAAGGGATTATATCGTGGAGTTTCTGCTTGTCTTTTAAGAGATATACCATTTTCATCAATTTATTTTCCAACTTATGCTAACATTAAAAAATACCTTTTTGGTTTGGATCCTGGTAAACCTGGTAAAAAATCGAATTTGGAACCTCATGAATTGTTAATTTCTGGTGCATTGGCAGGTATGCCCGCTGCTTTTCTTACTACACCTTGTGACGTTATAAAGACTAAAATTCAATCGAAACCAATCCCTGGAATCGCTCCATATAAAGGAATTTTACCAACTTTTAAAAGAATTTTAGCTGAAGAAGGTATGAGGGCATTTTATAAAGGTGGTGTTGCAAGAATATGTAAATCATCACCACAATTTGGTTTTACATTGGCCGCTTATGAAATGTTTCAAAAAACTTTACCATTGAGTATGTTTTATGAAGAAGGTGACAGAAAAAATCCTGATACCAAATCAGTAGCTGCATTATCCATATCCGACGATTCTAAAAGATTCAAATTATCCTCCTCTGCATCTTCTGCTGATTTGAATCCAACATTACTTGCTCTGACAAATTACTGTAAATCATTAGAAGATATTGAAAATAAAAGGAATAGTAAAAAATAAATATAAACTATTCCTTGATGATTGATCAGAAGAAGAAGAAAAAAAAAAGAAGAAAAGTCTCTTGTTCTATTATTTATTATACCTTGTTATTTAGTCCTTTTTATAGATCATTTCAAAATTATTTCATTTATAACGAACGCCGAATCACAAACTAATTGATTATACTCATCTTTTTTGAAAATATAATTACCAACTTGTTTACCGTTTTCTACAACAAAACACGCATGGAATAACATATGCAACGCTTTTAATCGTGAACGTTCACGTGCCTTTTCATTCTTATCTTTAACTTCTTGTGTGAGTAAGAAATCTTCACATACATCTTTATTATCCAACGTATCATCAATTTCCCAATTCTTTACTTTATTACTTCGTAAAATATTAGGATACGCTCTCATATATTTCTCTAAATTATCCTTATTGATTTCATATTTGTAAATGGGGGAAATATTAACGTTTTGGAAATTTAACTCGGGATCTTGTTTTGGTGTAATCATTCTAACTTTCATTTCTTCATTTTTTTCTATATCCTCATCATCGTCTTCGTTCAATTCACTCACTTTCCGGAAATCTTCCATTGCAATAGATCTCATATATTTCTGTTGTCTTTTATAATAATCAGAGATATGTTTTGTGAGTGAACTAATAGAAACCGCTCTATCACCAATCTGTCTCTCAAATTCAGGATTCCTCTTAAAATCTTCAGGATACCAAACTCGATTTGCATGAGGATGGGTGGTTAAATCTAACTTAGGAGATTTTTGAATGATATGACTAAATATTGAATGCTGATCATCAACGAGGTTTGTTTTCAAACGTTTCACCGAATCGTAAGAATCAGAATCATCGAATAATATCCGTTTAGTGGTTGCTTCTGATTTGACAAGTAATTCTGTATATTGTTGAGATTTGATCGGAGAAATATCCGTCATATCAGAATCATTATCATTATCGTTATTATTATCATTATAGTCATCATTGCTTAAAATAGTCTCTTGTGTTAGAAGTAATTTATCGTTGTTGTTTTTATTGATCAACTCGTTTTGCAGATTCGTGATTTCAAGTTCAAGTAGTTTGTTCTTTTCTACAAGTCTTTCATTTTCCCTTTCCAGTTGCTTTATTTTACGTGATTCGACAATCTTACTAATCTTAACCAAGTGATTGCATACTTCATCCTCTTCATCTTTCGATAACCCCAACTGGTGCATCTCTGGGCAACCAGAGGGAAAAAAGATCATGTAATAACTCTAATTCAAGTGAAAAAATTTACGCGTGTCTATATTTTTACATTACACTACACTACACACACTAAACAGCTACAGCCACACCAAACTTCCTCCACCAATCTGACTGTCCAAACATACCATCCTCTGTCACTCTTATTGCATTCATTGCCGATTGCGGTTTACTAATTTCCACTGCATGTCCCTTCTCTTCCAACCCCTTGATGACATGTTTATAAATCGGACTTTCCACAAACAATACCTCTGGTAGTAATTGATGATGAATCCGTGGATTGGCAATAACATCGGTCAAATCTTTACCTTCACAAAACGTACGTACAATCCCCTGGAAAATAGCGTTGGTGATTCTTGACCCACCAGCTGCACCAATGGCCAATTGTATTTTTCCATCTGATCCTATGACTATCGATTGCGCAGATGAGGATAATGGCCGTTTATATGGTTCAATGTAATTATAAACAGAAGGTTGTAAACCAAATGCATTTTTGGTATGAGGTAGGGAAAAATCATCCATTTCGTTGTTCATTATGACACCGGTAATTGGATCATGAACACATGATCCGAATAGTAAATTAATAGTTGTCGTAATAACAACGGCATTACCATGCTCATCAACAATACTCATCGATGACGTTCCATGTGGATCATTAGGTTCAAATGCTGGATTGTAAGATTCCCATGGATGTGTAGTATTGTCATTGACTTTATGTATAACTTCATCAATAAAGTCTGTTGTTAAAAATTTAGCGTATCTCTCCTTTCTTTCAGTTATTTGAGTGGTGTTTTTATTGTATAGTCCAATATCACCAAGATAAGAACGGGTTGAAGCCATCCATTTCATCACTTCTACTAATCTATGTGCACTCGTTGCATTTATGTCTGCTTGAATATTATCAAGTGAGTTTAACTCATCAATTATCGACAATCCTGATATGAGTGACAATCCACTTGATGAACCATTTGGTGAAAAAATGGTTAAATTGTCATTTGTAAAATTATGCAGGGTGATGGCATCTTCTATAATAACATCATATTTATCAAAATCTTCTGCCGTCATCAATCCTTCCCATTCTTGAACAGTTTTAGCGATTGAACGTGCAATATATCCTTTAGAATCGTAGAATGTTAATGCACCATATTTTGCAATATATCTCAATGTTTGAGCAAATGCAGGTCTTTTAATAACATCTCCCACTTCTAACAATTCACCACTTCTATCATTTTTAAACACAAAATCCCAATCTTTACGAAAATAATTAAACGCCGATGTTTGTGATTGTAATGCAAATGCAAACAATGGTGTAACTTCCCATCCCCTTTCCATTAATTCAGCAACAGGTAAAACCAATTGTTCCCATGTGACATTGCCGGATCCATGAAGCTCAAATAATTTCCAAAGACCCATCAATTCACCAGGTATACCGGATGCCAACCCTCCGTATTTACTTTTATATTCTCTACCTTTAAACATATCAGGATATGCAGCACCTGGGGCCATTTCTCTAGCATCTATACTAATGGCCTTCTCATCATCATTCAATTTTGTTGTAATAAATGCTCCACCTCCAATACCACTTGAAAACATCGTATCAGTGGCACCAACACACAAACATGTTATAACTGCTGCATCTGCTGCATTCCCACCTTTACGTAAGATTTCCACACCCATAGTTGAACATCTCTCAGAGTCTGATGCAACTATTCCCCTTTTAGAAAACGCCGTATGGTTTCTTTCCGGATCCCATGTGGCAGACCTAGTGAATGGTATATGTGCCGGAATGTCTGGTACACGAGGAAATGGTGGTTTAGTAAATGATTTGTACTGGAATGTGAAAAAGGTAAGGATTATTCCACTTATTAGTATATATTTGGTGTATAATTTCAGTGCCACGGTATGTCGTTCTGGTATGTACATTGTGCTATGCTTTCTGCACTTAAAGAAGCGTTGTGCAGTAAAAGGAACCACTTTGCTTAACCTTACTGCACTGATAAGAAGTTCTCTGATGATGTAAGAACCTTTAGTAATCAATGTTTGGCATGTGGCGCATACTTCCGGTTCACGGAGTTAGTGGCGGGTGTGCTTTTCTCTATTATTATCTCCACATGCAGAGAGTACTTTAAACAGAATCCTCTCCCCCCACAACGCATCGCTCATTTGTAATACAAGGCGCTTGTCAGTCTTAGGAGCATGTTGGGGGAGGGCATTTAACAGATGACTAGAAGAAATTTATAAATAAAACAAGAAACGCAAGATTCTCATATGAAATATATATATATTTGTGTTATGGTGTCTGGCTATTAGACGGGAAGATGTTTCCATTTGAATGATCATAGCAGTGAATAACAAATCAAACGTCAAGAACATAATGTATATCAATATCAAATTGTCCAATTCAATGCCAAGTTAGGAACTATTCGTTTAATGGTTGTCATCCAATTTAAGACAAATATGCCAAAATTATCGAGAGAGCCGGATCGGGTAAAGCTATTAGGAAAGTTATCCTTAAATGGTAGTTCAAATAAAGTGTAATTCATATAGAAACAAGCCTTTTCACAATTGAAGACATATTCAAAGCAGAGAATCTAAAAAGTCATCGTCTTCTGTAGATGTTTCAATCATCGTTCTTTGTTTATTTTGAGTTCTGTTTTGCTGTGTATTTTGAATTGATGAATTTCCTTTAATACTTATTAGACTGTCTAAATTAAAAGCAGATGGGTTTACCGTTTTCTCATTTAACTCACCATCTGCAACTTTTTTCAAATCAATTCCAATCATTTCATGTACCAACTCATCAATATTATCATCATCTTCAGGGGCATGTGTTTGTTTCCGTATCCCACCCAACTTTCGATCTATTAAATCTTTATAATTATCCTTACCACGAGTGCTGTTAAGTTCTAAGACTTTCCCACGAGTTGATGTACCATTCTGTGCACTAACATGTGATTTTAGTCTTTGAACTTCTTTTTGATGTTTCATTATTTCTTGGTTACGTATAAATCTTTTTCTTTCTTCATCGGTAAACTCTCTAATCTCAGGCTTATTTTCATCTTTATTATCAATTCCGAAAACATCTTTTAAATCATCAAATTTCATATTTTTAAAACTGACTTCATTCTTCTTACCATCGAGTAAAAAATCATCATTTTCATCAACAATCTCACCAGTTTTCAACTTATTTGAAACAATATCTCTCATATAATTGACTCTGTCTTCCTCTTCCCTTTTTTTAGCCTCTATTTGTGCAATATATTCCGGGTCTTTGAGGATTGATTCGTCAATAACAGGATCTTCAAATCTCCAAGCATTTGATTGGTTTTTCAGTTTCTTCTTCTTTGAGACTTTGGGTATCACATTACCATGTTCATCAAAAATATCACCCCCTCCATCATTTTCTTCAGTATTGTCGTCACTCTCATTCCCACTCCCACTTTCGCCTCCACTTTCAGTTTCACTTTCACTGGTGCTAATTTCTTCACTTACTTGGTGATTACTTTGATTGTTATCATTTCTTTTCGCTCTTTGGGCATTTTTTCTCTCTACAGCCCTCTTAGCCTTGTACTTCCATTTATCATTATGTAAAACCATCGTTACTGACCCTGTTGATCAGGTATAAACTGTATATTTGAACACACACTCACACTCCTTTTGTTGGCAAATACGTTGAAATTTATCAACAGTCCTCGCTCAAATGAAATATTGTTCCGATTTCCCCATATAATGTAAAAGTTATCTTCTACAGAGCAAAAAATCTATGCTTTCTTTGATATAATACTTTTCTATAGCATTTTTTTAGTATTATCATCAAGCCCAATATACTTAAGGAAACTGAAAGTTTTTAAAACTTATAGTAATTGTGCATTTTTCAAACAAATTAACGTCTCGATTGTAGTATATGCATGCCAATTCCTTTCAATTTAAAATATCCACGTGAATGTCTTAGTGCTGGTTCTTTCCTTCTACATTTAATGAATGACACGTGCATATGTTAATTCAATACAACCAGTAGGTATTGAAGGTAACATGTTTATAGAAAATTCACTTAAATTAAGAAAGTTTAAAATATAAAATAATAGAAATAGCTAAAAAAACATTTATTGGGTAAAAACACTATACCTTCTCTTCATCAACATCATCAACAGCATATTTAACTTCACCACCTTTACTAACCACTGCATCAATAACGCGAAGTTCTTCATTTTCGTCATCAATGATAGTATCTTTATCCAAGTTACTCTTTGGACCATCATAAATTTTATGAGCATAGAGATAGTACCAAGCAATAGCTAAGAACATGGAACCATAATAAACTAAAACGGTCCAGTTCATTAAATCTAAAGTATTATCTGCACCTCTATATTGTGGGAAACATAAGATTGGAATCATCAATGTTGTAAAAGAAACAGCTAACCAACCTGAGAAATAAGTATATTTACCTAAATTCCAAGGACCAGGTTTAAAGAAAGAACGAGCATATGTAATTCTTAATAATGTTGGAATAGTGAAAGAAATAAATGAACCAATAGCACCAACTGAAAAAATTGCATCAATTGCAACACCACCAAACATGAGTAATAATAATAAACAACCAATAAACCAATTTAACCAAACTGCATTAACAGGAGTTTGAGTACGTTTATCAACATAACACCAATATCTTGAAAGTGGGAAACAATTATCTCTTGAATAAGAGAATAAAACTCTTGAAGCAGCAATCATACAAGAGAAAGTCATTGAAAATGCAAGGATAATTGCAAAAGATGCAAGACATAATGCTCTTGGACGATCCATAATTTGAATTAAGAATGAAATATAAGGTTGAGCTAAATCTGCATTAACAGCTTCTTCAACATCCACAATTGTATAAGCCATTGCAAGTTGAAAGACAAAACCTAAAATACCACCAACAGAAGCAGTTAAAACAATTGCTCTTGGAGTTGCTAATTGAGCATTTGAACATTCTTCTGCTAAATGGAAAGGAGAATCAAAACCAGACATTGTCCAAATAACTGCCATAAATGACATTAAAATTGAAATTCCATCAGGCCAATCAGTCATATTATCAATACCCCAAGCAATTTTATTTGAATTAAATTTAGGTAAACCTTGTTCAACTCTATTATTACCACCTAAAATTATAATCCAAGAAATGAATAAAAATACTAAATTTAAAATTGTTGAACCAGTATTAACCCAAGCAATCCATTTAGTTGGTAAAGAAGCAATAATTGCAGCAACAAAAGTTAAACCAACAGATAATAAATAACAATGCCAATTTTGATATTCATAATTATCATCAACAACTTGTTTTAAAGCTAAAACCATTGCTGCACCACCATAAGCAACTGAAGGAGCACCAGTAACTTGAACAAAATAATTTGACCAACCAACAATCCATGATAATATAGCTTTATATTTAGGAGGTGCTAACATTGCAGTTGCATAATAAAGACCACCAGAAGTTGGGAATGCTGATGAAATTTCTGCCATTGAACATGCAACACCCATAACACCAGCCATACCAATTAAATAACCCCAAGTAATGCCGGCATTACCTGAATAAGCCAATGAATACCATAAAGTTGATGCAATCGAAGGTAATAAACCTAAAACAGAGAATGAAACACCAAAAGTAGTAAATAATGAGAATTCTCTTTTAAATTCTTGTTTATAACCTAGGGCTAAAATAATTGCTTCATCACGATCAACATTATGATCCATTATAATTTTTTCATGATGACCTGATAAAACAGAAGTTATATTCATATCATCAACAGATATGATTGTCGTTTTAGATTTGACATTGGTGATATCTGTGGACGACATGATGATTGAGATGTTGCTGATTAACAATTATGAAAAAATATATGGATGATTCAATTAAGGGGCTCTATATTATATATGTAAATGCAGGGAAGAACAGGGGAATGTGTCAATTTATAAAGGGTTATGAAGATTGATTGAAAATTCTAGCGGCTATCGGAAGCAAAGATTATACCGGTAGATTGATATCAAAACTAGGAAAAAAAATTAAGGTTAACTTATCTGAGGGGCGGCATAATTCGTAGATAGTGGAAATTCGCTGTGAGGAGACTGACAATGAGGGGGCCAATTCCCTGTACTGAGAAGACAGGCGAGAGATAGCAGGGGGGAACCCACCCAGCTAAGCCATCGATAGTAGTTACAATAAGTTTCCTGATAATTGGCATTTGGGGAGAATGAAGAAAAAGCTTATCTCGGTACATGTCGCTGATAAGCCCAAAAGGGAAGGTGCAGCAGAGCGGCATGGGACGGCGACGCCATCTGGCCAGTGATGGGGAGGGAGAGACTGCCACCGCTGCTGAGACGCAGTAGGCCCCCCCACTGTAGTCGCTGTGTGGCGTGCTGTATGCTGCACCGTTGTCGATGCAGAGTACTGCTGCAAGTGACGTTGGAGCTGCTTCTGCGGCACATGGAGCGAGACGAAGTGCCGCAGAGAACAGATATCGTTGATACGAGCAGAGGGTATTGGCCTGGCGAGACAGCTCCCGCGGCAGGGGAGAGGTCCTGCAGCGTGCTGGAGCTTCCCCCTTGGGCAGTTGGAGACGAAAATGTGTCTCGGTACTGGCAGATAGATAGCTGGAGCACGTCAATCAACCTGTCAAGTATTCTACCCAGGTATCTATAGTCTGCTAATGGTGTAATATACTAAAAAGGACGGTACTTAGAGCCTACCATTATGGAGACATGTAGACATTGCGTAGAATGGAGTGTTGGCACCACATAGAAACTTCCCCCGTTTAATTTCCATTTATGGGTGGGTCTTTTCCAAATATCAGGTTCCTCCCCTTCGACCCTTCTCCAAAGCAAAGAGTAGAGGCTACAGATGTATTATTAAACAGTTTTCACTACACCTCGTTTGAGAGTACCCCCCTGCCCACGTCTTGTCATGGAAACTGTAGAGTG
Organism: Pichia nakasei; assembly: GCA_030570355.1. Taxonomy (NCBI): domain Eukaryota; kingdom Fungi; phylum Ascomycota; class Pichiomycetes; order Pichiales; family Pichiaceae; genus Pichia; species Pichia nakasei. Next base: position 457,338 of record JAJLVL010000002.1, read on the forward strand.
CCACACCAGTGGCCCAACAGAGTCAGATATTTTCTAGGAGTTTCAACGCCCGGAAATGTCTGACCCTGTGATTACACCTGGGCGTACACCTCTTTTGCGGCAGCTGGCCTGCACGTTGCAGGGGCTAAAGAAATTGATATCGTCTCGTAAACACAATATGGGCAAAGATGTATATTAGTTTCGGGAACGTGGATTCCACATGAACCCCAGAGAGGCAGCCACCTTGCAATGTAAACCTCCCCCCCTAGCGTTGATGGGGTTGAAGGGTCCTCTGGGGCAACGTTGCGAGAAATAGTGCGGCCGTGGAAATTCCGTCAAAATGCCACAGTGCACACTTATTCGAGTGAAGAAGGAAGATGGTGAAATCTGCATTGACTGTATTTAATTTTTTTTTTTCATTTCTATTCTGGACAAACAAACACACACTTTCTAAATGTCGGTATACGTTCTGGGCGCAGGCGGTGTCGGTACCTTGATTGCCTCCTCTTTGACAAAGCAGTTCAACGTTTCTTTCATTGTAAGAAATGCCGCAAAATTGAACAATCTGAAAAAAACAGATAACACTTTCCAAATCAAACAACTATTTAACAACAATACTGTTCTTGATTACAAAATCAACGGTGCATGCACTGCTGAACAAATCCCTGATGATGAAATTGACTTTTTACTTATCAGTGTGAAAACTTTTGATACAATTAAAGCACTTACTCCATTACTTAATAAGATAACCAATAAAACTAGAATTTTGTTAGTTCAAAATGGTATGGGTGTAGTTGATGAATTATATGAACAAGTATGGACAGATGAAGCAAAAAGACCAATCATTTACCAAGGTGTGATTTCTCATGGTGTCTGGCAATCACCTGAAGAAAGTGATAGTTATAATTATAATCATGCTGGGTTTGGATATCTTAAAATTTGTCAAGTTCCAAGAAATTTGAAAGATTCTAATGATCAATTGAAAAAAGATGAAATATCTATGCGTAATGATCAATTTATTAAAGGATTATTAGAAAGTAATTTGGATGTAACTGCTTATTCATATGATGAATTATTAGTTTATCAAATTCAAAAATTCTTAGTTAATTGTTGTATGAATGCTACAACTTCAATTGTTGATTGTCTTAATGGTTATTTGGATGGTATGAAAGAAACTGATGATTTATTTAAATCTATTGTTGCTGAAGGTTTAACTGTTCTTTTTAAAGCTTACCCAAGTTTACAAACTTCTGCATTAGCTAATGAATTATTAAATCTTGAAAAATCATTTGATTTTGTTAAATATATCGGAATTACAGTTAATGGTAAAAACTCAACAAGTATGCGTCAAGATATTCTCAATTTGAGAAATGTTGAAATTGATTATATCAATGGTCATATTGTTAAAAAGGCAAATGAAAATGGATTATCTGCACCTGTTAATGAAACAATTCGAACATTAGTTAACATGAAACGTTTACTCATTAGAAGAGCCGCGGAAGAAGCTTCAGCTTGATTACAAAGCATCTCCTCCTTTGTCAATTCTTTAGAACCTGTATAGAATATTTAAATCAATTATCGTAGAAATAATTTAATAATATCTATCGCCACAGAGACACGAAAATTAAAAATTGGTGCCTGAAATTTTTCACCGAATTAAGCAAAAGTGGATTAATTAGTCCTTGAAAACACGTTAGCTTTCCTTTAGTTTTAGTTTTTGATTTTGATCTCTTTCTTCTTTTTTTTTTCTCCTTCTTTTCAAAACAATGAAGTGGCACGTACTGAAGGTCCACCCATCTGAACTTGAACTTTCCACGGTTTTACGTTGTGGACAAGCTTTTAGATGGAGAAATATCGATGGAATTTGGTCTTGCGCATTAAATAATCAAATTTTACTATTAAAGGAATCATTTAATGATAAGGGACGAATGATCGAATACACAAGCATCCCCGAAGAAACAAACATAAATACAAACCAGTTTCTGGAATCTTACTTTAATTTAAATATTTCAGTTTCAGAATTATACAAACATTGGTCTAAAATCGATAAGAATATTCAAATATCGACATTTTCTAAATCTATACCAGTTATAAAGGGGGAGGAACATGGTGATAAATTACCATCACCACCAGATAGTGACCGAGATTCACCAAAACTTGAAGAAGATGAGGAAAATGGATCATTACCTGGTATTCGGATTTTATCCCAAGATCCATGGGAAACTTTGGTGTCATTTATAATATCATCTAATAATAACATCAAGAGAATTTCACAACTATGTGAAGTACTTTGCCTAAAGTATGGTAAATTTTTGGGTAAATATTTAAATGTTCCATATTATTCATTTCCTAAACCAATTGAATTTTTTGAAAATGTTGAAAATATGAAAGATACAACAAATATTATTATAACGAATGAAATGTATACAAAATTAGAAATGGAATTGAGATTATTAGGATTTGGATATCGTGCTAAATATATTGCTAAAACAGTTACCAAAATGATTGAAAATCCAAAACTTTTTGAACAATTAAATAATTACAATTTTTCCGAAAAGGATGAAATAAATGGTGATATTTTATGTATTGAATTTTTAAGACAATTTGATGGTGTTGGTCCCAAAGTTGCAGATTGTGTTGCATTGATGGGATGTAAATGTCATGATTTGGTACCTGTAGATACACATGTTTGGAATATTTTAAGAAATCAATATAGATCTGAATTCAATAATTGGGTCGATATGATGAATATTGATGATATGGAAATAAATAAATCAATTTTGAAAAAATCATTAAGTAATAAAGCTGTTGATGTTAAAATATACCCCTTTGTTAAACGATTTTTTAAAGAGTTTTGGCAATTCAAAGCTGGTTGGGCACAAGGTGTGGTTTTTGCAGGAATGGTAAAACTTGATAATGGAATTAGCAGTGTTGAAGATGTTCATAAATTAATGGAAAAAACAGGTCAAAACATAGAGAATAAACTAGAGAATGAACCCTTAAAAAAGAAAAGAAGAACTAAATAAATTCTTGTTTTAAATAATACCCATACAATTTTCTGCTTTAAGATATTAAAATTAAATTTAGTAGATAAACCTAACTTTTATATAAAATTTAGAATATTAAGAAAAGTAATTTTGAAAAAGGAAAGTAAATGCGAGATAAATCATTTAGTACATGTATGATCAAGAATTGTTTAAAAGTAGATATGAATTTTTTTTTTATTCGTATTCTTATTATTAGTATTATTATCAAACTTATAAAACAACATTCTTTGCCAATTTCTTCTTATATTCTGCAATAGATGAATCCCATCTAGTTGCAGTTTGATTTTCAACAACATAAATATCCTTTGCAATTTTATCCAATAATCTGAAATCATGGGAAACAACAACGACACCACCATTGAAACTATTAATTGCAACAGCTAAAGAATCAATAGTTGGAATATCCAAACCATTAGTAGGTTCATCCAATAATAAAATATTTGGCTTTTCTAAAGCTAAAAGAGCGAAAACAACTCTTGAACGTTGACCTTCTGATAAAGTTGCCATTTGAGAAGTTTGACCTTCACCAGTTAAACCGAAACGACCTAATTGACCTCTCCAATATTGATAATCTTGAGAAATATGAGAATATTTATTTCTAACGAATTCTAATGGAGATTGAGTTAAATCTAATTGATCAGCAGAATGTTGAGAATAAACACCTAATTTAATATGAGTATGACGAGAAACTCTACCTTGTTGAGGTTGTAATTCACCAGTCATAATTTTAAGTAAAGTAGATTTACCCACACCATTTGGACCAACTAAAGCAACACGAGAATCCATATCAACACCAAATGATAAATCTTTATATAATAAATGATCTGGATTACTTTCATAAGCAAATGAAATATCATCGAAAGATAAAACTGGAGGTGGTAAACGTTCAACTTCACTAAAACTGAAATTGAAAACTCTATCAGGAACAACAGGTTGAATTAAACCATCAGCTTCCATCTTATCTAAAATCTTTTGTCTTGATTTAGCTTGTTTAACTAAATTAGCATAAGTACCAGCAGAAGCAATGAATTTTTTAATATGAACAATTTCTTCTTGTTGTTTATTATATTGTTTCATTTGATTAGTTTCTTGTTCTTCTCTTGTCTTTGCATAAGTATCATAATTACCACCATACATCATTAATTGTTTTAATCTCATATCAACCATGTTAGTACAAACACCATTAAGGAAATCTTCAGAATGAGAAACTAAAATTAATGTTCTATCGAATTTCTTTAAATATTCTTCTAACCAAACACAAGCTTCTAAATCCAAATGTGCAGTTGGATCATCCAATAATAATAAAGTTGGTTTAACGAATAAAGCCTTTGCTAATGCAACTCTCATTCTCCAACCACCAGACATATCCTTGGTTTTCTTTTTAATAGTTTGAGAATTGAAACCTAAACCAGTTAAAATAATTGCAGCTCTTGATTCAAAAGTTGAAGGATCCATATCATCAATTCTTTCATATAAAGGTTCCAATAATAAAGATTCAGGACCATCTTCAACAATAATATCTTCAACTTCTTTTTCTAATTTTGCTAAAGTTGCTTCAGCTTCTCTAACAACATATTCTAAAGCAGAATATTCAGTTGGTTCTGCAGGTTCATTTAATAAATAAACATCGATATTTTCTGGAACAGGATATTCTCTTGCAGCTAATGCTCTTAAGAAAGTTGATTTACCACAACCATTTTCACCTAATAAACCATATCTTCTACCATAATTCAATTCAATTGTAGAATCTTGAATTAAAACTTTACCATGGAATAATAAAGAAACAGATGACATTTTAATATCTCTTGAAGTAACCAAAGAATTCAAGACACCAGTGGTAACTCTATCGGACAAACCATCCTTATCTTGTTGAAGCTTTAACTTTTCAATTGCTTCAGCAGCAGATTCACCAGCATCTTGGTTTTCAAGCTTCTCCTTTTCCTTCTTTGTTAATTTCTTCTTACCACCATCAGCTAACTTAGCAGCCTTTTTTGCGTCTCTCTTGGCCTTTGATGCAGAAATGGACATGTTTCACAAACGTAAGATCTCGTTGATTCTATGAAAAAGAAGAAATGAGGGAGAAAGTTCAATACTGCGATTCCAAAATGCAATTTACGACATCTGGCCCATCCACTGCAGAGTCTTTCAGTTTTTTTTTTTTTTTTCTTTGACCTCTCTGTGATGTAATCTGAAAATTTTTTTTCAACCAAAGAGGACGAGAAAAATTCAAACACCCAGAACCGACGCGTCGCACAAAAGTCACGTGGCGAGCAAATAATTTTTTATTTTTTTTATTTTGAGGGCTCAACTTTTTCAGCTCAAATTTCTTTTTTTAATTTTTTCTTTTTTTATTTTTTTATTTTTAATAATCACCATTTTTGTCTTACATGAGAATAATTAATTAAGTGATTAATCGAGTAATCCACGGAGAAAGGCATTAGTGTGTCTTGGAAACGAGAAAGGGTCTGGTGGATGATGGGCAGATCGCGAGGATCACAAGTGCCGTACTAGGTGTCTACATCTCGTTGCCGTTTGTGGAACCACTGCAAATCGATGTGCGTATAGGCCTTGAACGGCTAACACATGAGCAATATTGACCGAGGGAAGTTATAAATAGGAATCCCACTATGGTGGTTACTCAATTCTCGACAATTTGTTCATGTTTCCAGATGGGATCGTTTTGAATGGTTCTTTGTTCCCCCCGATATCCACTTCTTGACTTCATCTTCTATAGGTGGTTGGATGGAAAGATAGACCTCCTCTTCTTGTATTTGTCTGTTCTTCACCAATTAACCAATGAATGTTCTACGATACATCAAAATATGCCTTCTTCCTCCTAAAAAAGGAGACATTAGATTAAGGTGTTCGCTACCACCACGTTGTTCGCTCGATAACAACAGTATTCATGAGGATCTTGTAGTTGAAGGGGATGTATCTCTGGAGAAGAATATTAACTCTTCAAAATTTGATAAAAATCTCTTTAAGTTTAGAAATTGGATAAATTCATTATTTGAAAAACATCAAGAAGAACTTGATAATGTGGAAGAATTAGAACAAGATGAATATTATGTCACTTCTCCATTAGATACGTTTATTGGATATGCTGTGAATGTGGCAGGGTCAATTTATGTCTTAGCTATTGTGATGTCATTATTAATTGGCTGGATTATTTGGGGATGCCTTACAGGAGCAACCGATACGTGGCAAATTGTGATGCAAGATGGACAATCGATTCAAACATATGTTTGGAATACGTTCCTCATGAGACAACAATTGGATAATGATGAAAGATTGTTACTATTATATGGTAAATTGAAAAGTAGATCAATAACTCACAAAAGATTAATCTCTGAATTTTTATCGAAATATGAGAACGACGATTCATCAACTGATTCAACTGAATTCAAAACTGATATTTATTATAAAGAAGACTCAGTTTGTGACATCAGTTTCAAAAGTAGTAGTTTATATGATAAATGTTGTGATTTCATTGTTAAAATTGTTGGTAGTTTACCAGCTGTCACAGTATATTGGATGTGTGTTATTGTTTGGATTGGCTGTGGTAAAGTTCCATTGAATGAAGGTACAAAGGATGCACCTGATATGGAAACATTTTCAAATACTTGGCAAATGTACGCTAATACAGCAGCGGCTATTGAATTGTTGGTTACTACTGTTTTTTTGGAAAATATTAGAAATAGAGTTTCAAACTTTATTGCAAGTCAGACTAAATTATTTCATGAATTAGATTCCAAATTAGAATATTTATTAAGAGACCTCTACAAAGATTACCAAGAAAATGAATTAGTTGTGGTTGAACGTTGTCCTAGAGACAAAACTCAAAAATGCATTAGTTTCTACGCTCATGTTGTTGGTAATGGTTTGGGATTAGTCATTTCGATTTGTGTTTTCAGTGCATGGATTGGTATCGGAAATGTGATGCACTGGAGTGCGAATTGGTGGTTAGTGATTGGATCATATACAGGGTTGGTTGGGTTCATTGATGGATTTGTTTTAAGAGAAATATTTTTCTCGATCACAGATTATGAACATCAAAAATATTTGGATTTGTTGAAAGATTCACAAGAACTTTTAGATATGATGAATATACCAGTTGAATTAAACAAGCCAATTTTGAAGAAAACATTATCGAATAGAGTTTCGATATTCATCAATAATATATGTTCAAGTAAATGGTCAGTTATTGCATCGATTGTTGCAGTTTTAGGTTTAATCATCATGGCATGTGCACTTTTATGGTCTGAAACTGCACAATTAGTTTGTAATACCCCAACTATGATTATCGAAGGTTTCTTTTTATTGATTCTCATCCAGGCACATAGTTGGGCGACATGTGAACGTAGTTTAATTTTAGATGAATTGACAAAATCAAGAAATATCATCTACAATTATATTAAGAATAAGAGTACTAACCATTATTTGAATGATTTGGAAGGAGAATTTCAAGATAAAGAATCAGAATATGATTAGTATAATTAGATAATTAGTTATCACCACTGCATGATGTTTTTACACGTTTCCTTTTACATTTAACTTTACGTTTACATTTACCTTTACTTTCACGATTATTTTTACTTTCAAGATTATCTTTATGAATATCTTTCATGCATATACGTGTATTTTTTTTTCGATATAATTATATATAAGAATTTTTTAAGAATTATTTAGAAAACCAACAGATAGAAGATGGAGAGGAAGAATTTAAAAGAGTTTGGACCATTGGAATTTCCCATATAAGAAATTCATTTCATCCTGTAAAAGTTCAGACAGTTTGATATTATCCCGGAGAGAGATCCATTGGTTATCATGTAGATCAAATCTTTTTGGACCACTTATTGGAGAACTCAGCCATATCTGTTTTGTTGGAGGTTGTTTGTTGATGACATATGTTCCTTCAGAGCAGTTGATTTTCATAACACCAGCTTCTTCATCTACTTCTGCTTCCATGATTCTATTTTCTTCAAAGAATGCATCAAGTTCATCAAGCATTTGTTCGAAAGTTTCTGAAGAATGTTTATGATATTCTTCAATTGTTAAATTCTTAACATCATCAGGAATCAAAGAACCATCTGTTGATGCAGTGATTGCATTATAACGTTTTTGTTCATATTGGAAACCATGTTTTTGCCTTTTCATACATTGTTGGGATAATATGGGTTGATACTGTTTTACTAAACTTTTCAGTCTAACTTGTTGAGTAATGGCGTCGCCATTACAAATGAAGTTATACGTTCTTTTGCTGATGGCGGATTTGAGCTGGATACGGGCAGAGCGGGGAACAGCGCCGAACATCGCAGTACTATATGCAAAGGGGAAGGTATCAGCTGAATCAATCTACGGCTTCTCCGGTTCTTCTCCACGGTGGTTGTAATTCAGTCAAATTGTAAAATTTGAAGGATGCGAAGTTTTGTCGGCAATAGATGGACAATAAGACTGGTCTCTCTATAATAGAGACTTTCCTCCACTTTTCAAATATATAGAGATCCATTGAATGATCTCCAAAGTTATTTTAACAATCACTATTTTTTATCCTTGTTATATATGACCCAATGTAATCTGATGTGACTATGATTTTCTGGAAAGAATTATACGTCAATGTCCATCAGTGAGTTTGATGTATTTGAGTTTATATCCGCTTCTTTTCTATGTTATATCCCGTTACTACTAGTTTCTTTTTTAATATCTACACTTGGTAAGCTACTCCGTGACTTGTTCTATATAATCTACAGAGTCAATTAACATTTATTACGAAATGTAAGTCGATGGAACAACTTCAATTGGAATTTTGCCGTTTATTTTTCATGGAGAACGGCATTTCTCTCCTTTTGAAAGAAGTCATGGGTGATTGCCGAATCCAAGGGAGCCCCCTTGCCACAATGGATGCATACAGCACAGTGCCATTTGGAGAACTACCGCATATCGATATGCGTGCGTGGGCCCGGAGTGGCTAACGCGTAAACAACATTGACCGAGGGAAGTTATAAATAGGAATCCCACTTTACTGGTTATTCAATTCTCGGCAATTTGTTCATGTTTCCAGATGGGATCGTTTTGAATGGTTCTTTGTTCCCCCCGATATCCACTTCTTGACTTCATCTTCTATAGGTGGTTGGATGGAAAGATAGACCTCCTCTTCTTGTATTTGTCTGTTCTTCACCAATTAACCAATGAATGTTCTACGATACATCAAAATATGCCTTCTTCCTCCTAAAAAAGGAGACATTAGATTAAGGTGTTCGCTACCACCACGTTGTTCGCTCGATAACAACAGTATTCATGAGGATCTTGTAGTTGAAGGGGATGTATCTCTGGAGAAGAATATTAACTCTTCAAAATTTGATAAAAATCTCTTTAAGTTTAGAAATTGGATAAATTCATTATTTGAAAAACATCAAGAAGAACTTGATAATGTGGAAGAATTAGAACAAGATGAATATTATGTCACTTCTCCATTAGATACGTTTATTGGATATGCTGTGAATGTGGCAGGGTCAATTTATGTCTTAGCTATTGTGATGTCATTATTAATTGGCTGGATTATTTGGGGATGCCTTACAGGAGCAACCGATACGTGGCAAATTGTGATGCAAGATGGACAATCGATTCAAACATATGTTTGGAATACGTTCCTCATGAGACAACAATTGGATAATGATGAAAGATTGTTACTATTATATGGTAAATTGAAAAGTAGATCAATAACTCACAAAAGATTAATCTCTGAATTTTTATCGAAATATGAGAACGACGATTCATCAACTGATTCAACTGAATTCAAAACTGATATTTATTATAAAGAAGACTCAGTTTGTGACATCAGTTTCAAAAGTAGTAGTTTATATGATAAATGTTGTGATTTCATTGTTAAAATTGTTGGTAGTTTACCAGCTGTCACAGTATATTGGATGTGTGTTATTGTTTGGATTGGCTGTGGTAAAGTTCCATTGAATGAAGGTACAAAGGATGCACCTGATATGGAAACATTTTCAAATACTTGGCAAATGTACGCTAATACAGCAGCGGCTATTGAATTGTTGGTTACTACTGTTTTTTTGGAAAATATTAGAAACAGAGCATCGAATTTTGTTACAACTCAAACTAAATTATTTAACAAATTAGATTCCAAATTAGAATATTTATTAAGAGATATTAACAAGGATTATTATGAAAATGAATTAGTTGTGGTTGAACGTTGTCCTAGAGACAAAATTCAGAAATGTATTAGTTTATATGCTCATGTTGTCGGTAACGGTTTAGGATTAGTTATTTCAATTTGTGTTTTCAGTGCATGGATTGGTATTGGCAATGTGATGCACTGGAGTGCGAATTGGTGGTTAGTGATTGGATCGTATACCGGATTGGTTGGGTTCATTGATGGATTTGTTTTGAGAGAAATTTTTTTCTCGATTACAGATTATGAACATAAGAAGTATTTAGATTTGTTGAAAGATTCACAAGAACTTTTAGATATGATGAATATACCAGTTGAATTGAATAGACCAATTTTGAAGAAAACATTATCGAATAGAGTTTCGATATTCATCAATAATATATGTTCAAGTAAATATTCCGTTATTTTTTCATTCATTACAGTTTTAGGATTAGTTATTTTAGCAAGTGCGATGAAATGGTCAGAAACTGCACAATTGGTTGCAAATACCCCAACTATGATTATTGAAGGTTTCTTTTTGTTAATTTTAGTTCAAGCACATGACTGGGCAACACGTGAGCGTAGTTTAATTTTAGATGAATTAACAAAATCAAGAAATATTATTTACAACTATATTAAGAATAAGAGCACCAACAATGATATGAACGAATTGAAAGAAGAATTCCAAGATAAAGAGTTAAAATTTAATTAGTATAGTTAGTTATGACTATTGCATTGCATTGTATTTTTCAGTTTCATGTTTAATTATATTTTCACATTTATTTTCATGCATCCATGCGTCTGTGTTTAATATATTTATATATAGAGTTTTACGAATTATTTAGAGAATCAACAAATAAAAGTTGCAAACACTTATAATGAAAGGTATCGGTTGAATTACGGTACGATCTTTCCACAATTTCAATTGGACCCAAATTGTAAAATTCGTTTGATTTAAGATCTAGCAAATAATTTTTGAGCAGTTATATATCACCTAATCAAGAGGATTTGATGATAGATAAATACACATATGCTTAGAATGAAAAAATTCAAAGAAAAAAGTACAGTTTTCATAAACTCATATGTCATTTTTTCTAATTGGTAGCATAGCCTATTTTGAAACAAAGCCTTTAGTGTAATTATCCTTTCATCACAAATTCCCATCCTTTCCCAATTATCTTTATCTTATATATCTATGATCTTTATTGATTGTTTCTAATATATGAAACTCCCTGTAAGATGGTTCATTCAAAAAATACACGTCTTAGAAAGACTGTATACAATACTATAAACTACTTGATGTAACTCTTACACTTATCTTGACATTAAATATAGGAAAAGTGATGTGCCTTTCTTTTGGTTTGCCTTTTTGAGTAAATCAATATCCTTTTAATACTTTCTTTGCTATCTTAACGTCTTTCTAAATTTGCAATTTTTATTGTGTTGATTACTAGCGGAACATACTATACTACTCTGCATCTTTTTTGTGTGTTTAGCTCTTTAATTTTTTTTTAATTATATGTGTTATATAACTTATCTTTTCAATAATTCTTTAGCATTCTTTTCAACTATTCCAAAGTAACTATCAGAGTATTACCCTTTTGAAATTTAACTAAAATCTTAAACTATTTGTAAGCATGTTCTGGCTAATCACCTTCCCTGTCCCTGTTTTAATTGATCCGTCTCTATAGTCATATAAGATATTTCCTTTTTGGAGAGAAATGGGCAATGCTTCATGTAGTGAGTTTGTTTTCCACACTTGTAATGATGTGTAATGAGCTATTTATCTTATTGTTATTTGTCAACCCTAAGTAATATTTAACTGCGTCGATCTTCTTGATGATCTTGTAAAGCCCAACCCACTTGCTCCTTAATAAGTGCACAGCTATTTCAGTGATTAACGTCCAGTTTTGTCCAGCCATTCTGCCTTACACATCACATAGCCCCTCCCTCTTTCTCTTCCTTTTTTGTTATGTAGCTAAAAGAGCAGTTTATTAGTTATTTTAGACTTAGTTATTACAGCTCTTGCAGATTGTTTACATACTTTTCAAAAGTTTCACTTATTCCATCGACATGTCTACCTATCTATGTTAATTATTACGCTAATATATATAGAGAATATACTTTTAACAAATATCTTCAGTAAAAAGCCAATATTTTTGACATATAAGTATAGCGTCCACTCTACCACTCCCACCCCGCCGGGTTAAAACATGTCGAATCTGGATTTTCTGTAATAATAGATATCAGGGAATGTTGCAGTGATGGAATCATTCAAACAGATGCAGCGAAAAAATACCACAGCCACATTGTTGAAAACGGACTAATCACATTCCGATAACGCTCACACCGATACTACCGACATATGACAGCTGATAGACAGCAAGGTCAGTGAACCCTAATCGGAGCAATCCAACTGAAAAATTAAGGGTCCTCTCACCTGATTACTAATTTTTCTTTCTTTTTCTCTGCATACGTCTCGGCTTAGAGCTCTAAATTCCTCTTAATGGAAGCATTACATTTTGCATTCGGTGCTTAACTCATACCTATCCCGAAGGTATGTCCTATTCAATTTAACTTGATGGGGTGCTAATTAAAAAAAAGAAAAACTCCGTGATTTGTATAAGTACCCGTAATGGTTTCCCCCCTTTCAACAGGTATGGGGTTAGACGACTATATATAGGGGAGATATAATCTGTTTAAAGTTATTCTTTATTGAGAGCTGTAGCAGCAACTATAGAGATGACTTCAAGTAAGTTCTGGAAAAATGCAAAAGTAATCCTTATCCCGCCTAATAAAGGAGATATTAGAGTTCGTTGTAATATTGCAACTCTCAAAGATATTGATTCCGATGGAAGTAGTGAAAATAAAGATGAGTCTTTCTTTGAAAAATCACATACTGAAGATTCAAATTTAGAATGTTGTGATGATAAAAAATCTGAAAATATTTTCATGAAAAGTATTAAATATATTCCTAATAAGGTAAAGTCATTATGGAAAAAACAAGAAGAAGATGTTAAAAAAGTTGAAAAATTGGAAGAGTTTGAAGCTGATAATGATTTTACTTCACCATTAGACACTTTTATTGGTTATGCCGTTGACGTTACTGGTTCTGTTTATATGTTAATATTTGTTGTCATAATTTTAATTGGATGGGTAGCATGGGGTGCCGCTACCGGTGGTGAAGATAATTGGCAAATTGTGATGCAAGATGGACAATCGATTCAAACTTATGTCTGGGATACTTTCCTTATGAGACAACAATTGGATGATAATGAAAAGTTTCTCATTCTATCAGGTAAACTACAAAGTAGGTTGAGAACTCATAGAAGACTTATTATTAAATTACAAGACCAAAATCCAGATTTGAAAATAACAGATGAAATGAGAGAAAAAATTATTGATCTTGATCATTGTCAAAATACTTTATTAACTAATATTGTAAACAAAAAAGGTTGGTTTGATAAACTTTCTGAAGTTTGTTCCAAATTATTAGGTAATTTATATTGTGTTATAATTTATTGGATTGGTATCTTCATTTGGATTGGTTGTGGTGCAATTCCTAATAATAATGGTACTAAATCACAACCATTAATGCAAAAGTTTTCAAATAATTGGCAAATGTATATCAATACCGCTGTTGCAATTGAATTGTTATTCACATCTGTTTTTCTTGAACATGTTAGAGCAAGTTCAAATGCAGTTATTACTGAACAAGTTGATATGTTTATTAAAATGGATGCTGATTTAGAATATCTTGAAAGAAACATTTTAAATGATATGGAAGAGAATGAAATGGTTGTTGTTAAACGTTGTCCAAGAGATAAAATTCAAACATGGATTAGCTTTTATGCAAATGTCATTGGTAATGGTTTGGGTTTAATTATTACATTATGCGTTTTTATTGCATGGTTTGGTATTGGTAATCTCATGCATTGGAATGATAATTGGTGGTTAATTATTGGTACATATACAGGTTTAGTTGGTTTTGTTGATGGTTATGTTTTGAGAGAAGTTTTCTTTTCACTTACTAGTTATGAGCATCAACAATTTTATGATTTATTTGAAGATTCACAAGGGTTGTTAGATATGATTGGAGTTTCAGTTACTTTACAACGTTATAAACCTAAAATTACTATAAACACCAAAATATCTTTATGGATTAATGATATTTGTTCAAGTAAATGGTCAGTCATTGCCTCAGTTATTGCAGTTTTAGGTTTGATTATTATGGGATGTGCACTTTTATGGTCAGAAACTGCACAATTAGTTTGTAATACTCCAACTATGATTATTGAAGGTTTCTTTTTATTGATTCTTATTCAAGCACACAATTGGGCTGATGATGAAAGAAGTAATATGGTTGGAGAATTGACCAAGAGTAGAATATTAACTTATAATTATGTTAAAGAATGTTTTGATGATTCAAAGGATGCTGATGATGAATGTAACATAATTTGTTCTCAGGACTAGTTTAAAGCTGCTCCCAATTTTCATTTTCTATACAATTTATTTTCTTCATAGTACGTTTCTTTTCTCTATACTTTTCTTTTTAAACAATATATCCGGTTTTAACGTTAGAAATGAACTAATTAATTTTTAAGGCATTTAAAAGGCATTTATAAGGCACAGTTGGAGAATTAAATTTATTGTATACACCTCCCTAGCTACTACAAATTTTGCTTTTTTATTTTTTATCAAGGTTGATACGTTGCAGGTAAAATACAACGCATTAGAACTAATGGCAAATAGCAGTATCAATAAATATTTATAAGATAGTGCCAAATACACCATTAAGACGACACAACGTCCTAAATGGTCAGGTAAAGATAAAAAAATCACTATTGTTTACTCCATAATTGCACATAATAATAACACAGATGGATATATGCTGTTGCGCAACTGAGATTTTTGCGATGCAGATATTTTTTCCAAGTGTGATCCATTAAATTACTTATCTGCATCTTCTGTATATTACAGCTTTTCTTTCTCAATACCTCAAACCCCAATGTCCACCAGAAGTTCCCAGAAGCAAAAATTACCGTACGTTGTGCCCGTGCAGAAAGAATATATTGCCAAATACGTGCACAACAACCATCCAGATAATCAACAAACTAAAGAAACGTTTGATTTTAGCACATTATCGTTAGATGAATTGCGTGAATATCGAGTACGTTATTTGAACCCTTCACATTTACTATCTACAGATGCTCATACCTTTCAGGGAATGCTTCTCGAAAACAATGAACTGGGAAGTAGAACAGAATCTGTTACTATGAACGAACAACGTAAAACAGATAATAATTTATATGATTACAGAACCGATAAAGATTTAGAGATCAATGCAGAGAATCATTTCAAAAACCAATTACAAGTTAAAGAAAGTGAAGTGATTATGAACTTTGTTTATAAGGTACGGAAAGAAGACGAAAAGTTTAGACTACATTTCGATAGATCATAATAATTTCTTGTTTCTTACTTTATAAAACTGTTTTGTATTCTTTTATATATTTATCACACCGTGTTTTGCTTCATATTTTTTCCTATTTTCCAAAACCATCTTCATCTTCATTTGGTCAAATGTGAGACCATTAAACATACCCTTTCCATCATTGTTCAATTCTGACGTATTTGAGTTTGATGATTTTGATTTATTATTTTCAATTTCTGGAGTTATATCTTCGGTCGAAACAATCGAGCCCCTAAGATATCTATCAATGGTGGCTTCCACATTCCCTGTAAGCTGTAAATCTGCTCTTATTTGCAGTGCAGTCAAACCGGGCCCAATAGCATGCACCGTCTCCACCATCTCATCCGTTACTACAAAGTTTCTTGGGGCTCTATTGTTAACAGTAGGAGGCTGATTGTCAAAGAAAAAAAAGTTCAGCAATATGAGTGTTACAAAAGCCCCTAAAACCAGGGTCACCGGATGATATTCCATTTTGTTGATGTTTGTCTATTCAAGATGGTCAAAAGCAGATGCTGTCCTCTTCTTATCAGAACGAATCGACAATTTTCGTCACTAGTAGTAGAAAACCATCTTTTTTATAAGAGGGAAAGAGTGGGCGCACCTCACTGGGGCTGCCCAGTGGAACACGGATTTTTTCCCAGTTTTATCATCCGAAGACACTTTTCTCCAAAAAGTATGACTTATATACAGTTTTAAGGGGAAGATAACAACAACAGTCGATACAATTGGTGTGGGGCATTTGCAACATCACGTTTAATGAATGTTTAGATATTTGTTTTAGGTCTAGCCACAATATATGGATGTAATTGGCAATTTGTGAGAATCATACATTGTCATTAATTGGCTGGATTAACCGTATATGGTTGTATATAGGTAATATTAACTTATATATATATATCATTTTTTTTTCCAAAAGTTGATTCTATATAAAATAGTTTCCAATCTACATATGTATTATCTATATCACTTCTTTTCCTGAGATTTACTTTGGAAAAGAAGATCAATCACACTTTTTTCTTTAGCAGCCAGTTTTTCTTGTTCAGTTTCTACCTTAGAAGAAGATGTTGAAGTGGATGACTTTTTATTCTTCCTAATCAAAGTTGTGGATAACGTGTTAATTTTAGGCTTTTTCGGAGTTTCAGCTTTGATGGTGGAATCTTTACTGATTTTCTCTTTTTTCACTGACAATGGGATTTCAACAACATTTTCAAATTGTTTCATTTCTTCCTCTTGAAATCCTCCAACAATTTCACCAACCAATTCTTTGCTCAAAACAGCACAACTTATAAATCCATCATTGGAACTGACAAATATACTTCGTCCATCACTTGACCACACAATATCAGTAATCACTGCATAATGTATACCAGTGACTATCGCAACACATTTAAGTCGTTGTGTATCATATACTAAGATACTATCTTGTGTAGCAATTGCAAACAACATTCGATATTTCAAATTGAAAACATTTTCACTCTGATGGGGATTCATTAATCCATATCGAACAGGACTAAATCTCACAACAATTGCAGGCTTTTTTAATCCTGGTAAATGTACCACAGGACCTCTATTCAATCCTGAACGAATATACACATAAACTGTGTTCTGTATTATTTCCTTGTTATTCTTTTCTTCTTTTTTATCCAAACTTTTGTAAATACCACATGTGGTAATTAATAATGAACCATCAGGAGAAAACGTCAAACGACGAAAAAACGATTGTAATGTCTCATTATGATATAAATATTGATACCTTGGTCCATTTGATGTATTACTTACAGCAGTTGTTGGTATTGTCGGTTTTGTTGTCGGTGTTGTTGTTGTTGTTGTTGTTTTCGCCGTCGTTACCGCTGAAACGGGAACATCAGAAATAACAGACGTTTCTGATGTATTAGAAGTTGCATTATTATTTGACGAATCACCAGATATTTCAGTATTACTGGATTTGCTAGGTATTGATGACACAACCAAAGCTGTCAGACCAAGTTGTTTATGACTTGGGGAAGATGGCATAACTGCTGGAAGTGGCATAGGGGAGGGAGATATACACCGACTGATATGACTATGCGACGAGCTAGTACTGGAGTTGGAGTATGTTCTTTTATGACGTGGTGCTTGCAACGGGGGTTCCATCATAGTTGAATTAGTAGATGAATGATTGGTAATTACACTGGAGAGTAAATTTTCTTTGGCAACCATATTATTACCAGTTGCAGAATTGATTGTATTGATGATTGGTTCATAAACTATATTTTCAAGATTAGCACTATTTATTGCAGTTGCTGATTTATTACCATTATCAGTCATTTCAGTTATTATTGGGTTTTTCTCCTTTTCTTCAACAAGGTTATCCCTTTCTATACTTAATTTGTTTGCCCTTGTCTCTCCTTTAATACTTTTATAAAATGCAGTAGGTCCCACGTTCAATTCCCCATTAGGTCCAAAGCTAACTTTATAAACATGGACACTTCTATCTGCACTTTGTGAACAAATGTAATTACCCCTAGGATCCCATGCAACACCTTGAACATAATTACTATGTTCTGCAATTTGTTTAACCATAACACCTGTTTCAACACTAAATATCCGTATAATATTATCCATTAATCCACAACATATATACTTAGAATCAGGTGACCAACAAATATCATATATTTCACTCATTGTACTTGAGAAACATGCAACTTTCATTACCCAACTCTCTTTAATCTCATCATCAACATCTTGTCCAAAATCTCTTACAATCTTTTCACTAAGTTCCCAAATCATAATTGTACCATCATCAGAAGCAGTGGCTAATAATTTCCCATCTCTATTAAATCTTACACAATTAACAGCTTGTGTATGTTTGGTAATACTACTCAAATATTTCACACCAATAATTTCATTCCCATCTTCACTATAATCAACACTCCATATTCGTGCATTGTTATCACCACCTCCCGTTACCAATCTTAGAGAACTTTCACCTGGTATACCTGGTTGTGTAGTAACTGTATAAATTGCTGCTGCATTTTCATGCCAATGTAGGGCCAAAGTCTTTGCCCTGACATGCACAATGGCACTTTGCTCATCATTGTGACCTGTTGGTTGTGCATCTATACTCATCCCTGTTTCTCCAATAGTGCTATTACCGTTCATGGTACCAACTGCTGTTCTCTAACAGAATAATTGATGGTGTACTTTCCGGTGCAGATCCCAGCAATAGGTTCAATTAGCCAACTAATAAATATAAAATAAAATAAATTTAAATGAAAAAAGGAAAAAAAAAAAATCCAGCTCACTACTGCTACTTCTCCGCGTGTGGTAAGAAGATATAGGACATGGTTGCAATGCCAATGGCTTGTGGAATACACTTTAAAAATTCAAATTATAACAAATTAAACACAACTATTGTAGACAAATTAAATATACAACTTCAAAAATTAAAATCAGGTAAATTGCAATGAAAAACAGAAAATGGAAGATAAACAAAGGGCTTAATGTCTCAAATTAAAATAAGTTGATTCATAAATTGAAGAATTTCATGAATCTTCGGCCAGAGATACCTGTGTTTTTCGTTTTGGTCGATGTTTTCGCCTTTTGAGTAGCAGGAGTAACAGGTGTGACAGGAATGGTATTATTAATAGCCTCACGTCCACCTTCTTCTCCTGTCATTGCATCAGCGAAAACCTCATTTTCTTCCATTTGAGACACAGGTGTGTTTGATAGTTCAAGATTTTCAGAAACACTGGCAATCTTACTCGAGTTGGTGGCTCCAATACTATCAATATTGTTGTTGTTGGTGAAATCAGAACCCCCAACACTACCTGGTGTACTAGCTTTGAAAATCTTGTTTGTTCCTGGAACTATAGGTTGGGTATATACTTCAGTATCAATATTGGCTCTAGAATCTGAAATGACGGAACCAGCTGCACTGTTACTCACTTCTGGGATGGTGTGAATATCATTAGAACCTAGAATTGGTTGAGGAAAAATTGTATCTTGAGCAGGAACTTTTGAGCTTTGAATCTTCTTTTCAGAAAATACTTCTTCGTGAACGGGTTCAGGTTGAACATTTATTTTAGCATCTGTATGATTATTGTTATTACCACCAAATGAGAAAAACTTATTTTTTTTAAAAGCGTCTGAACTGTTATTTGATTTTTGCTTCTTCAGAGACAATGTAGAATATTCCGTTTCTTGTGAAACAATCGAATCATTCTTTCTATGACCCGGTTCAGAAGTAACAACGTTGTTTTTCTTTTTTGACAACCTGAACAATTTCAGGTTCAATTTACCTGGTGATTTCGGCGCTTTAACTCTAGCATTTTCGGCATTTTCTGAATTGTATGAAGCATTAGAGTGAGTACCTGGAACATCAGGCTCTGTCGTTAAGAGGGTAGCTGGTTCAGACTGTTGCATAGCAACAGGCTCAATTTTGTTTGTAACAGGATTTGATTCATTCAATGCCCGTTCTTGCTCCTTGAAGAAAGCCTCTTGTTCTCTCTGCATGATTTGCAATTCAACAGTTGGATCAACAGGCATCATATTAACATCTCTTTCAACTTTGGCAGCAACCTTCTTCATTAACTCATCGGGAACATTATTACGTCTTTCTTCCTTCCATTGCTTTTGTTGTTGTTTTTGTTCTTGTTTAAACAATTTCTTAAGTTTATTAGAGTCATCGGCATTGCCTTTGGATGGTTTTGAATGACTCTCTCTTAGAGAATGTACTTTGAATCCTAAACCCACTGCATTGGATTGATATTGCTCTCCTGGTTTGGATGTAATTTCACCTTGTTGAGTATTAATGTCAGTATTGTCAATTGGATGCAATTTAGTATTATCATCAATTCCGGATTCTGGATATGCTTGATTCATTCTTTCACCATAAACTTTCTTTTCAGCAGCTTTCAGTGCAATCATATACATTTCATCTGGTGTCATTCCTTTCCTATCCGACTCAATTCCATTTGGCCCAGTAATGATCTCTTTAGGTGGAGTATGAACAGGAGCATTTTTATAGTTGTTTGTAAATTGAGAGCGTGATTCGGATGCAGGACTGGAAATTGAAGAAGAACTTGTTTTGAGTGCTGATTTCAGTCTGAAATTTTGTTTAGGCTGTTTTTGTTGAATCTCTGTCTTTGATACGGGCATAATATTATTATTATTATTATTATCAACAGCTCCATTTGAGCTTGGAGGTGTGATCAATCCTAGCGAGTTAGAATAATCACCTTTAGCATTAAATTGCGAAATACTATTTTTCTTTGGTGATCTCTTTGAATCACTGAACAACAAATTTCTATAAGTATGAGAATCAGATTTTGGAGAAAACGGTGG
This sequence comes from Pichia nakasei, assembly GCA_030570355.1. Taxonomy (NCBI): domain Eukaryota; kingdom Fungi; phylum Ascomycota; class Pichiomycetes; order Pichiales; family Pichiaceae; genus Pichia; species Pichia nakasei. The sequence goes on from JAJLVL010000002.1 coordinate 478,330, forward strand.
GTTTGAATTAGCTTGTCTTGGAATGATTCCGGCATTAATATCTGTTATTGCTGGTGGATCATTACTAAAATTGTCCTGGGCTTCAACGAAAATATCATCTCCAGAATTTATTGAATGTGCAGCAGTTGTGGAATTTGCAAATGGTGCACGAGGTGATAATAACTTTGAAGGAATATTATCAACCACTTCAACCGCTGGAATATTAGTAGAATTCATACCATCAGTATCAATGAAATCATTATCTACAAAAGCTTCACCAATAGGTTCCTCCATCAGAGTATCATCGTACAATTCAGTAACTTCTTGAATTTCAGACAATCTATTTTTAGCTTTGGTATTAAATGTATTTGTTTGTACTAGTTCAGGTGTTACAACAACCATTTGTTCAATTTCTGGATCATCAACCACTGGATCTTGATAACTAGGTGTTTCTGGAATATTATAGTTATTGGTTTGCTGATACAAATTACCATCACTTTCTTGTTCATCTTGATCAAAATCAGAACCAAAAACTTCATTTTTGCTGATAGGAGTATCAATTACTTCATCATGGAATCTAACCTCTGCTTTTCTGACCGGGGTAGTATTTTGAACCGGAGAACTACTTGCAGATAATGTAGATTGGCGCATCTGCCTTGCCCTCTTATCTAAACTTTCAAGTTTCAATTGAGCATTATGTTGTTGAATTTCAGCTTGTCGTTTAATTTGAAGTTGTCTATTTCTTTGGGCTTCGAGTTCAGTCTTCTTAGCATTTAGTTTGAGCAATTCTTGATCACGGAAATGAGAATGCCCCTTATTAGGTGTCTTATGAGTCAATGCGGCAGCAGCTGCAAGTGCAGCTCCATTTTTCATTGGATCTTCATAGTATTCATCAGTGGCATAATTGTTCAAATCTACCATATCCTCATCGGCATCAGCATCAATATCAAAATCATCATCGAAATGATCAAAATGGTTTTGAGTCTTGCGTGTTGGTGTATGTATATAATTGTCATATTGATTTGGTGATCTATAGAAATGATCATTATTATCCATTTCATCAATTGAGTTATCATGTTCAAAATCTTCCAATTCGGCCAATTCTTCCAGCTCGACATCTTCATCGATAGGTTGTGAAATAGAAGGTTGTATCACTGTTGTACGTACAATTTTAACATCACCTCTTTTTTCAATGGTTGTGGTAGTGATTGATTTGGTCCGACCATCGGCATCTCTTTCCTTTGTAGTTTTGATGATTTTTGTATGTGGAAGAGAGTTTGAATTTAGTGAGTTTGTTCTAGAATTTGTTCTTGAATTAGTTCTTGAATTTGTTCTAGAATTTGTTCGGGATATTGTATTTTGATTATGATATTGTTGTCGAGAAATTGAAGTCGAATTGAGTGAATTTGTTCTTGAACTATTTGAATATTGAGGTCTCGTGGTTTGATTAGCACGTGAAGCATTTGTCATTGACATTGTTCTATTATTTGATGTTCTTCTATAGTTATTAGAATTAGAATTAGAATTAGAATTATAATTAGAGATTGAATTGGAACGCATTGACAAAGACATTGTTCTTGGTTGTTGAGCGGAGGATCTTGCACTCCTTCCGCTCAATGACATTGTACGCTGGACGGGTTGACGAGGTTGATCCCGCAGGGAGCGGGTAGACAACAAACCACTAGGAGTGATATTGTTTTGATACCTCATATTGGTTGCACTATTTGCCGCCATATGGGCCGAACTAGGTAAACCTTGCTGATGGTATACATCGCCTTGTGAATGCTATAATAAAATAAAAAAAAATAGGGACGTGGAGGGGGGGCACCACTGAAGGACATGTCATGTTAGTATTTAATCCAATACGCAGTGACTGATGGAGATGTGTCACTGGTCAATTAGAAAGCAGCAGATACGTACTCTTCCGGCGGGACCTTTGGCGAAAAAGTCTTTGAATCCCATGATTGATTGTATATTGAGTCAGATGTGTGGAATGGCTCGTGATACCGATTGAATAATTGGGCCAGTAGCTGTGAGCAGTAATACGAAATCGGGCTCGGCGCTGTGTCTGATAGAGTGAGAGAGAGACGGCAGATGAGCAGGAGCAGCAGGAATGCGGTGTGACCAATGAGCAGAAGAGCAGAAGGAGCAATAGAGACGGCAGCAAGAGCACTCGGGAGGGCAGCAGAGGGTGGCACGCTGAGCAGGGGAAAAAAAAATAAAATGTCCTCAGGAGAGCCCCCCTCCTCCCCCCCAGCAGAGAGGGAGAATCCGCGTTGGCGCAGCGTCCGGCTGTGCCCAGCAGAAACAGAAAAGCTGATCTCGTGAGATTACGTAATTGAGGGAGGAGAACAGTACACAGTACGGTTTATATACACAGCACACAGCACACAGCACACAGCTTTGGATCTTCAATCACCCAAACAGGGAACCATCATTCGTCCAATCCAAGACCACTGATCGAGTATGCCAACCCACTCCCAGAACTGCCCGTACCGCTGCTGCCATTAACAGTACCATTAGCAGTTCCATTAGCAGTACCATTAACAGTACCATTTTCTGTAGCGTAATTGTTAAATGTACCACCCGTACGTATTTTCACCAGCTTGGAAAGCTCCAATGCATTTGTGGAACTCCCCTTCATATTCTTTAGTTCACTCAAATTCATACGACGCCCCCCATTACGCATACTGCGTCCACTAAATCCACTTCTTAAACTTCGATTCCCACTATATAAACCATTTGCATTATTAAAAAAATGATTAGGTGGTTCTAATTCATTGTATTCATTTTCACTTTTACTATAACTTGTATTAATATCTGACATACTTTGTTCATCAACATTACCACTTAATACTTCATCTAATGCATTACTATCATGACGAATACTTGGTACTGGTATGGTAGATATTGTCTCAGAATTAGCCTTAATCATACTAAAATTATTATTCCCATTTGATGAATCTATAGGTAATGATAAAATACTATTACTTGCAGACATCAAAATAAGTGTACTGTAAGGTTTAGGAACTTGTTTAGTAAATGATAATGGTTCCTTAGTATTGATTTGTTGAATCCATTCATCTATTGGTGGGATTTCTTTTAATATTTCCATTAGTTCATCATTAGTTAATGTATTGATACTAGGTGAAGATGCAGCTGTATATCCAATATATTCTGGCCATATACCCTGTTCTTGTGAAAAGGCAATTTTCGAGTCTGCCAATTCTGCCAATTTCTGAGCTCCTTCTATTTCTCCAGATGATAATCCCAAAATTAATAATGATAATACATATCTAAATGATGAAGAGTCTGATAACCATATAGTTGAAATTTTTACAAAATTTATTAAGAAATTAATTTTGAAAGTTTTCACCATAACAGAAATAGTTAATGAAATTTGTGCTTTAACTTCATCTCTAACATCTTGTGATAAAATATTATTTAAAGCTTCAAAAAATAAACATATATTGTTATCAGAGTTACTAGTGATACATGATTCAAAATTGGCAATTGTTGTATTCTTTTTAGGACTTGAATAAAATTCTTCAATTAATTTGAAACATATCGATTGAGCTTGTTGTGAAATATCTGGATATTGATCAAATGGTAGTTGTAAATATAAATAATTGAAAATCGAAAGTGGGTAATCTGTTCTCTTAATTATTACATCTGGTTTTTCGGAAACATTAATAATATCACGAATATTGTCAACTATAATTTTTGTATAACTTAAAATTTGTTCACCAGTTAATTCACTTTCATCATTTTTGTTACATGTATAATAAAAATTAGAAAGAACATTTGTAATCATATCATTAATTTGATTATTATAATAAATTCTATTTGAAAGATTTTCAATAATTTCAGAATATGAATTTTTCAAAATACGAACATGGTTGTTTTTAACCATTAATTTTTCAAGATTCATAATTCTACTTAAAATTTCAAGAACTGGTAAACCAACAAATTGTAATAATTTTGATCCTAAAATAGTTGAAATGATTTTAAGTAAATATTCAAGTGTTTTAACATCATTTTGTTCTGCATATCTTTCAATATAATGTGAAATGATAATCAGGATACGATGTCTTAGCTCAATATGTGATTTCTTGATACATATGATCATAATATTATTGGCCCAACGAATATCAGGATTATTTTCAATCAAATAATTCAGAACTCTATCGGTTGAATCATCCAATTGATGTTTGGAATTAGTATCAAAAAACATTTTCATTGAATTAGTTGCTAATTCATCAAGTGAAATTGTATCATTGGAATTATCATTGGCATGTTCACTAATTGCAGAATTTAAAGTATTAATTTTCACCAATGATAAATCAGTTTGATTTACCCGTAAAGTATCTAAGATCAAATAAATTGATTGACGAATTAAATCATCCTTTTCAAATTGACTAAATGATGGATCAATATATTCAGCAATTACTAATGAAATCTTTAGTGAAATTCTTAACCAGTCATTTGATGTACCTGCAGTAGTTTTAATTGATGAGAAATTCAAAAAGATAGAAATAACTTCTAAAAATTTCTTAAGTAGTGTAACATTCGATGAGAAAACTTGTCTTTGAATATTTTGTAATGTTTCACAATATGTAATGAATACTTGACAAGCCAATTGACAAGTTGGTAAATCTCTCAATTTGATGATATCACTCATAATACTAACCACATAGGGGGTCATAAACCCCAAATCTTCAGAACATTTAACAATTAATTCTTGTAAAATGTATAATGTAACTTTTAAATGACCAACTCTTTGATGTGATATATCAGCTGTTGTCTTTTTCAATAAAAACTCCCCCACTTTTTCCAATTTGGTTCTACGTGAAGAAGCATAGAATACAAGGTAGCTAAGCTCGGCTTGATTGGGCTTGGTCTCGGTGATATTCAGCTTTGTTGAGGGATAACATTGTAAAATCAACTTTTGATGTTTTGGTTTGAACATTAACGGCATAATGTGTTGCTGTATTTATACTGTAAGTCTCTTACTACAATTAAAAAAAAAAGACACACACAATATAATTCACCTTGTTAAAACAATCCAATTGCAACAATCCACAAAAATGGTTTCGGTATTTGTTTGCAGAGTCAAAGGCTTGTCCAGCTAATCAATCTGTGCTTTTGCAGAACCCAAGAAGCATTACAGAACGTTGATTGTCAACTCGATGCCACAGACGGGCAGCGGCACATTACTTTTTTTTTCTTCGAAAAGTGCGAGTTTCCGTTTTCCGTTTTCCCACTTGCACTGGCACCACCGGAATTAACATGGAGAGTCCATACATAAATGCACAACTATCTTACTGATCCATTGCCAACAAGCGGAAAATGCCACCTCTATATGTGAAGGGGGGCATGTGGACCAATGTGGAGGACGAGATCTTGAAGGCTGCGATTGCCAAATACGGGTTGAACCAGTGGTCTCGAGTTTCCTCTCTTTTGACAAGGAAGAACGCCAAACAATGTAAATTGAGATGGCAAGAATGGTTGGATCCACGTATTAGAAAGATGGATTGGAGTCCACAAGAGGATAAAAGGTTGTTGAATCTTGCAAAATTAAGACCAAATCAATGGAGTTCCATTTCATTGTTATTAAACAGAACAGCTAATCAATGTATTGAACGATATCAAGAATTAATAAGTAGCAGTGACTTGAGTAAAATTGAAGATGATAAACAATCAACAGCCAACCGTTTACTATTAACAGGAAATGTTGAATCCGTGGAAGCTCGGGGAGTGGGGGCCGGTAGTTCCCTTGGTGGACTTAATTTAAACCCAGAATCCAAGCCAGCCAGACCGGATTTAGATATCCAAGATGAAGATGAACAAGAGATGATAAGTGAAGCAAGGGCAAGATTGGCCAATACTCAAGGTAAGAAGGCCAAGAGAAAGGCAAGAGAAAGATTATTAGAAGAAAGTAAAAATGTTGGAGAGTTATTACGTCGTCGTGAATTGAAACAAGTTGGTATTGATCGTGGGTTGAAATATAAAAAAAGTTTTAAAGATGAAATGGATTATAATGCAGATATAGCATTTGAAAGAAGACCGGAATCTGGAATGTTTGATACTTCTGAAGAGCTTGATTTGAATATCCAAACTAAAAATCTTTTCGACAAGAAAACTAAAGTTCAAGGTACTTTCAACCAAGAAGTTGAAATACAGAAGAGAAAAGATAAGAAACGGAAAGAATACAATGCCAAGTTGAATGAAAAGCAAATGAAAGCAAATGAAAATACTAGGAAAGACATAGATGAAGCAGATGATGTGAATTTTTACGAGGAATTTGCCAAACGTGGAAGGTTGGTATTTAAAGCAAGCGAAACAAATAAGATTGATTTGGAAGAAATGATTACGGAAAGAATATCGGAAGTGAGAGAGAGAAATAGTGGGAAATCGGGAATGTTTTCGAGAAAACGATTAATGGATGATGATGATGAGGATAATGCCGTTAATGTAACTTCAACAAACGATAAAGCCAAACAGAAAGAGAACAAACGTCGAAAAAAGGAGCTCAAACAAAAGCTCAATAATCTTTTGGTATCATTACCTGATGCAATTGATGATTTTGAAATTGATGTCAATGCACTCTTGGAGGAAGATATGATGAACAATGATGAACGTGTAGATTATAAGAAAAACACTGATACTTTACCCAAACCACATATTATAATAGATGATCACGAGAGAAAAAAAGCACAGAATAAACGTATACGACAGTTGAAAAGCGAGATTGAAGAAATAGAGGTTCCCCAAAGTGTCAAACAAGACCTACCAAGTATTCAATATTTTCCAGAAAACGTATCTAAACAATTTGACACTTCATTATTATCAGTGATAAAAGATGGTAAACTTTCGAATATTTCAGTGTCGATGGGAGATACTGTTGAAGATATGGAAAAAACTTTATCGATTTGGGAGGAAATTCAAGAAAAAATTAATGTTGAATTGGAACAAATAAAAGCTGCTAATGACCAAAAGTACGAAAAGATGATTTCATCTAATGAAAAGATCAATTTACATGTATCCAAGATGGATGAATATTGTAAAAAGAATCGAAAAGAATCATCTCAAAGAATACACAATAGATTCACCGAAATCCAGAATGAGTTCCGTTCAACTTCTGAGAATGTCAATATGGGTTCGAAGGAGGCAATCATGAAACAAGAGTACGATCATATCAATCAATTAGTAAAAACGAAACTGCTTCAACAATCAAATATTTAGTATTATTATTTTTTTTTTTCTATTTTTATAGAGTGTTTTTTTTTGTTTTTTCTTTTGTAGTTTTTTATACCATATTGGATCATATATAGTAGTTGATTAACAGTAATATAAAATTAAAAAAAAAGAGGTTCAAACTATACAAGCGTAAATTAAAAGCTGAATAAACATGATCTATTCGTCATCATCCAAAGCTAAAGCATCGAATGCATTAAACTTTGAAGTTTCTTTCAGTGCAACGGTATCACCGTTAGCAGAACTGCTCTTACCACTGGAAATTTTGGAAGCATTAGTTTTAATCTTGATAGTATGTTGTTTACCTTTCTTACTACTTGCTTCTTGGAAATCATCAGCATCATCACCTTCAATTGCAGATGCACCTTCACCTTCAAGGACTTCACTATCTGGGTTTTTTTCAGTGACAAAAGAAGTCCAACCATCTTCATCGATGATTTCCTTGGTCTTGTTCTTTCTCAATGCCTTGTAATGACTGAAAGATCTACGACGAGGATTTGCTTCTTCAATTTGTCTCAACAATTCAGAAACTGTTTCAACCAAGGTAATGAATGGAGTTAAATCAACACCTTCTGGAAGACACGCGCCTGCTTCGTATGACAAAAGCTCTTCTTCTGTGTATCTGTGGACCATTGTAATATCAGCAGCAAAATCCCGTTGGGCCTAGCAGAGTTTCAAAGCTTTCAAACCATACAGTAGCTCAGAGACAGTGTAAATGTTGAAATAATTTGAAACTTTGAATTTTTTTTTCCCACTTTCCGGGTAATTTTTCATTGACATGAAAGAGAAGAAGGAAAATATTTTTTTTTTTTTTTTTGCTTTTTCTTTCCTGTATTATTTCCTGCTATTATTACTAGGATTCCCGCTTGAAGAACCAATACTTTGCAAAACAATGGCGAAATCATTACTAAAAGTGCAGCAGAAAATCAACAAGAAGAAGTCTCCATTACATCCAAAGGGACGGAAGGCACAACTTCTTGCCAGAGCGTCTCTTAGAGATGACAGAGTGAACCAAAAGAAATTGATTCATACTATGCGTAAATCTGAAGAGAATCAAATTGTTGATTTCATCCAAGAGTTTATAAATTCAGAAGATCAAATAAGCAAAGAAGCATATGATTTGGATGAAATGAAGGCACTCATTCAAAGTTTTATCGATAGAGACAATGATGAATTGACGAAAATGAAAGAACAACGAAGATCTGATAGACCACCAAGTAAGAAGATGGATTTATTAGAATTTAGAATCAAAAATGAAAATCATTTATTTGAAACTGGGTGGAAGATCCCAGATTTAAGATCTAATGTCAATGTTGTCAAATTAAGAACATGGAAAGGTGGTCATGGTGGTCTCACGTCCTTGGATTTTTGTCTTGTTAAAAAGAATGGTATTTTGAACGATGGCAAGGATATTGAAATGGAATAGTGGGTGATATCATTTTTATCATTTTATTTATTATAGACATTGTATACTCTTATTTTCTACATAATTTATTACACCATAAAGTTCATTACATTAATCATCATAGAGGCACCTATAAGGATACTTGATCCAATAATTGTACCTCTATATATTTTATTCTTTTGTTTTTCTTTTGGATCAAGCACAAATATTATTTCACGTTCATCAGCGTGAACTGGTATCCATCCATCTTGTAAATATCTATTAAATCTACGTTTGAAATGAATGGCATCTTTAAGATATCCACCTATTTGGTATAAATTCATCACATCACCTTTCCAGTAAACAAGTTTATCGTTAAACAATACACCACTTGAACCATCTGCATATATTTTCATTATTTGATAATTTTGTAAATCGACATCTTTTATTTCATCAATTAATTCCCTTTGTAATTTATTCACTAAATTTATTTGAAAATCATTGATATTTATTAAAGTATTTGGAATACAAATTGGTGTAAAGAAAGTTTTATTCTCCAATGTTTTGGGGATTTTAAACATCATATTCTTAGACCATTCATAATTATTAGATGCCTTAAATAATATCTCATCACGGGTTTCACTCTCTGTTTTCAAATCTTGCAAAACTTCTTGAAATTTATCAACTTCCAATTGTGTTATATTAGATTTTTGAACTTTTTCTCGTTTAATCATTGGATCGGATTCAAATGCAGTCATGGTTGGTAAAACATGTATTACAGGAGTTTGATGCACCTTCTTCATATTTTTCAACATGGAAAGAAAATCACCTGAATGAGTATCTTTTGTATCATCATCATCATTATTTACTTCGATTGATGCATTTTCCTTGTTATGGTTTGGAATATTAACCACATATTCCAACAATTTCCAGTTTCTTTTCATCACAACACCAACTTTCATTCTTTGTATTTCATTCACCCCCCTCGTATTCAATGACATTGGCCTTTTATTAGCCTTGGAAAAGGCAGCTAATAATAATTTCTTTTGAGCTGCATTCAATTTCTTCTCATTCTTCTCTTGTTTAATTTTATTACCAAATGTAATATATTTTTCCAATAATTTCATCACTTCATCCTTACTAAGTAATTGATCATCCTTCTCTGATTTGAAAAATGATTTCATATCAGTTAATTCATTATTGAATTTACTCTGCAACAGATCATAACCTGCCGGTACGGGAATATCATGTTTAATATTGGTTAAAGGGGTGTTGTTGGGTTTATGTATCAAATCTCCAAAAGTCTGTCGTGTTGCCGCATTGAGTATCCAACGTGTGGGACGCATGGTGTGAGGATAAGGCCAAATGATGGAATGTTTCTTCCTACGTGTAAAAGATTAAATCGATGAGATTGCAATTACCTCACCAGCTGAAAAGATAAAATCCGAAAAAAAAAAAAAACATCTTAGCACAATTAGATGGTTAAGGTTGGTTAATATTGTAAACTAAACATGAAAAATACAAAACAAAATTAAATAAAGAATTTTTAAAGGAATAAATAAGTGGCAGTGGTATTTATTATTGCTGCAGGAGAGAAAAAAAAACCATACAATGTAGAGAACTGTTGTTAATTGAGAGAGGGTACATATAAAAAAAAATGCAATGTTATCATTAATTTCAGTGAGTAGTAGTTGTATTATTATTATTATTATTATTCAAACAATTGGAGGAAATATATATCAGCTTTTCTTTTTACCCAGTCCTAAGAATCCACGTTTTTTCTTTTGTTTATCGTTTTTATTATCCGGAGTTGGTGTATATGCAGGAGTTGGTGCAGGTGTAGCTTCAGGAACTGGGACTAAATCGACAGTACTACTCTTAGCAGGTGGCAAGCTACCATTACTACCATTTGACAATCCATCACCACTACCATTAGTACTATTTGAATTTGGTGGTGTAAATGAGCTCAAATTATTACTACTAAAATTTTGTGGCTTTTTCAAACTTTGTAAATTATTACTGGAACCTCTTAAGTTTGAATTTGATAGTTGTGGTGCCATTGAATGACGTTGATTCATCATATTACGATTCAATGAATTGTTTGAATCTGGGAATCCTCCAACAATTGAACTTGTCATGACTGCTGTACTTTTACGTGAACTTTTACGGGATGTTGGTTTGAAAGTTCTATTATTATTCATATTATTCATACTAGGCATACCATTAAGATTTGTCATACTACCAAATGATGAATCAAAGTTTGGGGTACTACCATTCATATTTGGGTTCATACCACCCATAAAAGAAGCACGACCAGAAACGTAAGATGCATCATCTCTTGAATTATATTGATTCAATGGTGGTGGATAATTTTGTGATGGATATCCTTGTTGTTGTGGATAACCCTGCTGTTGTGGGTAACCTTGTTGTGGTGGGTAACCTTGCTGTGGTGGATATCCTTGTTGTGGTGGGAAACCTTGTTGGGGTGGGAAACCTTGTTGAGAATAACCATTACCCATTGGACCATTACCCATAGAACCATTACTCATAGGTCCATTACCCATAGGACCATTACCCATAGAACCATTACTCATAGGTCCATTACTCATATGACCATTACTCATATGACCATTACTCATATGACCATTACTCATATGACCATTAACATGACTTCTACGAGAGGAATGACCATGTTGAGAAGGTGAGTTGAAAATTTGTTGATTTGGTGGTAAACCTTGAGATGGTAATCCATGAGGTATATTTTGTTGAGGCATGAAATTAGGAGAAGCATTACCAGATTCTTCATCAACAGGGAATGCAGGTTGTAAATTACCATTAACTTTACTTAATGATTTATTTTGATAAATATTATTTTGAGGAGGAGTTTTATTATCAATTACTTCATAATTATTAACCATATCAGATAATTCTTCCATTTCAAGATCAATTGCAGGATCAGTTGAAGATCTACGAATTGTTGAATATTGTAATCCACCTCTTGGTGGGGTTTTATTTGATAAGTTTATGTTAGCCTTTTTAATTTCCTTTTCACGAATTGAATTTTGTAATGCTAATTCATCTTGTTGTAATTTTAATTGACGAATATTTTCAGAATTTTTTCTTAACCAGAAAATTGATGAAGGATTATTCAAAGTTGAAAAATTATTAGAATTATATTGAGACATAACGGCATATAAAAACTCCAAATAAGGAGTTTTAACTTGATAATCATCAGCAATTAAAATTGGTTGTAATAAAAGTAAATCCAAATAAGGTTGATTTTGATTAAAGAAATCATAATAAAGTTTTGGAGCTTCAGCTGCATCAGGTGATAATTCCACAGGTGGATATAATTGAGATAATCTTTCCAATAATGATTCTTCATTATCATAACTGTTAAACAATTTACATCCCATTGTTTTAATAACACTAATTATTTCAAAAATCAAACCAGAAATCAAAGGTTTAGCCAATATTTGATTTTGTAAATCTGAGGGGAAAGGTTTTTCAAAAATGATTGATAAAGGTTCAACTGTAACTTTTGGTAATGCAAATTTCCATTGATATGATAAGAATTCTAATGGAGTATTCAATTTATAAACATCAATATTTGAATCTTCAAATAAATCGGCAATTTTATTGATTAGACCAATTTCTTGGGAAGTATAATTTGGTTCACGGCCACTTTTACCAACATATACCAATTCAGATTCTTTCTTTGATTTATAGACAAGATAATTATTATTACCTACTTCACGTATATCAAAATCCGACATGATAGAAAGTATTGGAATTTGATCATCCAATTGAAGTGACATTTTCACAAAAGGTTCCAAATTAACAAAATTTGTCGATTCAATAATAATAGTTGGAACATTGTGATTAGAGAGTTGTTCTTTCAAAAGAGGGTTCAATGCACCACATACTGTCGAGAGTTCTTGAAGAGAAGTTGCTGAGAGAAAGATGAAATCGATAGAAGAGAAGGAAGCATTTGAAGAAGTTGAAGGAGATGTTAGAGCAGCATAATCGTCGAGATTAGCGTACACGTTTTCCAGCGTGTACCTGTTATTACCAAACTGAGCAGATGACCAAACAAATGAGACTGGGGTAGTGTTTGAGAGTGGTGGAGGATTTTCCGGGTCAGTAACGGCTGTCGATGAGATGGTAGTCAACGAGACATTGTTAGAAGCCTGCAGTCTCCAGTTGTAGAAGGCAATGTTTGGATGGCGACCAATGGAGAGGATGTTGTATGGAGCCATGATTGTGAGACGGGATAGGGACAATTGGGGCCAAGATCAACGGTGGTGGAAGCAGGAAAAAAAAACAGCAGAGCCAGACAACAACAAGAAATAGCAGGAATGAAAGCAAGTATAACAACAATACCAGATCTAGACAACAAACAAGAGACACCTCTGGCCACCACCCACGAGCAGATCGCATCAACAACACCAAAACTCTACACAGCCCTGACACACTGGAAAATCGCGACGTCCACACCGGAGCGACACGACACTCCGCGCCGTGGAAATAAAGTTTACTCCCGATCTGCCGCCACCGCCGCCGCCGCCGCCCTCTGCTCACCGCTCACCGCTCACGGGCCGCTGCTAAAAATAAACGCGGGCCTTGCACTCTTTTCTCTCGCGTAGGGCGGCGGTTCGACTCCTACATGGGGCACTTCTTCTGCTCTATCCATCCCGAGGCGTCGCCACCCAAATGCTGCTGGCTCATCTCTTCTTCTTCTTCTTCTAACTCTTCTTGATCATCGCCATGGCTCCATACACTCGTACCCAGCGTCTTCTTCTGCTTGCCAACTTCACGGCGCTCGTGTTCTGGCTGTTTGTGCTGGCCCGTCTTGTGACCCTTTACCCTCTAACGGGCGCCCGGTTCCTGCCAGGTGGCATTGCAGACTTCTACATCCACGTTCTACTAATCTCCACGTTGTACGACGGCGCTTCGTTTGGCGTTGTGGTGCGCCACGTCCCAGGCACGTCCAGATCTGCCGCCATCGTTACTGCCCTGGCTAAAATAACCCTCGTGCAGGTTTTGCACAGGTACCCAAGAATTGCTCGTTCTGAGCTTTTCCCTCTCCTCTTGCTGGTGCAATCGCTACGGGAGCTTGCTCTGAGAGCGTACAACTTGCAAAAGGTGAGTACGTTTAACCATCCAGGACCAACTCTCTACAAACTGAAAAATATCTCCTTTATGCTCCTACAACCCATCGAACTGGCTGTTTCCACAATTTTAACGTTCCAGTCGTTGAGTGAATCTCCTGCATTGGACTCAGTATGGCCCTCTGTGGATCCCGATACAGAAGCTGGTTTTAAAACTTTGCTCCGTGTTTTGCTTGTCATTGGACCATTGTCCATGTACCTCGTCTACAGACGTACGGTTTCTAAGTTCACAAGATCGTGGGGCGTTCTCGGTCATTCAAAGAAAGACTAAACCCCTTTCTGAAACCATTTAAAAACTGTTGTGGAACGGTTACGGAATCGTTGAGGAACTGAGTTGAGAATTATACACTTGTTTATAATAGAAGAGAACAGCCACTATCTTTAGTGTGGGGGGTGCACCTACCCTCCAGTTCAATAAAAGTTTTGATTTTCACTGATCTGTATGCAAATGTGACCCATAACATTGCAGAATTAGGGGCTCCCTTAGGGGCTCCATTAGGGGCTTAGTGCCCTCGTATAAGTATAACTGTTATATACGCCTCTCCAACCCATAAAATTCCATTGGTCATATAAACTGCATGCATGCGGACTTTTTTTATTTTTTTGATTTGATTTGTTTTTGTTTTGTTTTCGTGTAATGACATTTTATTTCATTTCCAAAATTATTGTGACATGTCATTTCACATTTTTTTCTTTAAAGTCCTGCAACTATCTTTACGCCAACACACTTAAATACCAACTCAGAGCACTAGTTGTGGGACTAGTCTATCTCCGTATACATCTTTCTTTTGTTTGGACAATGAATAATCGTCGTCGATCCCTTATACCTATATCGAAATCAACATCTGAGCTCTCAGAATCTCGTAAATCATCTCCTGTTTCTACTCCTTCAAATTCTCCCAAGAAACCATTATCAACATCAAAATCAACACACCTTATATCACCTTCTAAACTTCCTCTCTCCAACAAAAAACGTTCAACTTCTTCATTGGATAATTATTTGGATACACTACAATCACATTTATCAGCAGATATAAATGCTGAAAGAATCACTTTATCTTCCCTACTTCATCAAATTGATGACAGATTAATTCAATACAATCAACTATGTAAGAATTTGAAAAATTTACAAAAGGATGAAATTAAACTGAATAATTCAATCATAGAATATGAAATTGGAATTCCATTGAAAAACTCAATTTTAGCAAAAGAGTCTGAACAACTTTCTATTGAATTAAGTGAAATTGAAGAAAAAATTGAAATTGAAAAAACTAATTTGATCAACCAATTTGATAAGAAAGAAGAGAAAATAAAGAAAACTTTCCAAGAATTAGTCAATGACGCTAATAATGATGATGATGAAACAGTTGCAGAAAGAGAAAAAAAATTAAATGATTTACGAACCACTAAAAAGGAATTATTATCTAATATAGAAGTTTCCAAACGAAATATGAATGAGGAATTATTGAAGTTTAGAAAATCTTTACAAGTTCAAATTGATGAAAATAATGAAAAATTGAAATTGGAATCACACGAACTTGAATTACAATGGAAGGAATTGAAGGATAAACAGAATAAATTGGAAACTTCAAAAGATAAAATAATATCCATTAAACAATCTGATGAATTGAAGATCAACAATTTAGTATCTGAAAGCACACAAAAACGAAAACAAATTAAAGAGCTTAGGTGTAAACTTTTAGATATGAAGAATTTAATCATGCATTTACAAACAGATGTTGTCAATGCTTCAAAATTATATAATGATTTTGCGAATAATGAATTTAAAATTACAGAAACTCAATGGGAAGAATCAAAACTCATGTATGAGAATGAAAAAAACAAGAGAATCAAAATTGAAATTCAAATAAGAGAAATATCTGGAATACCTACAATTATTATACTTGAAAATGATGATCAAAATAAATCCCTATCTAATTCCAAATTAAATGAATTCATAAAACCTTTTGATTATAATTGGAAATTGGAATTCAAAACTGCATTGGAAGCATTATTAGATGGGATTTCATTTTCCTTATTGGTATGTAACGATACAAATATTTCTGACATTTCAACAGAAATAATCAATCATTTATCAATAACAATGAAAAAACATGACAGATTCCATTCTTTTAAACCTACATTTGAAATTATAGATACATCAACAATAATAAAATTATTAAGCATGAATATCCCATCGGATATATCAGTTACTGGTATACATACCAAACTGTACAACACAGCCACAAGTACATCCCGTGAATCCATTTTGGTTATTTTTTCCATTACTAATCCAACACAATTGCATTTGCTTGAACATGTCTATTCCAAATTACCCTGCCTAACCATTGCCGAGAACGTATATGGCCAATGGTTGGAGATAATGCAAAAAATAGCTAGTGTTAAACCCGTTAGATACAGACAATCATACTTACTACTGAATTAATCACCAGCCACATTTTCCCGGTTTTTCTTTCATTTGTTTTTTTTTTCCTCTTCCTTCCTCTGGGTGTGTCATGTATGGATTCTTCAGATCAATCGATCTTTTTGAATCTTTAACAACTTTCATTTGTTTTTGTAGTTTTTACTTTTATACTTCTTGTTAAGAAAATGCATAAACGTAATGTCAATGTTGATAATCATCCTACCAAAGTAACATTATCACAAGAAGAATACAATAAACTTCGAAAATCTGCGCAAAATGAAATTTTTTTTAAACGTATCTTGATTACATTGTTTGCATTTTCAATATTTCTTATTATAACAGTTTCCTTCTATATAGTTTTCAAAGAACAACAACATGAAACTACAGGGTATTACGAAAGGGAAATCAATCGTGCAAGTTTAGAAGATGTTCAGTTGGGTAATGGACGATTACGAAATAATTACAGACAAGGACGCAAATATCATCGAGGAGGTAATTACGGTCGTTCATAAGTATAATATTACGATTTTAAATGTTTGAAAGTGTATAAACGTATTATTTGATTCTATCTATGATTATCAATTAAAATTATTTTATTTTTTTTATTATTATTATTATTATTATTATTTGAAAATCAAATCATACTGGTTGTCTATTAAAAATTGTCCAATTTTTGGACCAAAAAAGGAAATAACACTCTCGGAATCATATTCACTCAATTTTTTAGCAAACATACAGAAATCATATGCAACAGATTCTGGAACAATACTATCTTTTTGATAATCTTTATGATTGGAGATAAAGTTTCTAAAATAAGTTGCAGTTGTCAAAATTTCTCCACTTGCTCTACCAGAAACAAATTCTAAATAAGTATTTAATTTCAATTGTTGAGATTCGGAAATGTCTTTAAATTGGTATTGAACATATTCTTTAACAATTGGAATTAAACCTTTGAAATCTTTAGAACCATTAAAGATATCATTCAATGATAATTCTTTAACATTGGCATCATTAGAATCATTTATATTTGTTCTAATATAAAATTTATCATTATTTATTGCATCTCTATGATGAGCTCGAATCATATTTTCATCAACTAATGAAATATCCAAATAATTATTTAATTTAAAATGTAAAATTGCACGACTTAATAAAATTGAAAAAACAGAATATGCAGCATTTTCAAAATCAGTTATTGAAATTTCCATTGGTCTTAATTCAACTCTCCAACCTGGTTTATTTGAATTTGGTGTAGAATCTTGAGATGGAACTTTAAATCTTAAAGTTTGCCAATTAGTAGATTGAATATTTTCAAAATGATCCATTGATTCATTATTATTTTGTTCAATACGTTCAGAAAATATAACTAATGGATCACGTATAAATAAATGAGCAAAATGTTTAGAAAGTTCATGATCAAATCCATTTTCCTTTAATCTATTATAAACTTCTTCATTTATAGGTGGATTAAGATTATTGTAACTGGATTTATAAAATTCATTACCACCTAAATATTGACTAATTGATTCATATCTTGATTTTGGAATTCTCATCATTTTAGAACTTGCAATTGGATTATTTGAATGACCTCCATATAATGGATGATCTAATAAAGGTTCTTCATTTCTTTCATATGGAGTTCTATCATCAACAGCACCAGAAATAACATTCCATCTAACATCTTGATCTGCTAATTGACCTCTAAAAACTGGTGCAGCAGCGGTAATTGCTAACATAAAAGGTGCAATATTAATTAAAGAATCAAATAAATAACGTGCTTCAGACATATTTTTAGCTTGCATTGTAACTTGTAAACATGAAGATCCCATACCAAATCCCATTGAATCCATATAAATATGACCAGGTTTTGCAGCTGGATTTTTAGATTTTAAATGAGGTTCTGAATCAGAATAAGGAAATAAATCACGTTTTGGAATTGTTTCATCAATTGCATCCATTGAACGAGTATTAATATCTTTAAATAATGGAATATTAATTGCAACTTTTTGACCACGACGACGACGAATATTTGCAGTTAAAGTTGGGAATCTTACATGTTTATTTATAATTTCATCTGGTAAAAATAAAGATTTTGAAGCAGATCCATTGGCTTCAGTTGAAGGTGAACAAAAATCCTTAACACCCATCAATGGGAAAGTAGTTAATGTTAATGGATAAACATCTGGATTTTCAATTTCCTGAATTGCTAATTGACGTCTTTTATGCATATTATTTTCAACTTTAAAATAATCATTGATTGATGTACCATCATAAGGATTTAAAGGAGTTGCTTCAAGCATAAAACGTCCATATTCTGGATGGAACAGAACTTCATTATCTAAAGATTTTTGATAATTTTTACCTTCTTCAGATAAATTATCTAAAACATAATCATGATCAATTGATAATTTCAATAATTTTTCATTATCATTTTCATTATTATTATTATTATTATCATTATCTTGATTTTTCATATTAACCATTATGTATTCGATTTCATCACCCCAATAAAATTTATCATTATCACGATCTTTGGAAATTTCATGACTAATCAATAGTTGAGAAATACCAGAATTTCTAACATGATCTGCATGTTTTTTGCTTTGATTCCAATGTAATGGAGTACCTAATGAAAGTAAACCCATGATTCGATACTTTTTTTGTTCTTTTGAATAGTAATGAGAAACGGTTAAGTTTGTGGTAGTTAAGTTGACTAATCAAATAAAAGATGAGAAGAAAAAAAAAAAAACACAAATATAGATATCAGTCAGAATTGGAAAGAAACTACTGAATAGATTGAAGATCAAATATTTAATGGAAGAATATTATAAGACCACACCTGAACTCTATTGAAACAGATAGAAGACCCAGATATAGAGCAAAGAGGATGGCAAAAATGAGATGGAGATACGATACGGCCACAGAAATGGAGAAGACGGAGATTAAAATAGGTGAGCTCAGAAACTCAATCACCACTTGTGGAAAATACGTACAATGAAAAAAAAAAGGCAACTTCCCGATTAATTTTTGTTTTTCCAGTGAATTAATTATTCACTTTCTCGTTTCGCAGCTCTCCACAGTTTCTGCAGCTGCTCGAGCGGCTGGTGATTTGACGCTGCTGAACAGGGGAGGCGAGGCGAGGCGGGGCCTGTTTACCTGCTCAGATGCTCTCAATTGCACCCACAGATGGGATCTATACACACACTTACAAGCACACACACACGCACACACACGGGCTGTCCTATTTAGGCATATCGTAGAACAATAGAGCCCAACGGTTCAATCAATGCTTAATTGTGCCTTACATTGCAATACATTATGTTATGTTACTAACCGTATTAGTAATCTTCTTTTTCCTTGCCACGGATCCGATTGCCTGATACGGCATATCTGTCCTGGCAGGCAAGAAAAAAGAATGAACAAAACCCCATACTTGTACATAATATCTCGAGGGGGGTGCAGCTTTGGGGCGTGGCATCTACACTCTCTGAGCTTATTTGGGCACTCACTGTCAGCAGCAGGGCACGCACTCTGAAGGGACCGCAACTAGAGCAGGGGAGGAGGTGGGGGGGGGACCCATTTCCACGTGTGGAGCAGGTGATATTCAGTTTTTCCACAGCCTTTCTTCTGCTTGTCGTCGTCCCGTCTCGTCTCGTCTCGTCTCGTCTCGTCTCGTCTCGTTCCTTTTCAGAGAGAAATCTTTTGCAACAGCACGTGACTTTGGAAATGCGGCTGATGTAGTTTTTTCCGACATTTCCGAAATTTCCGAAATACTTTTCTTTTCTCTTTTTACAACACATGAAAATTTCTACTAGATTCAGAAACATAGTTACTTTCCCTGTACATTTGAATGATTTTAGCAAAAATTTCTTGCTTTTAATCATTTCACAAAATCAAGCACAAGCCGGAGGAAAAATATGTCATCTACCCTTAATCTCGTGATACCTGGTGATACAATCACTATTAATGAACCTTCTGATATCACTTTAGGTCCTAATATTACCATATCTTCAGATGAATCAACTTTATATCCATCAAATTCAGGTATTTTCATAAATCAGAAAACTAATAAAAATACATCTCTTTTCTATATTGATTCAGCTCATGGAAGGTATTCTCCTCAAGTTGGAGATTTAGTAATCGGTACTGTTCTTGGACAATTTGGAGATTATTATAAAATATCACTTAATGAATCAAGTAGTATTGTTCTACTTAATATTTTTGCATTCCCTAATGCTTCTAAAAAGAATAGACCAAGATTACAAATACGGGATTTGATTTATGCAAGAGTATCTGCTGCAGAAAAACACGTGGAATCAGAACTTAGTTGTATAGATGCAGTTACTGGTAAAGATGGTGGATTTGGTGTACTTAATGGAGGATATTGTTTTAATGTTTCAACTGCTTATGCTCGTTTCTTATTATTTACTCCAGGTGCTCTTATTATACAAAAATTAGTTGAAAAGATAAAATTCGAAATAGCAATTGGTGTAAATGGTAAAATATGGATTAAATCAGAAGATTCTAAATCTACAATGTTATGTGTTTATGCAATTTCTGAAAGTGAAAAATGGAAACAATCAGAAATTAATGGAAACTTTGAAAATTTAGTTAAAAAATTTAAAAAGTTTTAATCAATTTGTATTATATTCTAGCTTTATAGAGAATAAAATTAATAAATTAATTAATAAATTTAATTAATATTTCAATCATTTTTTGACATTCTTAAGAATTTGTTTAGATGCTTTTCTTTGTAACAATCTAAAACTAAAATAGTTTTCAGAATCAGTTGATACATCAATCATTGATGTGGATTCTTCAGGTATAATTTCTTTCTCCTCTTTTCTACCTAAATTTTCCTCTATTTTATCATTGATTTGTATATCTGGTACTTCCATTTTAAGTTTCTCTGCATTCAAATTTTGAACTTTACTAATAAACATATTGTGCTCATTGTATTTCTCCAAATCATGCATGTCAATACAACATTCTGATAATTTTGTATATTCCTCAACTAATTGATTAATGATACCATCATTATCTTTGGTAATTTTACTGTTATTTTTCCTCGATATATCTTCATTCATATTATTAAATGGATAGTTTTGATTATCATAGTGGTTCATGCCCCTTGTGGAAGAATCATCAGTAGAAAGAGTGGTTACTTCACTTGTATCCAATTCAACTTCAGATACCCCTTCAATATCCATATTTTTCAAATAATCGGATATTCCACATATTGGAATATTCTCATTCCATGAAACGGATGAATTATAAAAATCAAGAGTTAATGAATCAACTTCAGGTATTATAACGTTGTGTTCTTTTGCTATTTCTTCCAAAGGATAGTTGGTCGATTTCATGTTGTCTAATTCAATCAATGAAAGTGTATCATCATCAGAGCTTCCAGACGATTCTTTTCTCATTATTGATTTAAGATCCCCAGAAAGTTTCATTGGTCTATTTTCTTCTATATATGAATCATATCCTGTAGTATTATTATTATTATTATTATTATCATCATCATAATAATCATCAACAAATAATCCTTTATCTTGTAATTGAAGCTTTTCAATTTCTTGTTTTCCAGGGTGAACATCTTCAAAATTT
The DNA here is from genome assembly GCA_030570355.1 of Pichia nakasei. Taxonomy (NCBI): domain Eukaryota; kingdom Fungi; phylum Ascomycota; class Pichiomycetes; order Pichiales; family Pichiaceae; genus Pichia; species Pichia nakasei. The sequence goes on from JAJLVL010000002.1 coordinate 500,156, forward strand.
CGGAAAAACATTTCATTATTTACATTACTGTCAATTATAGGTATTCCATATATATCAATATCTTTTTGTGGAACTTTGAAAGTATCATAAAAATTGTTGTATTCTCTCACTTCATTCAATTGTGATAATGTTATCAAAAATGCCTTATATTGCCTTTGGTACAATTGATATTCTGATTTGCTCAAATCATCTAAATCAATTTGAAATAAATTAACTAGATGTTTTTCCAACTCATCCTTAGAATTATCATTTTCATCATCTATCAAAACTTCTTCGTTACCAGACTTATTGTATAATATTTTCAGCTCTCTGTGTGGTTTTCTCGATTTAAATGGAGAAAAATAATTTCCTTCCTCATATTCTGGATCAAAAACAGGTTTAGTAATATTCCCACGTAATCTATCACTAAAACTATTAAACCTATTACTTGCATTCTTACTGTAAGTAGAGCTGTTATCGGGAATATCCTTAACACTCTCTGGTTTTTTAAATAACGAAAATAATCCAAATGATCTTGACTTTTTATTAACTGATGAAGTAGATGCAGTAGAAAATGATTTCACCGTCTCAGCATTACTTGAATATTGTCTCGTTGAATTCATTTTAAATTCAAAAAGATCATTGAATGAAACAAATGATCTTGATCCATATTTAATAGTCCAATAATTTTCAAAGCAACCAGCATATGGTTCAACTTTAACCAAAAGTAATCCTTCTTTTTGTAAATCAATCAAATTCTTATTATTCGTTACTTCTTCCCACTGTTTAATGATTTCCTTTTTATGATCAATCAAATATGCATCTGTAAACCAATGTCTATATGATGGAGTACCATTGAGTTCAAAATTAATATTTCTATTATGTAAATAATAATCAGTATTCATATCCCATAACATTGGCTTATCAGGTGAATATATATAATTACCTAAAAATAAATTAATTGCATCTTGTCTCTGTGCATCCATAAATGAATTACTATAAAATCGTTTAACTGATTCAATCATATCCCTTGAATGAGATGTCCATTGATTAATTTTTCGGTAGGTTTGTAATGTATTGACCAAATGTGATCCACCATATTGTAATGCAATCGTATCACCATGATCATGAAACATCTCTGTTAAAACATTGGTAACATCACTATCATATTCTAAATATTTTTCTCGTATAATTCCTAAAGCATGTAATTGATATCCTAATGCTCGTTTTCCAATAACAAATTGTGCAGTATTTGTCCTATCTAAGCAATCAACACAATTGGTTCTACATACACCTTGTTGTAATTGTGTATCAAATATCGTTTTGCCATTATGGAAAAATCCAGTTTTAGTAAGAGACTCTTCAGAATATGCTTCTAACCAACTAATAACATCTTGACTTCTTGATTTTGCAGCCCTTGACATATCCCATGCTGTATATTCAAGTTTCTTATCTTCTGGTAAAAACAAATTAAGATAATCCACACATTCATTAAATGCATCTAATAATTTCATCTCTCTTGGTGTCTTTTCACGTTGTTTTATCAAATTTAGTATTTGTATTGGTTGTCCATATCTTTCAAATAAATCGTTAAAATGTAATGCTGCCTTGGAAAAATATGGATCAATCACGGAAAGTTCAATAGGAGGTTTAGTCATACGTAAATTTGGAGAAGTTTCTTGTGACCATGATAATGGAATTGACCCTCGATGTTGAATAAATGATGTATACCTTGGATTATTATAAAATCCAGCACCGGGATCATGAAATGAAGATGTTAGCATATCACAAACAATTTGTTCAGTTTCAACCTCATTTGCAACATCACCATTATCATTAACACCACGTTTGAAAAATCTAGCACCTGCAAATTTATGTGATCTTCTGGCAATAATTGCTATATAAAACTGCTTTTGAAAAACGGAAATTTTGACTTGATCAACAAATCCATGAATTATTGGTTGGAACCAATCATAAACTTTATCAAAAGTTTGGAAAGCTGGTTCTAATAATGCAAGATTCCACATAAATCGCTCATTAAATTTGAAAACATATGATAGTTCGGTATTCCCATTCATATTCAAGGATTGACGTTTATTTCGCATCATGTTTGTTTGCAAAGTGTTTGTTAAATCATAACTGTAACTATAATAAAACGTAGTGTTTAAATTTATATTTTTGAATGTTTGTATATACCTATCTTCCATTGAATTTTTTTCTGGTTCTTTATAATTATTTTCTACTGATATAAGATCAGTTTGATCAATATGATATATTTCATGTGATCCAAGTACAGCAACTTCTCTACGTTTTAAGACCACCAAGAGATAATAACTTTTTGTAAATTTAATAAACCCTAATAATCCTACAACTGTTAATCTTTTAGTCAATCCTTCATCACTTGAGTTTTCTATACCATTTAGAACTTCCATGATTTCATGCCTGCTGAAAAACACATTATCTTCCATAATTGTCAATTTTTCACTATTTGTAGAATCAATCTCCAAAATTCGAAAAACCGTTTCTTTAGTATTGCTTCCAACAATGTACATTCGTTGAGTTGTTGAATATATTGTGTATTTGGTCAACACAAATTTTCTAGGTTTGGGAATTATGATGTTAGCATTTTCATTTATCTGAGACTGGGTATATGATTCTGATTGTGTCTCAATGAATGAATCGTCAATTATGCTAAGTGGAGTTTGACTCCTCGATTGTGACATTATTTGGATCTCTCCTTCTCTCTCTTCTTCTCAATGTAAAGATCTGAATAACGCTCAATCCTGGGGTTAGCAGTCTTCCCTCCTTACAGTCAGTTAATTTGTTTTACGTTAGCAAGAAAATCAACAGGCTGTGCAAATTGACGTCATTTTTATCAGACAAAAAACATTTGAAAATATTTTTCAAATTTGTTCCACAAACTTTCCAAAACTGAAAGTCATCATAATTCCTCCCCATCCATTAAAGATCCAAGCGTGAAAATGGATACAGGTGTTGATGTGTTTGCATCCGTTACCCAGAAGCAATTTGGGAAGCATAATCAAAGTAAAGATGCTTCAGAAAAAGGCAATAAGATGAAAACCTCTAAAAACGATAAAAAGACGAAAAAGATTGTTCATGATTTGTTTGTGCAAGGTACAAATGATTCTTCAATTGTTTCTAAGAGATCTGTTGAAATATTATATAATCCCGTTGTTGAACCAGAAAGTAAACCATATTTCCAACATTTTGTGAAAAAGAAACCACGTCGTTCCCCAGTTATCAATCGTGGATATTGGATTCGTATGAAATCTATTAGAATGGCAATTGAAAAAATCATTGAATCACAACCTTCAGAGCAAAGAATAAATGTTATTAATCTTGGATGTGGTTACGATCCATTACCATTCCAATTACTGGATGATAAAAAATTCAAAGATAGAAAATTGTACTGTATTGATGTTGATTTCCCTGAACTGATTGGATACAAGTCTCAAATGATAAACATGTCACCAGAGCTAACGGGGTTGATTGGTGAAAATAATAAGGAAAATAATATTCCTGGAGTCATAATAAAAACAGATAATTATGCAACTATGGGTTGTGACTTAACCAACAAAGAATTATTTTGTAAACAATTAGAAGCTTTCACTGCAAACAGTATTAAAACAACCAATATTTTTATTGCTGAAGTTTCACTAGCTTATATGACACCACAAACTGCAAATCCAATCATTGAAACATCTTCACAATTTTCAAACTCACATTTTCTCATACTTGAACAACTTATGCCAGCAGGTGAAGACCATCCTTTTGCCAAAAGAATGGTAAATCATTTTAAGAAAATGGAAGCACCATTACAATGTGTTCATACTTATCCTACAATAAATGATCAAATTGAAAGATTTAAAAAACTGGGATATAATAGTGTGAACGCAAGGGATTTAATTGGGTGTTGGGATATAGTTCCAAATGAAATAAAAAAGAAAGTGCATCAAGTTGAAGCATTCGATGAATGGGAAGAATTTGTTTTTTTTGGTCAACATTATATTAATTTACATGCTACCAATCAAATAGATGTCAAGGTTTATGAAGATGCATATACTGATTTATATAAACCTTTAGAAGTGGAGAATTCACAATATTATTGGAAAACCGAAGTTGAAAAGTTGTCACCTGAATTAGAGAGAAAATTTCATTCATGTTTTAATATTAATGATGATAAATTTTTGACATGTGGTAGTAATCAATCAAGATTATCTGACACACATGTACTTAATAATAAACTCGATGTTATTGCACCTAATGGTTTCAAAGGACTTGTATCTGCCAAAATTGTCAATTTTGGTGATTCTGTTTATTTAATGGGTGGACGTCGTATACCTGGAGTTGGTATTGATGACGTATGGAAATTATCTAAAATTGATGGAAACTACACATGGAATCAACAAAAGTCTTTAGATAAAGGTTGTGTAAAACATTGTTGTGCTAAAATAGGGAATGATATTTTGATTTATGGAGGATCTGCTGGAGAAGGATTTAGATTGTATAGAGCAGACCAAACCATTACTCATTTGAATTTTGTGGGTGACTCCGTATACCTAGAAGGATCTGAGATTGTTGAAATGTGTGGCAAATATTATCTTTTAGGTGGTAAAGTTTTCAATGAAGATGGACAATTTAGATTCAACGATAATTTATATGAAATAACCGTTGATATCCTAGAAAAAACCGTTTCCTTAAAGAAAATATTTAGTCATTCAACACTAGCAAGATATGGTTTCAAGTGCGTGGTAGAAAATGATAAAATTATCATTATTGGTGGTGTTGGTATGAAACTATATGACAGATATGATACTGCTGTTGAAGTTAATATTTCCACAAAAAGTGTTAATTCAATCATAATAGATGAAGAATGTTGGAAAACTAGTCCTGTTTTCATTGGATCTGATATTATTTCCATGGATAATACTGTATGGTTTATTGGTGGAGGTGCAGTTTGTTACGGTTTTGGTTCGGTATGGAACGGTGTGGTATCATTAGGTTGGTGATGTCAACCCCAATCATTATATAATTAGATTTATAAAACATTTAGAATATTAATATTTTTATTACTTTTTTTATTTTTTTTTTCGAATTTTTTTTATCGTTAGATATATTGAAGATCCTTTCAAGGACTATCAATTGTCTATATATTATATAGAAGAGCGTGAATAATAATGTTAATTGGTATTCGTTCAATGAACAGATTTTTGATTGATTTTTATATTTTCATAATATAACTATTTGTCATTTCCATCAAAATCAAGAACACAACCTTTAGAAGCATCAGCAACCAGTTGGGTATATTTGAATAAAGTACCCCTTTTGTATTTTAATTCAGGTTTTTTCCATGACTTACGTCTTTCAGCTAATTCTTCTTGAGAGACAAGGACATCAATGATGTTACTATCAGCATCAATAATGATTTCATCACCATCCTTAACTAAACCAATTGGACCACCTTCATAAGCTTCTGGAACAATGTGACCAATTAAGAAACCATGGGAACCACCAGAGAATCTACCATCTGTTAATAAAGCACAATCTTTACCAAGACCATAACCCATAAGAGCAGAAGATGGTTTCAACATTTCTGGCATACCTGGACCACCCTTTGGACCTTGGTATCTAATAACAACAACAGTTTTTTCACCCTTTTTAATATCACCATTTTCAAGAGCTTTAATGAAATCTGCTTCTTCATCATAACATTTAGCCTTACCTTCAAATCTGGTACCTTCTTTACCAGTAATTTTAGCAACTGAACCTCCTGGAGCAAGAGAACCCTTAAGGATTTGTAAATGACCAGTTGGTTTGATTGGATTAGAGACAGCTCTAATAATATCTTGACCTTCAGTTAAACCTGGAAGGTCATCCAAGTTTTGTTTCATAGTTCTACCAGTAACAGTTAAAGTAGAACCATCAAGTAAACCATTATCTAATAAGAATTTCATAACAGCTGGAGTACCACCAACTTTTGGAAGATCAGCCATAACATATTTACCAGATGGTTTGAAATCACCTAATAATGGAGTATCATCAGATATTTTTTGGAAATCATCAATAGTTAATTTAATGTTAGCAGTATGTGCAATTGCAATAAGATGTAAAACAGCATTAGTTGAACCACCAACTGCAATTGTATATCTAATAGCATTTTCAAATGCTGTTCTAGTTAAAATATTACTTGGTCTAATATCCTTTTCAATTAAATTTCTAATTGCAAAACCAACATTGGCACATTCATCCTTCTTTGCTTGAGAAACAGCAGGTGATGAAGAAGAGTATGGAAGAGACATACCAAGAACTTCAGCAGCTGATGCCAAAGTGTTGGCGGTATACATACCACCACAAGCACCAGGACCTGGACATGCATGTTTAATAATATCTGATCTTTGAGTTTCATCAATTTCATGGGATAAAAATTGACCATAAGATTGGAAAGCAGAGACAACATCTAAAGTTTTTGGAACACCTTGACAAGAACCTGAACCTGGTAAGATAGTACCACCATAGACCATAATAGAAGGTCTATTATGTCTTGCAAATGCCATAAGAACACCAGGCATATTTTTATCACAACCTGGAATACCAATATTAGCATCATAATGTTGACCTAAAACAATTGTTTCAAAGGAATCAGCAATAATTTCACGAGATTGAAGAGAATATCTCATACCTGTAGTACCCATGGAAATACCATCAGAAATACCAATAGTGTTGAATTGCATACCTTTAAGACCAGCTTTTTCAACGGAATCAGTACATGCATTATTAAGATCCATTAAATGCATGTTACATGGGTTACCACTCCACCAACAAGAACCCACACCAACTTGACCCTTGGTGAAATCATTTTCTTTGAAACCGGTTGCATAAAGCATGGCTTGTGATGCACCATTGGATTTTGGTTCCGTAAGAACTGCAGAGTATTTATTGTACTTTGTTGCACGAGATGCAGACGATGAAAATGATCTAGTTTGTCTGAGCATTTCTTCTTTACCAAGGGAAAAAGATTCAACAAGAATTAAGAAATAATACCAAAAAAAGATGTCAGAAACGGAAATTTCTATTAAACTCTAACAAACAATAAATACATATTTATCCCAGATGTAATAGTCATTATTATAGTCCTTTCCAATTGTGAGAATGGAAAATGGAAAATAGAAAATGGAAAATGGAAAATTACGTGAGGAAAAAAAAAAAAAAAGAAAAAAAAAACCTGAAAATTCTGAAAGGGGAAATTGGAGAAAATCAGCTTTCTTTCCATTTCTCCTGTACCGGAGAACCCTCGTTATGAGTAATACAGGGACAGTGATAGGTCGGTTCTGTTTACTGGCTTCTTGAGAGGAATGTAGGAGGTATACAAAGAGCTATAATGGGTAAAGAGATCACCACTCTTCGGTGGTCTTGTCCTTGAAATTGTCAGCGTCGTTCCCTGCTGCAAAAGAGCCTGCAGAACGGGACAAATCGTTGGCACATTGGAAAATCAATCTGGTACGTTCAGAAGCTTGTTCTTGGAGATAGCTTTGCGATGGGAGTAAGCCCTGTGGTGCAATAGCACCTAGAATGTAATTCATTACGTTTTGTAGAGTCAACACACTCACGCGTCCATCTTCCGAGATTTGGGTTACTAGCATGTGATCATTATAACTATCACCACCGGATGATGCAACATCCCAATATGAAATATCATCGATTTTACCATCAATTTCCAATGGTCCACTGAGAATATCAATACGGAAAACCCCATCGTCTTTGATCAACACAACTAATGCAGAGTGTAACTCATTTTTGGATTCAATGGTGGGAATACCTGCCCATAATTGTAATCTATGGTTCTTTTCACCATCAGTTAATGATTGAACAATTTGACGAGGAATAGGAACAAGTGAGGCACCTCCTTTGATGGTGTTTATATTCTTGTCATTTAAATTTGGCTTTTGTTGTTGAATTTTACTACATCTACCGGAATCCAAGGAACATCTGTAAACTGATAGTAAATTATAATTAACAAAATGAATATCACCCTGTGAAGTTTTGGAATCACCAATACGAACATTATCAAAAAATGGAACCCAAGAATCATTTTCAAAATTAGTTAACCCCTTGAATCTTAATAATGGATGTTCAAGATTAGATCCAGCTGGTTTTTTAAGTGGTGAAACAATATATTTCATTTCCACTCCATTTGTATTCATATCAAAAACAATAACAGGCTCTGAGCGATATTCTCCATCTTTATAAATAATATAAGGAGATGATGGACCCAGAGTTTTACCCTGTTTTGGTTTAACATCACCTAAAAATGGAACATTCAAAATGGAAGGAAATCTTAAAGAAATCCGTTCTAGATGTCTTTCTTCATTAGATTTAGCATATTCACGTAGGGCAGAATCGATATCTTTATCTGATAAACCAGAATATCTAATTCTGCGACCTTTAACTTCTTTCCATTCATTATCAAATAATTGTAATCTTAAAAATGATACTAATGGAACACTATTTTCATTTGGTGCATATACAACTGATGTGACCATCATATGTAATTGTTCATCAGGTAACCAAACACTGGATCCGGAACTTTTAAACCAATGGGAAATATCAGATAAAAAGGTACCATCACCTGCATGTGAATCAACAGCTTTAACAATATCAGCAAATTGTGAATTTAATAACCATTTACGCATTTCAATTAAATCATCTTCAAGGAATAATTCCTTCTCTGAATATTTGATAAGTTTATCCTCATCAACTGGTTTATAAAGAATTTGTTCACATGATGGTATTTTAGAAGAATCAAAATTGCCAAGAAATCCTGATAATGGATCACTTGAAATAAATTCTTGTTTGGATAACAATTCAGTTATAACATTCACTTTCTCAATGATTTGATTTTCAAAATCAGGATCCTCATTGTTATTATTGTTACTATCACTATTTACTAATGGTTTCATTTTCATTTTATTGAGAGCTTTATTCATTTTATCAATATCAACATTATCTGGATAATCTAATTTATCATTGTTTGGATTGAAATCGGCCTTCAATGGATCTGAATTGGTATCATAGATGTCATTCTTTGGAGGATTAAGAATCGATTCAAGATAATCATTCTTTTCCTCGGTTGTTAAAGAATCAGATAACTTTTCAATCTGTTGAATTGGCCAAAACACGTACACAAAGGCTATGAATAGCAAAATAACCACGTATTTAAGCAGACGTTTCACCAAATTCTTGGTGTGCACTCTCATTGCCATTTTTGCCTAGTCTTGTTTCCGTTAGTAAACGAAGTGAGCAGGCCAAAGTATGTTCTGCAAGGGGAAAAGACGATCTCGTAACGGTTGCTAAATCTAGCAGCGTTTTCAGTTTCCCAAGTTTGAAAACGCCATAAACATGGAAAACTGGCGATCTTTTTCCGAGCGCGACACCAACCGTCCTCTCCAGTCGCGACGAGGCCCCTCTGATGCTCCCTCCCTAAACATATGCTATGCTCCCGAGGATATTGTTGTTGCAGGAATATCACCCCGACTCTACATCACTTGTCTCAGCAATTAGATATGAAGTTAACGATTTGTTTCAGACAACTATTTGTAAGCCAATTTGACACTTTCAGGCCAGCTCAATGGCATTGAAATTCGGATGTAAGATGTCTTTTCAAACTGTAGAAACCATCGCCTTGGACTTTGAACAAATACAATTTTGATACAATGCTTTTAATAGTAGGGTGTGTTATGGAAGTAACTTCTAATACCATAATTATATATTAATATTTACTTGGATTTTTTACAGGTGAAGCAAAAAAAAAGCAGATGTACTGACCAACTTAATCGGTAACTGATTAAGAACAAAATTTCCAAAATTAAGTTTCTATACATATTAGAGCCCCCAAAAATGTTCAATGGGACGTTCAAGTGTGTGTTTTGCTGAATATAAAGTAAAATTTGATCAACAGTAGTAAATGCTGAAATTTTGAACTGATAGATGGATTGGCAGCAGTTTTGAGTTTTAGAGATTTATTAGTTTGTCTACATTTGAAAACCCCTTGAACTTCATGAAGTGGAATAAAAGGTTTTAGTTTTCTTGTATGTAATCTTATAAGTTTTCAATTTTCAAACGCTAGTTTTATCCTTAAATAGTAACAGACGCTGATTACCAATCTTGTTGATCAAAAGAGATTTGTGAAGTATGTTCGGTATCGGCCGTTCTTTCTCTTAAAGAAAATCAATTTGATTTACTTTCAACACACTTTAGTACGAAGCAGAGTGGCCCATATAGTCGTCTTTTGACACCTGGAAAAGTATCTAAAAACGCAATGTAACCAAAGTAAGTAATTGCATATGTTTTCAAATGAAAAATGCACACATTTCTATAGCATGGGAGATGATCTTTCTTATCCAGGTAACCTTTTTTCCAAATCTAATAATTACCAAAAGCTATCGATGTTTCGATCGCAAGTCGTGTATTCCTCCCATATATCTAACAATCCCTTCTTTGTAGATATCTAGAACCACTCTTGCCAGAAGCACGGGTATTCTGGAAATTATACGCCTATGATTACCTAATCGGGAACCACGATGCTTTCCAAAGCAAGTTGAGGAGGGCACAGGGAGGCAATTATTGTGATTATCTCTGCTGAATTGATGCCTAAGGCTGTTATTAACACAGAAACAACGAGTCGTATAGACCTTTCTTTGCAGAAATGAGCAGTGGACGTAAAACCAGCACCTCTCTTCCACATGTAGCACGTACTTCCACGTCGATCTTGTCCGAACCCGTCACCGTAAGAGCAAATACAGTGGCTGATCCTTTGAATATTGGTGTCAGACGAATGAATGACTCAATGGTTCGTTTAGGTGGAAATAATATTAATAATAATGATAATACTGGTAACAACAATAGCAACGGAAACCGTCCATCTAATTCCCGTATTCTCAGGGAAAGTAATACAGCCACGCGTAATGAAATGGGCAATAACAGCAACACTTACCTTGCTGCCACTTTGGGTAGAATCAATTCTTTGCTTCGTAGTAATCAAACTACATCTGATTTGGTTGATCTATTCAATAATAATAAATCCAAAATAAGAACAAATGTGGTTGATTTTGCCAATAATCAACGTGCCAGTAAAAAAAAGCCGTCAATATTTGATCCAATTATGCCAGTAGAATTACATGATCGTTTTAGAGGATTTCAAAATGAAGAGAATATAAAGGAAAAATATAATCATAATAACAAAATCCAAAATAATAACAGTAATGGTGATAACATGCATAGTTTGAATAATTTGAACAATCCATTACCTCAACAAACGCCACTTGTTGTACGTCCAAGAACATCACCTCTTGCAAATCAAGAATCAGTTTTACCTACACAAACTGTCATGGCTGATGTATTGAGTCCAAGCGTTGTTGGACCTACAAATATTAGGTTTGTGACTACTAATGAAAGAGATTTACGTGATAGACAAGTGACAGAAGCATTGAATATTATTTCACAATCAATGGAGCCACCGCCCCATGTTGTTGATAGATATCGAGACTGGTTTTTAGATCAATTCCTTAAAAATACAGAACAAAGTGATGAAGAAGATTCTTTAATTTATAAAATAATTGATTTTTTAATGGGTACACCATTAGATTTATTCAGAAGTTTTTGGCATTATGTTGTACTTGAATTCCCCTTGTTTTATAACTTGGGCTTGGTCTATGTGACGTTTTATGAAACACCACCTGTTATATTCCTTGTTATAGGACTTACATTGTTTTGGATGAAAGTTCTTTATGAAATTTATAGAGATATAATGCATAGAGATGATCCAAATTACGCTTCAAATGTTCCCAAGGAAATGTCAATTGCAGCAGCACTTAGTGCATCGTTGGGGTTTGTTTTGAACATCAAAGCACAGAGTGGTGATATAACTAATGCTTGGTGGAGAGGTGAAGAATGATGTTCAACCAACTTGCTATGTGTCCAATTACGTAATGGTTGATAAATAGTTTTAGTAAATATTAATGTAATAAATTTAATTTATCGTGTGTTGATTGTTGTTTTCATTAATGGTATTGACACTCCGAGTGTTGTGTTAAACACAAATTGAAAATCCGAGCACAATGAGTGGATTGAAAAGGGTTCACGACAATGTAGAGAAACAGTATGGAGAGGAGGTGATAGATAAAAGACTGAAGGGAAACAGTCTGTTAGATATCAGTGAAAGTTTTAGTGACGATGATGACGATGATGATGATAATGATAATGATGATGATGATAATAATAATAATATTAATAATATTAATAATGATGATGAAAATGACACCAACAATCATAATGAGCTAGACAATGAAAATACAGAAATACCGAACATTGGGGAAGTTGGACGGATGTTTGAGAGAGCAGATTATAAACATCTTACAACTATTTTGAAACATGTAAATATGAAACTACCTGGTGTATATAGCCACTATGAGGCAAGTGTTGCTGAAAAGGAGAGAAAGAGTGAAAAACTAATTAGTAGGTTATTTAAGGAAAATGAAAAATTAAAGAATCGGATAGTTGAATTGAAATCAAAATTGACTAATAACACAACTGATTGTAAGAAAACGCTTAAACAGAAGAATGATGAAGTTGCCAAATGGAAAAGCATTGTTCAATCGGCAATTGAAAGAGAAGAAGAAATTTTAAATGAATTAAATGAAGTCAAATATAATGGGATACGGGAAGATATCAAAATTGAGAATGATGCCAAATTCAATTTAATTGAATTTGTAACTGGTTTAAAATGTTTAGAAATGTATGAAGGGGGGAAATTTGTTAAATTTACAATTTCACAAAATGGAACTAAGGGTGAACATCAATATAAACTTATAATTCCAACAGATGTACAGGATAACAAATCAATTGATATAATTTATCAACCAATATGGAAAGAAAATTCCAATGAAATGAAGAAATTACTTCCCGAATATATGCATGAAGAATTATCATTTCCTTCTAAAACAATAAGACAATTCTACGAAAAAATAGTTTTATCTTTAAATTAAATTTAGGGATTTCTCTAATAAAAGAAATTGTATACTATCTAAAATGTATTTATCTATAGAGTTAAAGAAAATGAACCATCTTCATTCTTAAATATTTTAACTTTTTTCAAAAATTCAGATTTATCATTATATTTGGTTTCCTTCTTGGATTCTTTGAAGAGTTTATAAAGAGTTGTTGGTTCAGATTTAACGAATTTACCAAAATCTAAAGCTTGTTTAACTTCCTTAGTTTCTTCAATTTTTTTAACTTCCTGCACTGGCTCCTTCACTGGTTCTTTCACTGGCTTGGATTCCTTTGCTTGTGGTTTGGTGACTTTATTCTGTTGTTTACCCTTTTTACCCTTGTACAATGCCTTTTCGTATTTTTCAGCTTCACTGATACAACTAGTGTGTGATTGATGATCGTTACCATAAAAGGTAGTTGAACAATCAATACATGTGAAATAAGATCCACGACATGATCTTTGATGTTGTTGTAGTTTTCTCTTTAACACTGTATCATTACACACCTCACAAGAAAAGGAAACCATTCTGTTAGTTTATAAGATAAGCTCAAGAGGATGAAATAAAAAATGTCATGAAAAAAAATTTTTTTTCTTTCTTAATGCACAGCTAGAAATCTGATCTGATGATGCTGTGTGTTCGTCTCATGGTGAAGACAGGCGTTCTTCAAAATACATCTTTATAAACAGGTATAAACTTTGCTTCGCTGAGCTTGGATTGAATTGTATTGTATTGTATTGAATTGGATTGAATTGAATTGAATTTCGTTTCGTTTGGTTTCGTTTCGTTTGGTTTGGCTTTGGACTCACTTATGTATTTCCAGAAATAAAAATCTGTGATCCAAAACACATGTAATAATTGGCATTTCTAGAACACCATCAATATTCACACTCACCATTTGTTATCACTCTCACCGGGCAATCTCTCCACTCTTTTAGGTTCCCAATCTTCATGTTCATCCAGTAACCCTTGTAATTTATAGTACTCATCTTTGATATCCACTTTCCTACGATTGTTGATCATATTTAACGCTTCATCTTCGGTCATTTCCTTCACCTTTTCATCACGACGTTCGTATCTAAGTGACGTAAAATTGGTTAAAAATACTGACCCTAATGCAACTGATAACATCATTGGTAATCCAAAGAAGAGAAACGAGTTTTTTCGCACAAGTTTTTGGTACTTCCCCACAAACGACTGTTCAAAGTGCATACGCTCCTTTTTACCCATAAACGACTTGTTCCCAAACATGTTTACCGCTGACACTGACCTACTGGCTATATAATCACGAGAACTACACAAGAACCTCTTCTACACCAACTAGGCAAATCTGACCTCGCAGCAGTGTGGAGGCACCAAAAATTATTTCAGGATTTCTCATTTTTTCATTTTTTCATTTTTTTTGTTTCTATAATCGCGGCTTACACAAGATGAAGGACGTTCTCAAACAAAGTCTCCATGGAGACCCCGTCGAGACGGTCCAGGAGAGTGTCGAATATCCCGTTATATAGAGAGGCCTTTTCGTCTTCGGCCAGGATTGTAGTAGGAGCCGACTTTTGAAGTCTCGCAGAGGCAAGCATGCCGGCGTTGGAGAATGACGCTGGCGCAGAAACGGCAAGTTCTGGTGCAGGAGCAGAGGAGAGCTTTTCCAAATGGACAAAGTTGGACTCGAGGTCAGCAAATAACCAGCCATTGGAGACAGAATCCCATTCAGCACCGATTATGAGGCCCTCGTGATGAGTGACTGATGTGCATTTGATGTTGGATTGTGGAGTAATGTTCCATGTAGTTATTTTTGATGAGATGTTAGATGTAGAGGTATTGAAATATTTGCATACTATTAATAAAGTATCTGAACCGTCTTCATTATTTACCAATTTGGTGAATGCATTTGCAAATCCTAATGATAATGAGGTATTATTAAATGACAAACCGAGTAGGAACTTGTTCTTCAAAATATCAAAAATCACTAGAGTTGTCTTAGTTTGAATGATAAGTAATTTACCATTAGAAGAAAAATTAATTGAAACAACTTGATTATTTTGAAGGTTAATATCTAAATATCTGATTGTGTTTTGAGCAGTTGAATCATTCGATTCCTCATTATTAATCTTTGCATGTTTATGAAATTTGGATGATGAAATTGCAGGTTTCACTGATTCAATTGGCATAAATGTATTAATATCCAAGAAAATCACTTTACCATTTCTAGCAACTGCTATAATACTACTATCAGGAGCCCAAGCACATCTAGTTGCATTGTTTAAATTCTCAATATTATATTTACTTGCATCATCATCAACAACCGTCTTATCATCTTCAATACCGGATTTATAGTGTTTACGTAACGTCCAAACACCATTATTATTTGGTCTCCATAATTTGACATTACCTAAAACATCAGCCGTGATGAGTGCTTCTCCGTTGAAATAAGAGTGTGGAGCAGGTAAAAGACAAGAAATTTTAGATACCATTGGATCGACTATATTACAGTTTAATGTGTAATTATCAGTAGATGAAGATGTAGATGAAGATGCTGTAAACTTCCAGAATTTAAGTGATTGTGACACAGATGAAAGATTTTTCTCACCATTGATTTGTACATCACATGTAACTAACCAATTTGTATCATTCTTAGAAGAAGATATAAAGTCAAAACCTACAAGTAATGGATCTGAGAGGTTATGTTCTGCCCCAACTTTACCATATTGTTGAGAAGGTGGAATAACTGCAATATTGGATAATTGTAAATCATGAATAGGATCGTAAATTTGTAAAAATCTACCCGCTGAAAGATAGAGATTTTTAGATAATGGATTATATTTATAATCTGATGTGAAATTATTTCTAAATTTGTATTTACCCTTTGAATTTTTAATACATGAATGAATATCCTTTTGAAATGATTTTTTAATTATATTGTTTAAATTAATACCTGAAAAAAAATGTGGTGATGAAATTTGTAATTTAGATAATAAATCAACAGAATTTAATAATAAATATTCCATATCATTGTCAATAACTGATAATCCTAAATTAATTAAATTTGGATGTTGGAAATTTATTGAAATATGAGAAATTGTACCATTTAATCTTGGAAGGTATGATTGTTTATCATTAACAATATTCCATAATACAAGAACCTTTTCTGCACCACCAGAAAATAAATATGTAGAATCATGATTGAAAGAAAGTGCAGAAACTGGATCCATATGCCATTTGAGTGATTTAGTTGGAGGTTGAGTTGAAGATATTGCTGATGCAAATATATCAAATAATGTCACAATTAATCCAGTGGAATAAGCCAATGCTATTATTGGATCTTCAGAATTATTAGATACTGCCGATGTAGTGATATTTGCCTTTGCATGAAGTAAAGAATGTGTGACAGTGTATGATGTGAATTGATCAAATGAAACATAATGGAGAGTAATCAATGATGATGCATTAGGTCTCTTTGATACGAAAAGAATAGCATTTGAAGAAATTGAATAGGATGAGATATTTTCAAATGTAGATACAGTTTCTAATATTTTGTTTGATTCCAAATCATATGAAACGATTGAATATATATTATCTCCATTTGATGCTAATAAGTTAACTTTTGTTGATGAATTTGAATGGAAATTGATTAATTTATTGTATGTTAAAGAATCATCCAACACAAATGAAGCAACGATTGGGTTAGCTACGTTTTCAAGCCAGTTAACAATATATAACGATTTATCTGTTAGAATATATGCAAGAGATGGAACTGGAGAGGAAACGATATCAACAATTGCAGGAACATCGACTCCATCTAATAATAAATGACGGATCGGTCTGCCTGAAACGACAGAAAAGACCGCCAAACGATGGCCTTGAACAGCCAATACATGGAATGCGTCTTCCGAAACTAAGGATAGATGTGGAGTGACATTTCCGGCAGTTAATGAAGACATTCTGGGATGTTGAACACGCGGGACGTTAAGGGGAGATATAAGGGTTGGAAATAGAAATCACAAGCACCAGGAACTTACATTTATCTAAGGGGAAGAAAAAAAAAATTCATGGTGAAAAATTTTTTTAAACGCTGAGAGGGCCTTGGGTTACTGAAGTGAGTTACTTAGTAAACATCACCAACTTGAGAAGACAACTGTCTATTCTCTTCCTCCCTTCTATATATCTATCTATCTTTTACCACATTCAACAATGATTATTCCAGTGCGATGCTTCTCCTGCGGTAAGGTTGTCGGTGACAAATGGGAAACCTATCTCGGCTACCTTGAGGATGATCACATGAGTGAAGGTGACGCCCTTGACAGACTAAAATTACACCGTTACTGTTGTAGAAGAATGGTGTTGACGCACGTCGATCTTATCGAGAAGTTCCTCAAGTACAATCCTCTTGAAAAGAAGGAGATTGTAGATGAAGAACGTTATTAGGTGTATATTAAGTAGAATGCTATATAAACAAAAATAAAATTTGCAAGTATAAACTTCAATAAGATATACCAAAACCAATTTATTCTTTTTGTTCCCATGGTTTGACCCTTGCTTGCATTGTTGTCTCAGATGCATCTGATTCGTCGTGAAGCGTTGGTGGAATCTGTTGAATCCCCGGAACAGGTTTATTCTGCAGAATCATTTCCACAACTTCCTCATAAGATGGGACGCTGTTTTCTGGCGCCTGTGCTTCCTTCCACGCCGCATAGTCTGATAGTTCCAAAATATGGCCCGTTTGGGTGCAAAACACATATACTTTGGTTTGTAAAATCAATTGTTCTTCGTCTTCCGGTGTTGGTTTCTCCCCCCTCTCTCTCAATTGTTCCTCGTGTTGTTCTTTCACTGCCGCAAGCGTTGGTGCATAGTCCTTGCAGCTGTCGAAGTCGAACGCCTCAAACGCCTGGTACGCCTCTATCTGTTCCATGCTGGTTATCGCAAGTAGCAACAATCTGATAGCATCAATGCAGGACGTGAGTAGATGATTACGTGATCATATCCATGAAATTAAAATTAAAAAATTAAATTAAATTAAATTAAATTAAATGCAAAAATGGAAAAACTGGCCCACAACTCGGATCATCCCCCCACCTCTGTACGGAGTCATGCACATCGGCTGCATCTGCTACGTTGCTACATTCCACTACTTCTCCTCGGTGTAGATGCGCAGGGTGTCGAGAACGGTGTATGCGTCGCCCCCGTTGGAGCGCACGATGAGCATCACACCAACCACGGGCGTCGTTGCCACTGTTTCAGCAATATCGGCGTTGAAAATAAACGCCTGGTATGACTGATCTTCACGAGGTTGATAATTGTAATGACCAACGGAAATCCAGGATTGTAGTAATGGGTCTGCCGATCGTTTATTATTGATTGGTCCGATGATTTCATTGGACACGTTATTCTTGTCTTCAACAGGTTTAATAAGAACTTGTATATCTCGTGCACATGCATTATTCCAACGTGGTATATCTCTACTTTTAAATACGAGACCTAATTCCGTTATTATTATCGGTGGTGTTTCAACAGTGAAAAAAATTGGTCCTTCCATGGCACATTGCCAAAATCCATTCTCTCCTAACACATTACTTGGACTGTTCTCCGATGAGAAAAGGTCAATATTATCGATTGGTTCAACAATTGGTTTCTTGAAAAGGCTTCCTGTGTGATACAAACGGGAAAAAGTATCCGGGAACCCATGCAAGACACGTGATAGGGTGCCTGTACGATGTCTTGGACGGTATGTTCTTGAAGGATACGATGTAAGTTGTCGGGAAACCTTGCATTGACTTGCAATGTTGGTGTATTTTTGCACTAGGAGAGGTTTGTGGTCTGAAGAGGGTAAGGGTGGTGATGATGGTGGTTGCAGAGGTTGTGGTGGTGAAATGATCGTTTCCGTATTGGGTGAACTCACTATTTGGTATTCTAACTGAGCCACCTTTGTAGACAAATCATTTAATTTTTGCTGGATGTTCAACAAGAGCACCTGATCTTGGTTTTCCTGTAAGTAAACCCACATTGACAGGCATGCTACAATCAAAAGTGGCAATGTGTATAACAAGACGATGTTTTTGTACTTTGTTGGTGGATCGTACACGAAATGTGATAAATCATCTTCATCAATTGCATCGATTTCCTCCTTATCTCCTTCTTCTTCCTCATCTTCATCTCCCTCTTCCTCTTCCTCTTCATCTTTATCAACTTTCTTCAACCATCTCACTCTGTCGTTCAACAACGTGATGTCATCATCACTGAGTGCAAACGTAGCCACGTCAAACAATTCGTCCATGCAAGAGAAACAAAACAACTTTAAATGACTCTAAAAAAAAATTACACGCACACAATTCTTCGCACGATATTGATAATTGATATTAATATCGTAATTAAACACCCCATATTCTAAGAACAATCCAAATTCTGAAACATTCTTCTTTGAATAACGCAACATGATTGAATCATTATTGGACACGGATCTTTACAAACTTACAATGCAAGCAGCAATTCATAAACATTATCCAACTACGGAATGTTGCTTTACATTAACAAATCGAACTCCATTGAAAAAACTTAATAAACCAGCACTTGATTGGTTAACACTTCAAATTAATAATTTATCTAAATTATATTTTACTAATGATGAAATTGATTATTTACATGAAACTTTACCATTTTTAACAATTTCACATCTTGAATGGATGAAAACTATTCAATTAAATCCTTCAAATGAAATAGAAATTATTTCAAATAAAGATGAATTTGGATTTTATGATATTTCAATTATTATTAAAGGATTATGGGAAATTGTTACACTTTATGAAATTCCAATTTTATCATTACTTAGTGAATGTTATTTTAAATTTATTGATACAAATTGGAAAATTAATAATATTAAAGTTACTGATAAACTTTTAGAAATACAATCTTATGATAAATGTATGAAATTAATTAATAATGATTGTATATTTAGTGAATTTGGTACAAGACGTCGTAGAAGTTATCATGTACAAGAATGTATTATTAAAGGAATGCCTCATAATAAAAATAATTTAGGTACATCAAATGTTTATTTTGCTAAAAAATATGGTTTTAAACCAATTGGTACAATTGGTCATGAATGGATGATGGGTATTGGTGCTATATTATCTAAAAAATATGGTTATGAAGGTTATTTAATGGCAAATAAAGTTGCAATGGAAAAATATGCTGATACAGTTGGAGAAAATAATGTTGGATTAGCATTAACTGATACTTATGGAACAAAAAATTATTTAAAAGTTTTCAAAGATCCATTTATTAATTGGTATATAGGTGTAAGACAAGATAGTGGTGATCCATTTGAATATGCTAAATTAATTAATGAATATTATGAAAAATATAATATTAATAATAAAATGATTTGCTTTAGTGATTCATTAAATGTTAATAAATGTATTGAATTAAAAGAATATTGTGATAAAATTGGTATTAAATGTTGTTTTGGAATTGGTACATCTTTTACAAATGATTTTGATTCAGATCCTATGAATATTGTTATTAAATTAAAGACATGTGGAGGTGGTGAAGCAATTAAAATTAGTGATAATATTAATAAAAATATGGGTGATAAAAAGACTCTTCAACAAGTTAAAAAATTATTAGGTTATATTGAAGAAGAATGGAGTCAAGGTGATGAATCAAAAAGATGGTAAGAGGTAGTATATTATATAGTTATTACAACGAAGAATTATCTAGAATATAAATTAACAACACATCAATTTAGCAAAACAACCTTTATCATCATCATTCTCCTCATCATTATCATGCTTTTTGGTTTGATTATGATTGATATCATTATTATTTTTAGAATAATTATGAGAAGGTAAATTAGGTAATGGTTTAATATTATTTGGATCATTATTAAAATTGGTTGAATCATTGTTGATTGAATCTAAATTCGAACGATATTGCGGAATTCCATTTTGACCTGCATTATTTGAAACACCATTAGTTTGTTGTTGAGGTATTTGATTATTTGATGATTTTATTTGGTTAGATGGGATATTATTGTTATTGTTATTGTTATTATTATTATTATTATTGTTGGTATTAATTATTTGTTGATGATGAGGTTGTTGCGATTGTTGTTGTTGAGATTGTTGAGGTTGTTGAGGTTGTTGAGATTGATTATGTTTATTACGTTTTTGATGTTGACGTTTTTCACCAGGAGGATTTGGATGACCATAACCATGTAAATTTGGTTTTTTATTAATTGATAAATCCCAACCTTTACCATTGTTCAGATCCATCCAATCATAATGACCATCTGCAGTTTCTCCTATATCTGGTAAAACTGAAAGTAATAATTGACGATATTTATTATAATCTGGTTCAGCATCAAATTGTAAATTTCTAACTATTTCTAAATATTTACCAAATTGAATTGGTAAACCACCACAAAGATCATTAATTGGAGTTGTTCTCTTTTTTTCACCAATTTTTTCATATTTTTGTTTATTTGTTGGTGCTTTAAGACCTTGCCAAGGTAATTGACCTTTTAAGAAATAGAAAAACACATGACCAAGTGCTTCTAAATCATCCCTTCTTGATTGTTCTCTACCAAGATGAGTATTAACTGACATATATCTTGCCGTACCAGATAAGGATTTTTTTTCTCTATAAGGTATATGTTGTTTAGTTCTAGGATCTCTAAAATGTTTAGCCATACCAAAATCTACTAAATGAACTGAATTTTCATCTGGTAAACCATGCCTACCAATTAAGAAATTATCAGGTTTAATATCTCTATAGATTAAATCATTTTCATGTACTCTTTCAATAAGTGTAATCATTTGAACTGCAATTTGAACAACAGTTTTAACAGAAAATTTCCGACCACACCAATCAAATAAATCTTCAAGTGATGGACCTAATAAATCAATTACTAAAATATTATGTAAACCTTCTTGACCAAAATAATAAGCATTTGGAATACCAGTAACACCATTTAATAATTTATAAGTTTTATATTCATCTCTTAATTGAGGAGCTTCAGTTTTTCTTGGTTCAAATTTAATTGCAACTGGTATTCCATTAATAAGATTTGTACCTTCAAAAATCACACCAAATGAGCCCTCACCAATTTTACTACCAATTTTATAATGTAAACCAACAACTTGATTAGATGAAGATGATGAATTAGATGCATTAATATTTTGTTGACTTGGATGTTGTGAAAGATGTTGATTAGATGGAGAATATTGTGGAATATTAGATACATTTGTATTACTTTGATAATTAGAAACTGTATTTGAATTTGCTGCTGCAATTGCAGCAGCAGCAGCATGATTAGTTTGTTGCATGGTGCCCATTGCAGCAGGCGAGTGGGCGTTTCTAGCAGACATGAGACGTATGCAGACGGTGCAGATGCGATGTAGGCAGCAAAGTTGTCTTAAGTAAAGATCTTAAATATGCAGAGAGAGGGAAATATGGAATGATGCTATTCTACAGCGGTCGTTGTTTTCCTTTCACCAACAGGAATGGGGAAAATGGACGAATTGGCGAGGGCGATCGGGCGATTGAGTGATTGAGCGAGCAACAGCCAAAAAGGCCAAATAAGCCAAATGGAACAAATAAGCCAGCAACAAAGCGCGCGCCTGAAAAAAAATGACAACAAAGGAAAACAAAGAGGAAGCAGCAACAGCAGCAAAGGAAGCAGCAAAGAGAGACAGCGGCAAACTGTTGAGTGGTTGGGTGCACGGATGCTTCCACCCCTCATCCCCCACCTTCCCTCTGTGCAGCCCTTCTTCCTCCTACTGCTTTCTTTCCTTTTAGCCCCCCCCCTGTCTTTGGCCATGGCGTGTCTCCGATGCAAACAACGTAAAGTGAAGTGTGGTGGTGACGCGGGCGGCGCAGGTGGCGGGTGCGCGCGATGTGAAGCTGCAGGTGTGGTGTGCGAGCCCGGCGGTGACGGACGGAGCTCTCGGGTGTCCAGTGGGAGTGTGTTGGCGATGCGGGCGCGGATCCATGAGCTGGAACGGGAACTGGAGCGGGAACGCGCCTCGGGCAGTGGGCGTGTCCCCTCAAGGCGAGCAGGACGGGGTGGCGGGGTGTTTATGGGGTACGAGGAGGAAGTGGAGGGTGACGGATACATGGGCAATCATGCCGGTGAGCATGCAGGCGAGCACGCAGGCCGACTGAGCGGTGACGTTGAGGTGGTGGCCAACATCAAGACGTTCTTCCAGTGGATGTACCCGGACCTGCACATGTTTGTGCCGCGCGAGACGTTTTTGGCGGACTTTTACACCGACGGCGGTGGCGGTGGCGGTGGCGGTGGCGAGTACTGCAGTGAGAGTCTTGTGTATGCACTCTGCGCTGTGGGGCGGGTGTACCGACGCGCCGGCCGCTGCGAGAGTGAGGAGTATTACCAACGCAGTGTGCGACGTGTACGGGGTGAGGGCCCCGGCGTCGCAGCAGTGCAGGCATACCTCCTGCTCGGGCTCTACGACCTCTACATGGGCCACGTCGAGAGTGCATGGGCGCACGTGGGCTGCGGCCTACGATTGGCAGCGGCAACGGCGCTGCACCTCGATGCAGACGGTGCGGACCCCGTGCGACAGCTGTTCCGGCGGCGCGTCTACTGGGCCGTATACGTTGTAGACCACTTTGCCAGTGCCGTGCTCGGGCGGCCGTGTCAGCTGAATCGTGCCGATAGTACAGCGGGGGAGCCGGCGGCAGTGCCCGACCTGGAGGGGATTGAAGAGTACAACTTTGGGCGAAGCCCGGAAGCGCTCGATATCAGTCGTCCACTGCGTGCGCTGGTGCGGCTGGTGGACGTATGCAAGAATGCGAATGTGACGAGCATATCGTCTGGCATGACACCCAGCACCGCCGCCAGTACTGCTGCAGCGGCCGTTTCACAGTGGAGGAGCGGCCTCTCGGGCGCACTACAATGGGATGTAGTATCTGTTGCGCAGCGAGCGCTGAGGCCACCGCAGATGGTGCATGTCTACTACTACTATGTGACGCTGCCCGTATGGGAGACGTGGCAGGTAGAAGAATTGCGCGCGGCGGTGCAGGCGTTTGTGGCATGTTACGTGGCGCGGGGGACGTGTCACGTGTCGGTGTTGATGGTAGCCGCTGTCGCCAGCGCGCTGCGTAGTTCCTGTTGCGATGTGGCGGCGCAGGCGGCGTTTGAAGAATTGTTGCGGGTGTCCAGGTGTCCGCTTGCCCAGCAGATTCTCAACCGGGAAGAGCGTGCCACCGCCGCTGCAGCAGCGGTGCGTGCAGCGGCTGAGGCTGCCCAAGCTGCAGAGGCTGTAGAAGCTGTAGAAGCTGCCGCGGGGGGGTTGACGCCGCTGGCACCGCTGCTCGACTTTGGCGGCGCCGACGACTGGGACTCGCTATTCCACGCCTTCGACAGTGGGTGGCTCAACTGACCGGCGCGCCGACGCCGCTGACGAAGCAGAGAAGAAAAACGGAAAAGAAGAAGAAAAAAGAAAAATGTTGGCCTCTGACGTCAAGCCGCCTGCACTGACATAACTACGCATCCTCTTCTTTTATAAAACCAACTCCGATTCCACATCCCCCCTGGATCAATAACCTTGAAATGATCTGCACACACACCAGCAACCACCATTCCGTTCGCCATCCGGAACCTCTTTTCAATCGCCACCCGCCACTTTAGAATGTCTGTGCCTCCATCCATCGCTGCTACTACCCCAGCTACCATTCCTGCACATGTGCACAAGCCTCCATTCACACTTTCCAAGACCTCGTCCATGGGTGAGTACCTCCGCTCGAACAAGACCCATGTAGACGCGCTTAAACTTGCGCATCCGCAAATCATGTCGCTTTCCGCAAAGGGCCAGACCCCACATACCTTGTGGATTGGATGTTCGGATTCCCGAGTCAGTGAATGTACAGCACTTGGTTGTCTCCCCGGAGAAGTGTTCACATTAAGAAACATCGCGAATGTCATGAACAAGGAAGACGTCTCCTCAATGTCAGCGCTACAATTCGCGATAACTGTTCTCAAAGTGAAGAAAATTATAGTATGTGGTCACACCGATTGCGGGGGGATTTGGGCCTCATTGAAGGATGAAAGTGGAGAAATGAAAAAGGACGCTTCATATCTTGATCAATGGCTTGAAAGAGTTAAAAAGGTTAAAAATGTCAATATGGATGAATTAAAAGAAATAACTGATGTTAATGAAAGATGTAAAAGATTAGTGCAGTTAAATGTCCTCAATTCAATCCATACTGTTAAAAATGACCCTTCTTTTATAGAATATCACAATAAAGGTGATGTTCAACTCTATGGTCTTGTATATTGTGTGGAATCCGGTTATCTCGATCAAATTCCGCTCGATGAACATCACAATGAAGTTAAAAATCAATACTAATTATAATTATTATTATTATTATTAGTTAATCCTCCTATATATATATATATATATCTGTATAAAAGTTTAAAACTCAATTGAATCGATATCAAATTCATAACTATCCAATGTAATACCAAATATTTTTGATGTCAAAAAATTAATGGATTTACTACCAGTTCTATAAAATCCCGCCCTTTTAAGCAACTTGACATCATTTTCTTCAAAATTGTAAATATTAACAGTAATTCTTTCAATTTCTCCATCTTTCTCCGTCTTTTTCTCCTTCTCAATAACATGATCTTTCAATAACATGGAAATCAATTCTTTCAATAGTTCAGCCTTAATATAAACTCTACGTACTCCATATCCTAAAATCTCAAGTTCCCCACCATTTCTTTTAGTGGATAAAAATGCAACTGGAGCATCTCTATAAACAATACAATATGTATCATTCTTCATATGTTTCACAATCTCCCTATCACTCTTATTCAATTTACTATAATTTTGTTCAATATTTTTTAAACCGGCATAATCTTTTAAATCAATTCCAAAATATTTCTCCAAATGATTTGGAACTTCTTTACCTTCATCTTGTAAAAATGTTGAAACAAATCTTAATAATGTAAATGATGATGCAACCACAATCAAAATGAAAAATATCATTTTAAATAAATCATCTTTAAAATAATCATTCTTAAACAAACTTTTTACACCATTCCAACCTCCATTTTTAAATGTATATTCAGTAAAATAGTCCCCAATACTATAATATGAAACAATTGACATAATACCAATTAATGATGATGTAAAGATCCTTGATTTAAGAATATAATTGATCATTTGTGATTTACGCACATATATATAATCCATTTGTAAATTAATAACTGCTTCACATTGTTCAGGTAAAATATATTGTGCATCAATAACAGATTCCTTTTCTTGAGGTAATGGTGCATTCATATATGCATCTTTTTGAACAACAGGTTTACGTTTAGATTTTTCAACAATATTTTTCTTTGAAGGGGTTGTATCAATAGGTTTTTGTTTGGATTTTCCAATATTTGGAATATTTAAACTTTTCAATATTTCATCAGCATTCTCAGGCCTACTACCGATTTCTTTCCCCTGATATAACGCTTCAGCGAGCGTTGGTGGTCTTTCTGGAAACTGTCCTTTAATCGGCGTCATTTGGTCTATTAAATGAAGAAGAAGAAGATGGTGGGGAAGGAAAGAGGACAGGAAAACTCCTATTCCAATCTTACAATTTGTTAAAAAATGTTCTACAATTGGCTTAGCCTTTGAAAATATCTCAAATTGGTAATACCGCACGTGCCGATGACTTGATGAAATTGATGTTCCTATTTCATTTTTTTTCCCTTTCTCTGCCTCCCCTCATAAAAAAAGACACTCATTGGGGATTCGAAGTGCCGCTGTAATGAAGTGACCAACTGTTGTTGGTGGTTTAACAATGAACTTATAACACTAGTTTGATGTGTGGGGATTCTTTATTATATCATTGGTTAAACGCAATCAGTTACTATCCAGCAGCAAGCTTTCCAAAAAAAAAGTTGAGTAAGATCTCTTTGTAAAGCGTGTCATCCTTATGCAGGGGCCATGCTAATCTTCTCTGTATTTTTTCGATTGACCATATGTCCCCGAGGGGACAAAGTTTCAAATTTTTATACACTTTCAACAACGCGGGTCACGTGATTGATACGGAAAATAAAATGTAATAAAAGAAGTATTAGATAGTATACAGGAGTTATTGAAGTCAGGTATATGAATGTAGATACCTTTAAACAAGGGGTTTGAAGTTTTTTTCAATAGGAAAATTGGTATAAGTAACTATTGTTTTTTTAAAATTCCACAAATGTTGTTCCAATTTTAAAATTTTTTCTGTTTATTATTATAAAATTTATGTCAGAATGCTTTGATAAAATACATATATACCTTCATCTACCCTTTCTACTAATGACTACTATAAGTCAGAAAATATACCAATCGAGTTCAAGTCAAAGATAAACACAACCACTTACCCTTTTAGGACGCGTTTCAAAAATTTCAATCATATTTCCAAATTAGGAATAAATTGGACAAAATTGGAGAAATATAATAATCAAAAATGATAAAAAAGGAAAAATGAGGAATTCTATAATGTAACTAACCTTTTTCTCCTATTCTACTAACGATTGATTTTTTCTCCCTACAAACCAATCATGTCAACATGCAGAGTGACAAAGGTAAAGAAAGAAAACACAACGACGAGAGCACGAGTGAAAAGAGAAATAAATAATGAAAAACACATTATTGTTAAATTAGAAGATGATGAATCAATAAATATGATTAAAATTGAATCATCAGATGAAGAATTCGATAATAATTTAGCACCAAAGGAATTGATGCAATATAATCTGAATACTCTTAATACTTTACTACAAACATTGAAACTTACAATTGAATTACCTAAATATGAATTCACGAGGAAACCAAAATTAAAATTTCGTCCACCTCCATGTACTGTATTAAATTTAAATAATATTAATTTTAATGATTCATTAGATGAACAAATAGAAATGGAAGATTTATATTTCTTACATTATGCATTAACATTTGCCAAAAGGACAGTTGTCATTACAGGTGCAGGAATTTCCGTTAATTCAGGTATTCCTGATTTTAGATCAAGTGATGGACTGTTTCAAGGATTATCAACAAAATCAACAGGTTCAGGTAAAAATTTATTTGATTATAATGTTTTCAGAAATACAGATTCAATTGATAAATTTGAAAAAATGATTGAAAAATTATATCATTTATCAACAATTTCTAAACCTTCACCTTTCCATCATTTAATTAATGATATTAGTAAACAAAATCGTTTATTAAGATTATATACCCAAAATATTGATTGTTTGGATACTGAATTATCAAATTTGGAAACTCAAATTCCTTTAATATATCAAAAAAATTCAATTCCAAAGACAATTCAACTTCATGGTAGTATTAAATTGATGAATTGTTCTAAATGTAATCATATAAGTGATTTAAATTATAATTATTTCCAAAATAGAAAATTTGGAGAAAATAAATTAATTAGATCATGTCCATCTTGTGAAGAAATGAATTTAGTAAGACAAGTAGTTGGGAAAAGACTTCAAAATTCAGGTATTTTAAGACCAAGAATAGTTCTTTATAATGAATTTCATCCTGATGGTGAAATTATTGGGAAAATCACAGAAAATGATTTGAAAAATAAACCAGATTGTTTGATTATCACAGGTACAACGTTGAAAATTCCAGGTGTTAGAAGATTAGTTAAAGAAATGGCTAAAGTTGTTCATTCAAATAAAGGTTATGTTATTTGGATTAATATCGATGAACCTCCTCAAAGTGTTATTGATTATGTCGAATATTTCGATTTAATAGTGGTGGGTGATTGTCAATTGATTCCAGGTTTAGTAAAACTTTATGATTATTTAAATTCTCCAATGCAAAAGAAGGGAAAGAAAATTAAATGTAATATATAATTATTAAAAGAAAGAAAAAAAAAAAGAAGTTTACATTCCTTACATGTGTGTATATTAGTTTTGTAATTTAAAATTTTTTTAAAAACAAAGAGATGAACAAACAAACAAACAAACAAATAATTAAATTTTACTTTTCATTAAACAATCCGTTTATTCATCATCATCATCAGGTAATTCAATTTCATCCTTTGGTTCCTTTGGTTCTTGTGATTCATTCCATTGTGTAATATCATCTATATGACTTAAAATCAATTCGACACTTTTATTGTTATCTTTATCACTACAATCCAAAGGTAAAAACTGCACCATTCCAAAATCATCAACCAATTGTGCAATTGCTTTATTTAATTTTCTAAATTTTTCATTACCTGTGATATAATCACCTTTATCTTCATCATTAACTTCTTCAAGTAAAGTTGGATCAGGATTACAAAATTTCTTAAGCTCTCGTTTACCAACAGAATCTTTAATTAAATCCACTTTAGATAAAACATTTATATGTGGTAATTCAAGGAAAATCATTGTTGACATTGCACTTAATGCACCTGAAAAAAATTTACCTCTATCAATAACAAATGGTGCTTCTAACAAATATGTACAACATAATCTAAATCCTAATTGTTGTTGCATATGTTGAATTAAAACAGGAACAACGGGGACATGTGAATATAATTCAACTTGTCCAGGACAATCAAAAATTAAATAATCATTATTATAATCACCAATTTGTTCATCCAACCAATCTAAATTTTCAAGTAAAAATTCAAAACAATAGACTAATGCACCATTTGGTCCTAACCCTAATTCTTCTTGAACATCACTTATCGATATAAGATCACGAATATCTATACTAAATGAGTATTCTGTTGGTTCTGCTGCTGGATCAAGGTTGACTAAATGTGCCGTACGTCCTAATGATTCCATATATGACATGACTGAGTTACAAAATGTAGTTTTCCCTGCACCGGCAGGACCTAAGGCAAGCACTCCAACTTTCGACATTGTGTATTGAAGCTGATATTTGTGTTTGGTTTAGAAAGAAATGACAAGTAAAAGTTAAAATCGAATTAATCATCAAAATTTGATGGGGGATAAAAAAAAAAAATATCAATAGAAATTTGAAAAAAAAAAAAAATTAAATACTATTATCATACATAATCACTTTACCAAGTTGTTTTGCCAAATTGTTGTTTGAAAATTGAAATTGTAGTATTTTTTATGCAAACATAACAGGGAATAATTTCTACATAACATTAAACACACTATTCTAATTTTTTCATAATTTAATAATAAAGAGAAGAGATGCAGATTATTCTTCCTTCTTGATCTTCTTGGTAGAATCACCTTTAGCAGTTCTCATTGCGAGTTTAATCATTTTTGAAAACCACATGAAGTTGAGGAATTGAAATCCTGCATTTAAAATGTAAACCACAGGTAATAGCCAAACAGGGTAATGACTTCTTTGAGGCCAACAGAGGAAAATACTCCAAATAGTTGCATAAACTCCCCAAATAATTCTTGAGAAGAAAAATGCAACAATTAAACAAATACCATTAATAGTAATTGTTTTACTTGACCACATATCCTTTGGAGATCTTGTAAACATCCAATGTAGTTGAACAAAAGGTGTACTCAGTTCAAAGATCAAGAATGAACACAAGTAAGGTTGACAGAATGGAGTAAATGTTGCACCGAAAACAAACAATGCACCAAATGCATGAAATAAAAATTCAATACCAAATATACTATAATATCCAATACAACAATAGAATAAATCCCAAATAAAGTAACCAACAGTAAATGCAGCGACCAGTTGTGCAAATGGATATGAACCTCTGACTGGATCTTCTAAAAATAAAGGATGGAAAAACATTGGAATACAAAATAATACTGAAATAGTAGATTGAACAATCCCCACAACACGAATATCATAGTTCAATTTACTCTTTGGATCCGATTTCTTCAGATCATCGTAGAATTTACCAAATACTCTAGAGTTGATCAATGGAGCAAAACACATCACAGAATGGAAGAAAAGAGTGAAAAATGCAACTTCATGCCAGTGGGCAAGGAACTGGTTGCTTGGATTGGCCGGGAAGGGGCGCAGAGATAAGAACGGGTCGGATTCAATGTACAACTTCATTGGCTTGGCATTCAATTAAGAAACACCCACAAAGCACTCCAGATTAATCACTACAATATTCAATACAAACCGTTTGCTTTTTTTTTGACAATTTTACAATTTCTATCACGCGACGGGGGGAAGTGGAGTTAATAAAATGTACTAATTCCACGGCACGGTCGGTGTATATGCCCCCTCAACGGACCTACTCTACAAGCCAGAATAACATCCAGTGAAGTTGATTCAATAAATAGATAAACAATGAAACAATGAAAGAAAGAAAGAAAGAAATACAAGCAGACAGGCAGAAAAGAAACTTACTATTCTTTATAGGCAGAGACAAACCCGTGAATCAGTGCATCGAGACCAATAGCACCTGGATCTGGTAAACCACCTTCTGAATCAAACTTGCGGAATTCCTCTTCCCCGACATAGGATGCACGACCGAATTTCGCTGCAAGCTTACGTGTACTTTCTGCACCTTCATGAGCAGCATCAGCCGCCTTATCGAGATCTCCAGTTTGGGCAAATGTATCAACGAATGGAATAAGCGTGTCCATTAATGTTCTGTGACCGACTCGTGCACGTGTGTATTTCTGTAAACCTTCAAGACCGGCCTTTACCGTTTTAGCAAATTGTGCCTTGTCAACATCTATACCACCGTCGGTTTTATCATCAACTTTTTTCAAGTATGATCCCATTGATGAGATGAAAATTGAATACAAACCACCAGAAGTACCTCCCATTGCAGTTTCAACCAAATCACCCAATTCATCAAAGAATTTAACACCATCTGATAATTCTAAAGTTTTATCCTTCAATGCATTCAAAATTTCATTAGCACCAGCAGCTAAAGTTTCACCACAATCACCATCTCCTGCAACAGTATCATAAAGGGTAATTTTATGTTCAACTTTCAAAACATCTTCACAACCTTTAATCAATATTTTTTCAACCAATGGACCATTAATTTTAACATTAGATTTAATATTATGAACTTCAGGAACTTCTTTAATGATATGATCACCTACTGATTCCCAATCTTTAGTTGCAATTGAAGAATTCCATGCAGTTGCAGTAGTTGGAGCATCCAAACATCTTAAAACCTCTTTACTTCCTGCCTTTGTGGCATTTAATAAGGTGATTGAAAAACCTGGTCCATCCAATGATGTAGTGAAACTACCTGTATAGATTCTAACTGGCTTAATTTTATAGATGGAATCCAATTTTTCAACGACAATAGATTGGATTGCATATAATTCTAAATTGGAAGTTGCACCAAGATTATTGATTAATAATACAACATCATCCTTGGAATTAAAATCGACATAATGTCTATCTTCATCATTTGGATCCAACAAATATGCAAGTAATGATTCTGCCAAATCTTCCACTGTTGGAATTGGCGAGACTCGTTTAATACCATGTTCGTTATGAATTCCCATACCAATTTCCACTTCATCCTTTGATAATTCATCTATTTTTTCCTCTTCATCACTACTATCCTCATCATTATGTTCAGTTGCATGGGATAATGGGATTGTAACTCTATCCAAAGAAGCACCAATGGTGACCAAATTTTCAATGACTTTGTGACCTAAATTGAGAACATCTTCAAAAGAAGCTGCATGATCATCCAAAACTGATTTGGCCCCGACAATTTTATGAACCAAACTGGTACCTGCCAAACCTCTTCTTCCAACCATACCATTTTTAGTTTTCCCAACAGAAACATCATCTTGAACAATCAACAATTCGACATTCAGACCAGCCGCTTTGGCTCTCTCGGAGGCCAATCCAAAATGTAAAATATCCCCCGTGTAATTTTTCACCACTATTATAGTACCTTTCTTTGAAGGCTTGGCATTGATCCCGGAGACAATTTGCTTTACAGAGGGGGAGGCAAACACATTCCCGCAAACAGCCACATCCAATAGTCCATCTCCGACAAATCCAAGATGCAATGGTTCGTGACCGGACCCACCACCTGAGATCACGGTGACCTTTTCCGATGAGCTATTGCCGTTGTATACCACCCGCTCACTCTCAATGTACTTGAGAAATGGGTTGGCGAGACAGACCCCGTGGATGGAGGTCCGGACAATGTCTGTAGTATAGTTCCAGTGTTTTTCAGAGGGCATCTTTGGCTAGCAGAAGTGTGTTGTCGCAGGAGGAGCACCCCCGGGAGACATCACTGTCGAGCCATCCCGGAGAGGGCGACCTCCCCAGGTTTTATACCCGGCGGCGCTCATCCATTTTCCTTTCTCACATTCATTTCCCCGCCTCTCACGCCCCGGCCTGCGCCACCACTGCGCCACTGCCACTGCCGTGGCCCAAAATCTCCGCCCCTTCGCTCCGCTCGCCTCCCCCCTCCCCAAATGATGACGTCGTGAGAGGTCCCGACACGGCAACGACACTGTCCAATGCCCCGATCTGCCAGAGATCTGATGAGGATCCCACACCATCCCACGTGATCCATGCTATGTTACTGCTATGTTACTGCTATGTTACTGCTAATGGATATTATTGCTAATTGAATACCCCGCAATATCAATTATAGGGGGGAAATGTTCACATGCAAGGTTTGGTTATAAGACATTATGTGTTTGTTCTATAAATATTGATATATAGAAGTATATATTTTTATTTTTATTTTAATATCTAGGCAAAGAATTTACCAAATGCAGCCTTCTCCTTGGTTCTTCTAGCCTTAAGAGATGCTCTAGCATCTTGGAGTGCCCTAGATATACCGGCATCTGTAGGTTGTAATTCATGCGCTTTTTGGAAATCTGCAATGGCATCTTCTTCATTATGACCTAATAAATGTCCGTTACCGCTTCTAAAATATGCCTTTGCCTTAGATTTGTCATCCAATTGTTCACATTCTAATACTTCAGTGGAATATTTAATAGTATCTACTGCATTTTTCAATTTAAGTGACATTAATGACATATTTAAATAACATGAAATTTGTAATTTCCAATATGAAGCAACATCTTCATCTGTTAAATCATAAGGATTATAATCTCCCATATAACTTTGTGCTTTAATATATTTATTCAATGCAACTTCTAAATCTCCCTTTTTAAAACATGAGGTACCAATATCTTTAATATTAGAAACTGCTTTAAAAACAGTTTCTGGCTTATTGATATCAACACTTGGTTCATCAGAGAGAATATCTTCATATTTATCACCAGATCCATCATCAAGAGTCAATGGATCTCCCTCATTTAAAACTCCACAATTGATAACTTTACAATCTTTCATTGGACGATCAGATTCACCAGTTTCAGTTCTTTCCAATTTTCTAACTACTGATTTACCTGCAATTACTTTACCGAAAACAACATGTTTACCATCCAAATGTGGAGTTTTCACAGTTGTTATGAAAAATTGAGAACCATTGGTATTTGGACCAGCATTTGCCATAGATAATAAAAATGGTTCATCATGTTTCAATATAAAGTTTTCATCATCAAATTTTTCACCATATATCGAACTACCACCAGTTCCATTAAAATTCTCATAATCTCCACCTTGAATCATAAAATCTTTAATGATTCTGTGGAAAATGGAATCTTTATATCCAGGAGTTTGCAAACATAAAGTTTTGAAATTTTCTGCAGTCTTTGGTGTAATGTCATCAAATAATTCAAAGCAGATTCTACCAATAGTCTTGTTGCCAATTGCAACATCGAAAAAAACTCTTGAACGAGCAGCTTTGTCAGACATGTTTCCTTTCTCTTGTGTGGTTGGTGTGCAATAGAATAGAGTTGAAAGGGAAAACTGATATCTTTCCAACCTTCTACACTGCAAACATCGTCGCCGGATAGAGAGAATCTCTCAATTTTTTCTTCCCCGTAACACCACGAAAATTCACCCGCCGTGGAATTTTCTAGAAGTGGACAAGTTTTAGGGACCCGTTTGAGCTTCCTTACCTTGGAAAGACAATACCCACACCCCGAGAATAGCAGCCATGGTCGCCGTTCCAGAACTTAAGAAGTATCTCGACAAGGAGGTTCGGATCGAACTGAATGGGAACAGAGTGGTGCAGGGGAAACTGTCTGGCTACGATTTTTTCCTGAACCTCACCATAAGCAATTGCGTGGAGGTCAAGTCGGCCCGCTCCGAACCAGAATATGTACAGTTAGGACAATGTGTCATTAGAGGTAACTCAGTCATCAACATCGAGCTTATATAGATTCTCCTTGGGAGGGAGAGAAAACAAAAAATATGTGTATAGTGTTATATTGGAACAAACAAAAACAAACAACATTATATATAGTGTATAGTACGGAACTTCAAGCTTTAGTTTTTCAAAAATGGTGCAGATGTGGTGCTTTTGTATTTACAGTATGAATACACAGGTACAGATCCATTTAAATCATCATCATTACCACCCAGCAATGTATAGAACCAGAGAGTTACAACATTACGCAAAGTGTCATAGATGAAACTCTACATTTCCTAATTAGGAAAAAAAAGAGAAAGACCCGACTGATTTTAATGTTGTAGGTTTATCTATCCGTATTCTGCGCCTCTTCAATCCTTATCTTGCCTTCTATCCCTTTCCTTCTCTTGTAATAACCACCAATGACTACTGGAATGTCGCAGAAAAACAGCTTGCGTTTCAACCAGACCCATTCATGTTTGTCTTCAACTTCCAAAACGGGAGAATTGTCAGTATACAATTGTGATCCCTTTGATACTGTTTATGTTTCAAATCCTAATGAGGGGACTATTTCATATGCGGAAATGTTATTTGCAACTTCATTAGTTGCCACTGTTGGTCCAGTTAATGTAAATAATACTTTGAGAGTCATCAATACACGTAAAAATACATGTATTTGTGAACTGAATTATAAAAATTTTATCTTAGATATAAGGATGAATAGGAAACGATTAATTGTTGTGTTTATTAGTCATGTGTTAATTTATGATGTTTCTTGTATGAAATTAATACAAAAAATTAATATACCTATTAATAATAAACTCAAATTGAATGAAAATGGTACAAATGATGGATCTTTGATTTGTGCATTATCTGCATCTAATAATTCTATTTTAGCTTATCAACAAGTACCGAGTAAATCACGCAATCTTTCTGAGATTGGAAATGGAAATGAAGGAGACGATGAAGATGATGAAGATGATGAAGAAGAACATGATGAAGAGGAACATGATGTCACTGAAACTAGTTATAATGATTTTAAAATGAAAAATAAAGATAAAGATCAAACTGGAAATATGATAATTTTTGATACAATACAAATGCAACCAGTTTCAATAATTAATTGTCATAAAAATGAACTTGCAGTTTGTACATTATCTGAAAATGGTTCCCTTCTAGCAACGGCATCATTTAAAGGTACACTTGTTAGGATTTTCAACACCAAAACAAGTAAAAAATTGTTGGAATTTAGAAGAGGTTCATTACCTGCACGAATACAATCAATGTCCTTTAATAATGATAATACCATATTAGGATGTTCCTCAAATAAAGGAACTGTACATTTTTTCCGAATTCCTTCTTCAATTGCAGAATTGGGTGTATCCAATGAACCAGATGGTGATATGATGTATTCATCTACTCAATCTACAGATTCTGATGGTATAGATACTTCTCATTCGGAATTCCCTAAATCTTCAACATTAACAAATGATGAAATAGAAGAAGTACGTAATCTAATCGATAGGGCTGACAATACAACAATGGGGACTTCAAAAAGAAAATCATCAAAAGAAAATAAATCCAAGACAAAAAGATTTTCATCATTGCTTTGGAATAAGTATAAACAATATTTACCAGATACAATTAATTCTCTAGTTGAACCATTAAGAGATTTTTCATGTATAAAATTATCAACAAATAATGTTGATTTGGTGAAGATAGGAATTGTTGATCGAACATGTTACATTGCCACTTCTACTGGGAAATTCTTTCAATACACAATCCCAACACCAATAGCAAATCAAAATGATAACATACAAAATTCAGGACTTCAAAATTGTGTATTTGTCACAGAGAGTCAGTTTTGAAATTCTATCTTATATTGTACGATTTACCTCTCTCTCTCTCTCTTTCTAGTTTGTTTAGTATACTATTAGTTTTTTAATTCAAATACTTGACTCTTTCCATATAGGTCAGGTATCCTAGCATTACTGGAAAATCGTTGCCCAACATGGTCATTGTATAACTAATTCTGTAACTGTAACAGAAAATTTTTCCCGATCGACGAGAAGTAAATTTGAACATTTTTTGACCAGTTTCGTTAAATTCACGGAACAGTTCAATTAATTAATTTCAACAGCTTATAAGTTTTGGGTGCACTTCATCTGATACACAAACTTAACAAAGGACATCTCCACATCGACATGTCTGGGCAGAGGAAACTTCAACAGTACGTATATTTCACACTCCTCCATATAGTGGGGGGTTTTCATTACTGGCTTAATTCATGCATATACCAATTTCACACTCAGAGTGGGGTGGTTTCTCATGAATACTCATAGCCAAGAATAAAAAATAGTTATTAGAAGTACATTCTATTAAATAAATCTATTTCCCATTGAATTAAATACTAACATGAGTATATAATGAATATAATATTCATTATGATTATATTTTATAGGGAGATGGATAAAGTCTTCAAGAAAATTATTGAAGGTTTAGAGATTTTTGATACTTTATATGAAAGACATGAAAATGCAAGTGGGTCACAGAAGGATAAACTTGAAAATGATTTAAAGAAGGAAATTAAGAAACTACAGCGATTTAGAGAACAAGTTAAAAATTGGCAAGCTGCTAATGAAATTAAAGACAAAGATCAATTGCTTGAACATCGTCGGTTGGTTGAAATTGCTATGGAAAAATACAAAGTGGTGGAGAAAGGTAGTAAAACTAAAGCATATTCCGATCAAAGTTTAGCCGCTGTTGATAAACCAACGATTGATAATGAAGCCATTGAATTTGTTAAGCAATCATTAGATAGTTTACAACAACAGATAGAAAGCGTTGAAGCTGAAATTGAAAAATTACAGCCCACAAAGAAAGGTAAAAAGAATTTCCACAATGAAGAATTGAAAAAGGATCTTGAAGAACTTCTTAAAGATCATCATTGGCATACTGAAAAGTTGGAAATTGTTTTAAGACTGTTACAAAATGAAATTTTTTCTGTCGAAGAAGTTATGAACATAAGTGAAGATATTACTTATTACCTTGATGAAAATCGAAATCCAGATTTCATGTTTGATGATACAATTTATGATGATCTTGATTTAGAGGCTGATCAAGCATTGATTAATGATATTCATGTCATTCCTGAAGACTCATCTAATTCCCCAGAACCTGAAATCTCACCAATACCCGAGGACTCTCAAAGGTCTCGTTCAATTGGACCACATACTACTTCTGAAAATACTTCAGACACAACCTCAAGATCTAACTCGGTTCATGTTAAACAAAATCAAGGGATATCGCAGTCATCTGTTGTTAATTCTCCTTTGAGTAATTCCAACAAATCTGATTCACTGAATATTTCACCTGTGATACAATCAATAGGGACATCACATAACCTTCAAACAACTCTGACAACATTGAAACCAGCACCAGTTCCTACAACATCGGAACTTAAATGGTCGAGTATTGTGACAGCATCTAAAAAGAAGGAAGTTTCTCAATCAGATAAATCACCAGTAAATTCAAATGCTTTAAATGCTGTTAGTGTATTGGAAGAATTAAAGAAACAAAAACCAAAGGAATCAACGATAATTTCTGATAATAATGTTAACTCATTATCAAATAAACTGCAACATGAAACTGTGATATCATCTGGAGAAATATCTGTACCTCCATCATCATATATTCAACCTGATACTGCACCTTCATCTTCTGATTCTGTCAATCCTGGAATACAAAACAAAACATCCTTAACTTCTACTTTAGAAATTCCTGAATCACAATTATCATCTAACAACAATGAATTTGAATTAACTAACGTACCAGTAACATCGGAGTCAATTACAATATCTCCAAAAATTAACAAATCTCAAGAACTTGCAGCAGCAACTGATGGTTTCCGATTCTTACCACCTGGTATTCAATCGTTTATTATCTCTATTTCATCGAGTAAAAACAAAACAAATAGTTATTATGACCCATTTCAATCGATTAACTATACACCAAACAATACCTATCCACTTGGATTGAAAGCTGTTCATTTAGCTGAATCATGGAATAGAATAAAGATTTCAAAAGATTTGAGAAAAAGTGTGGCAGATCTTGATTATGATTCCTTATTTTTTGGTTATTATTATGGAAGGTCAATCGAAGAAAGAAATGCTGCACATGAACTACTCACTGAAAAGGGCTGGAAACAAGAAAAATCAGGACGAAATTGGTTTTTCTCTAATAATTCTGTTTTCCATCCTGAAGGATTTAGCATTGGTGACTATATAGTTTTCAATGTTGATAAATGGTCGACATCAGAGCGTAGAAATGCTAGAATTGAAAATACTTCTTTAATATGAAAAGAAATTTTTCAATTCTTTGCTACTTCATATTGTTTTGAAGTATTTTTTTGTTTGAATTTGTTTTTTTTAAAATTACTGAAATATTGTTCTTGATGTTCCTTTGACCTATATTTGCTTAATTGTTTAAGTTAATTTTCCTTATTTTTGTAATGACACTATTCTTGTTATTCTTTGGTTGAAAAATTCGTTTATATTTGTGTATAAACTTAAAGATTAAGTGATACATAATTAAATAATTAAAATTCACATTTTTTCTTAGATATACTACATGTAATATAAACTCGTAATTATAATTAATCTATTTTCTTAGGAAGCTCTTATTCATCTTCATCAAATAATTTATCATTCTCTGGTTCTGATACATCCATGTCTGAATAGTCTTCCATTTCAACATCTTCATCTGATGAAGAATCAGAACTTTCATCACCTACATCTTCACCAGCTTTCTTTCTTTCTTCTCTCCTCTGTTTCTTCAACAACTTTTTCTCATTCTTCTTAGCAACATTAGCTGCTTGAGCCTTTCGTCTGTTTTCCTTTTCCTTCTTTCTAACAGCATGTTGTTGTTCTAGTTTGTTCATTTCAGATTTAGTCTTGGAAAATTGTGAATGATATAACACTTTACCATTGCATACTCCATCTTCAACTTTAATCAATTGTAACTTCAATCTTGGTCCGATTTCTGTTAATTTAACGGCTTTCTTTCTTTTGATAGAGTTTTGTTCAGGAGTTTTGCTTGCTTCTTCATCATCATCTTCATCATTCATATTTTCATCATCACCATTTTTACTTGATTCTGTGCTTTGAACAGGTTTTGTTAATGGTTTAGAGTCGTCAAGTTCTCTAACTTCAACAACAGCTTCTTCTTCAACTTCTGAATCTGATGTGAAACCAGCTTGTGCATATGGATCCAAAATAATGTCTGCAACATCTTTAGTTTTTGACAAATTTGGTAACTTTTTATTCAAATGACTCTTGATATTGATAAGTTTCTTGACGTTTTTGGAAACATCTACAAGTTTTGTATCAATAACATAATGTCTCAATTCTATTAAACCCGTTTCTTTATCTTTGTTTAACAAAAGTACACGTTGAATTGTTCCAACTTTGGTGTTTATTGGAGAAATTGGTGGGAACATATTTTGGAACATTGTCACAACAAGTTTTTCTTCTGGTGATGCATCCTTTGGATTGGTGAATCCATTCAGAACAAGTAGTGGTGGATTTAAAAATTCATGTGATGC
This sequence comes from Pichia nakasei, assembly GCA_030570355.1. NCBI lineage: Eukaryota > Fungi > Ascomycota > Pichiomycetes > Pichiales > Pichiaceae > Pichia > Pichia nakasei. Next base: position 540,965 of record JAJLVL010000002.1, read on the forward strand.
TGCACTTATAGATTTTGGATTTCTTTGTATACTTACAACATCTTTACATAGTGAATATTCCAAAATTTTAAAACTGATAGTTGGACCTCTTGGCATAGCTGACATTCTCAAATGTGTTGATCCTGTTTTTTCGTTTTGACTGAATAACATTAAATATGTGATACCCAATGGACCAGCCATAACGACGAAATCCTTCAATTTATTGGACTTTCTTTCACGTAAACGGATAGCTGTATGTGGCTGCATCATATTTCTCGTATCTCTAACAAGTTTGGAAAGAGTGTGATTTTCCAATGCTGTTCCTAAATGAATAACCATTGATCTAGGAATATTTTTCAATTCCTCCTCTGACTTTTTAACATGAGTTCTCTTCTTTTGCTGTATAAGATATTCGGTTAGTATATTCGTTCTGAAAAAAGCCCCCCTTCAAAAATGCTCCATTTGAAACTTACTCTTCTTCTTCCCATTTTTGTTTATCGTAAAATATCGTCTGTGGATAGAATATGAAACCAATCGGAGAAACACTTGCAAAGGAATGGAAACTAGAATATCATTTCTAAAAAATTTTAGTGAAAATTAATTTTTCACCTTAGCCATGTATTTTCGCATTTCTGGGATTTTTGGCTTTTATAAAAAATTTTTTTTCTGATTTTAATTATCTTTAGAATTTAAGCTGGAAAGGTTCCGAATGCCAACAATATCCAAGAAGCAATAATGTCTGGAAAGATCAGTAAGTCGCAGAAGAAGGTTAACCAGCAGTATATCAATGACTTGAAGAAAAAGCTTGCTGCATCAAATAAAAATAAAGAAGAAAAACATGTTCTAAAACCAGAGTCTGATTCGGAGTCTGATGATGAATCAAAAGAACACAAGAAAAAGAATGACAGTGACGGAAACGAAGCCACCGAAGAAGAGGAAGCAAATTTGAATAAGACGTTTAAAGATTTCGGTTTGAAAGAGGATATCTTAGATGCAATCAATCAACTTAATTTTGACAAGCCAACTCCAATTCAAGCGCAATCGTTAGGCCCAGCTTTAGAAGGTAGGGATATAATTGGTATAGCACAAACTGGTTCTGGTAAAACTGCTGCCTTTGCCATTCCTATTTTACAAGCTTTATGGGAAGCACAAACACCATACTTTGCATGTGTTTTGGCACCAACCAGAGAATTAGCTTATCAAATTAGAGAAACATTCGATGCATTGGGTGCAAATATGGGATTAAGATGTAGTACTATTGTCGGTGGTATGGATATGATGGAACAAGCTAGAGAATTAATGCGTAAACCTCATGTTATCGTTGCTACACCAGGTAGATTGATGGATCATTTAGAAAATACAAAAGGTTTTTCATTGAGAGCATTGAAGTTTTTAGTTATGGATGAAGCTGATAGACTTTTGGAATTGGAGTTTGGACCTGTGCTTGATAAGATTCTTCAAATCATTCCTAGAAAGAGAACCACTTATCTATTTTCAGCTACCTTAACATCAAAAATTGATAAATTACAAAGAGCATCATTGCATAATCCAGTGAAGGTTGCCGTAAATAGTAAATACTCCACTGTTGAAACATTGATTCAAACATTGATGGTGGTCCCTGATGGTTTCAAAAATACATATCTTGTACATATACTAAATGAAAACGTTGGGAAATCGGTGATTATTTTCACTAGAACCTGTGCCCACGCTCAAAACATTTCATTATTGGGAAGAATTTTGGGATTCTCTGCTATTCCATTGCATGGTCAACTCTCTCAGGCTCAAAGATTAGGAGCATTGAATAAATTTAAGTCAGGTGACAAAAGTATTTTAGTTGCAACAGATGTTGCTGCAAGAGGTTTGGATATTCCTTCTGTCGATTTGGTGATAAATTATGATATTCCTACAGATTCCAAGGCTTACATTCATCGTGTTGGTAGAACTGCCAGAGCCGGAAGATCAGGTAAGTCCGTATCACTTGTCACACAATATGATTTGGAATTAATCTTAAGAATTGAAAAAGTTATTAATATGAAGCTTCCAAAGGAAACCCCTAACAAAAATGAAATTCTAGCTTTGCATGATTCGGTCGATAGAGCATCTGCTGAATCTATTCGTCAAGTGAAGCTATTTCATGGTAATAGAAAAGTTCGTCGTTAGCTAGTTCACTATCGTTTGTAAATAAAATATAAATATAAATATGTTGTACTCTCTGATCGTTAGTTCCAGTCCGCAAAGGCATATGCCATTCACGACAATACATTACCCTGAATCATTCCTTGTATTGACTGACCTGACCGGTAAATTGATATTAATAGTTTAGATTATCGATTTTTATGGGGCACATTACGTAACCCGTGTAATGTTATATTACGTGAAATAAATTTAACTAGTTAATATGATCAAGTTGGTTCTTCTTGTAAACGGGACCATAGTTGTGCTTATCGACACAGCGAGAGAGAGAGAGGGATATTTGTTTGGAAGCAGTTGTACATAAAATGCCCGCCCACGATGCACCGCTGAGTTTGGAAGAGATGCTCATGCAGAAAAAGCGAGTTCCACAATCATCCAAGGTTAATAAAACAAGATTTCTCACCAAAGCGCAAAGAGATAAGTTAGAGAAAGAAAGAGAGTTAACTGTAATAGATAATTTAAACATCAAAAAGGTAGATAATAAAATACAAGAAATTATTGAAGAATCTCCCCAGGTCAAATCAAATGAAATTAGGAAACAAAATTCCAATAAGAAGTTTAAGTTTGAGTGGGATGAATCAGAAGATACCTCCAACGATTCGTATTATCAATACACTAATAATACAAACAAAACAAGTACAGAATCTTTTGATCTACCTTTTAGGAAAAAGAAGCTGAAAACAGATGAATTAGATAATAACAATTCACATTGGAGTCGAAAACCTTTAGATAAAATGACTGATAGAGATTGGAGAATTATGAAAGAAGATTTTGATATTTCAGTTAAAGGATACAACAATTCTAAGTTAATACGAATGTGGAATGAAACGGCAATCTCACCTAGTATATTAAAGCAGCTTAACTTCTTAAATTACAAAGAACCAACGCCGATCCAAAGAGCAACGATTCCTTTGGCAATGGATGGAAACGATGTTTTAGGTATTGCAGAAACCGGTTCTGGTAAAACATTGGCATTCTTAATACCAGCCATTTCTTATATATTGAAACTACCAACGGTTGGTCCAAATGAAAGTCCTTATGTTTTGATTTTAGTTCCAACAAGAGAATTGGCCCAACAAATTGAAGCACAATTCCAAAAGTTTTCGACTTCTTTAAAATTCAATGTTGCATCAATTGTTGGTGGGCATACATACGATTCAAATATTGAAAAGCTAGAAAAAGGTGTAGAAGTGCTTGTTGGAACACCGGGTAGATTACTTGATATTTTGAAAGAAAAGTTTTTAGAGCTAAACAGATGTTTCTATTTAATTGCAGATGAAGCAGATAGAATGATTGATATGGGATTTGAAAAGCAAGTTTTGGAAATCATTAATCAGCTTCCAGAAGGTACTACTAATCCTTTTGTAACCAAAAATCCAAAGAGAACTACTATGATGTTCACAGCAACAATGCCTCCTAGTATTAACAAGATGGTAAGTCAATATATGATGAAACCAGTTACGGTGACTATAGGTAATGTCAATAATGCTGTGGAAACGGTGAGACAGGAAGCAATTCAAGTTCCTGAAGATGATAACAGGAAAATGGCACTGCTCAAAAATATTGTTAGAAATTACATCCCTCCAATCATAATATTTGTTAATTACCAAAAAATGTGTGATACATTAGCCCAATTTTTAATACAAAATAATTACAATCCTATTGTTATGCATGGATCCAAAACCCAACAACAGAGAGAGGAAGCCATCATGAAAATCAAAACAAAGCAATGTGATATTCTAATTGCCACCGATGTTGCAGCAAGAGGTATTGATATCCCAGATGTCTCATTGGTGATCAATTACCATATGACAAAATCCATATCAGAATATATTCATAGAATTGGGAGAACTGGTAGAGGTGGAAAACACGGTACAGCAATTACATTTTGGAATTCTGATACAGATGCTGATGTAATTTCTGACTTGAAAAATATTATTTCTAAGAGTCTAATAAGTAAATGTCCGGATGATTTGAAAAATGATGTAAATGTAAATTCTTTCAAAAATATAGAGACTTAAATAAATCAACATGTTCAAACATTCTCGTCCTCACTGCTACTATAGCCGCTAACGATACCTCCTGTAATAATCTTAGTAGGGCCCGTGATATTTTGTTTTTCTTCATAAAGTTTGAATATCATTTCTTCTTGTTGTTTAGCAGTCGAACTTTGATCATCAACAACGTCTTTTAGTTGGTCTTTTGTTATAGTCTTTTGTTTTTTATTGTCTTGCTCTTTCTTAAGCTGCTGTAATATTTTTCTGGCAGCCTCAACAGAGAGTTCATTTTGTTCTTCATGTTTTCTTTTTCTTGAAATAGAGCTTGTATCTTCATGAGCCCAACGTATATTTAAAATTTCGGTGTTATCACCAGAATCAATACTTTGACAGTACATAGCTTCTTTAGCAAACTGAGCTTGACTTTCAAGTTTATAAGTGATGAATGCAACATTGCTTTTTTCAATTGTACTTATCAAAGAGATATCCCCAAACTCTCCAAAACTCTTCTTCAACTGTTCTTCAACATTATTCATATTTAAAATTTTACCGACATATAAAGTTTTGTTTACTCTTCCAAATGATCCAATACCGGACATATCTTCCCGATATTCGTTAAACCTCTCTCTTCCAAAACAGTCAACGGTTGGTGAAAAAAAATCCAGTTCGGTGGGTATTCGATGTAAAAATTCACAATTCTTACCATTAGAGCAATATCCTCTAGCAAAGTACAAACAAAAATAATTTGTTCTATTAATCTGACCATCCTCAACGTATCTATCTGCCTTTGTATAGCCACTATCTCTTTTCACATTACAACGATGTTTTGCATGTGTTAAAACCCCCTTTCCATTCGTTTCACCGCCCGTCCATTTTCCATACCAAACATTAAAACTTTGTCCAGTTTGTTCAAGAGTACTGTTTTCAGAAACCTTTGAGGGATCCAATTGGCATCTTGCCGGTTTTCTGGGTGTTTTCGCAACAGCGGCCATTAAGTTGTTGTATCCCGCAATTAACTGAGCTTGTCTAAGTTCAATGTTTTAAGAAGAAAAAAAGGTAAACTTGTAGATTTTGGGCATGAAAAAAAAAGAACATGATAGATTTGTCGTCAAAAATAATCACAATGTCACTAACGCCAATATTAAAGTGCCAATTCTACATGATTATCAGAATGGTTATGATACATCTTTGAATACATTTTTAATTTCAAAATTGAGTTAAGAGATGTACATTCAAAAGAAGGGAAGATTGCTCAATACTCGGAGCCAGGTTACGGCTTGAAATTACGGCTTGTACGAATGGTGGAAATGACAAAAGTTAAATGCTCCAAGCGATATATTACTTTCACCTTTTGAAGCTGGGAAACTTTACTTAGTGGTTGAACAGGTTTGGTGCCGGTGGAGTGATGATAATGTAACAGCTGGGGACACTTTGTAGGCGTAAGAAATTTGCAGGATCAAATTGGCTGGACATTCTTGTCCAGCATTTACCTCCGGAGAATAAAGTTTTTCTTTATTGGGATGGATCTTTTTACTTCACACAAGTTGTTAATGAAGATGTAGTAAAATTATGTCCACAACATATCAGATCGTACCCTAACGACAAGTTGGGGTCATCCCGTGGCAGTCGGCATTTACAATATGACTCGCCAACAACTTTGCAAGAACAGACCTGTAAACACGTACATGTACACGCTCATATACAAATAAAGGGCATCGTTGAGTAGTTTATCTCCCTCTCAAAGACTTGTCTCTTTGTTGCCACCCTCTGACCGGCTTGTGGCCCATGAGTTGTGCCAAGGTTATATTACATGACAACAGCAATAGCGGAAATAAATTCATTTGGAGATTTCAGACCCCACAAGAATTTAAAATCAGCCATGCAAATGAGGTCCTGTTTGCTTCTGTACATACTCACATATCTATTTCTGATGCAACTGAGCATCTTAACGGGAAACATAGTTATACATAGAACGGCGACATGGCGAGAATAAAATCACCCTATGACTCGATAACGTTTGAAAACCCCCTATCTCTTCGAGTGGACAACAATTATCTCTCCATTATGTCAATTTCACCATGTGGAAAAGACGCTGTTTTAGCTGGACGAAAAGGATTGCTTGTTATCGATTTAGACGATCCGTTTGCCCCACCGAGATGGCTACCTCATGAAACTTCGTGGGAAGTAGCCGATGTACAATGGTCTCCACATCATTCAAAACCGTCCTGGGTTGTTTCCACATCGAATCAAAAAGCAATGGTTTGGAATCTAGCAAGATCATCAAACGACGCAATTGAATACGTTTTACACTCCCATATTAGAGCAATTACTGATATTCATTTCCATCCACAAGATCCAGAAATGTTGGCTACATGTTCTGTTGATTCTTTTGTGTGCGCCTGGGATTTACGTTGTCCTAAGGAACCAGTTCAACAATGGTCCGATTGGAGATCTGCAGCCTCACAAGTTAAATGGAATTATAAAGATCCCAATATTATAGCTTCATCTCATGACAACATCATAAAAATATGGGATACACGGAAAGGTGCCATTCCAATGAAAAGTATTAAGGGTCACGACGCTAAAATCAATGGTTTAGACTGGAGTAGGGAAAATAGATATGAATTGATATCATCTTCCAATGATATGTCTGTCAAATTTTGGTCATTTGATAAAGAATACGAAAAACCCGTATATACAATAAGAACGGATTTCCCAGTTTCCAAAGCAAGACATGTACCATTCGGTGATCATTTATGTGGTATTATGCCGTTGCGAGGTGGGAATAATTCGATTTATATGGTTGATTACAAAAACAAAACTGGAGAATCGGGATTGAATGCATCATACAAATTTAAGGGACATCATGGAAATGTCAAAGATTTTGTATGGAGAACACGACATACGCCTAATTCTACAGTCAATGACAGTGAATTTCAGCTAGTTACCTGGGGTTCTGACAAAGACTTAAGGTTGTGGCCTTTAAATGATGAAGTGTATGATATTTTTAACTATAAAAGAAATGTTCCATTAGCACCCGGAGTGAAGCTTCCGGAATTTGAGTATAAGTCCTATAGACCAGAACCCGAAAGTACAAATGAAAATAAATTAAGTATACGAAACAAATTAAACTATCAAATTTCTGACAGAAACAACAATAACTCAAGAAACGATGGCGAATTTAATCACCTGAACTGGATTTCTGGTATTAAATTTGGTAAATCTGCCTTTCAAAATGCAGAAAATGACCCAAATAGTATAAATTACGGTAATATTAGTAGTCAACCACTAAATTTAGGTGAAGAATTTAGTAACATTGGTCACAAATTTCCAAAACTGAGATTTGAAAGAATATCAGTGTCTACTGGTGTATTAGTTTTATCTTTAAATGGTCCCTGGTCACCTGATAATAGTGATGATTTGATATTTATTAGAATAGAGTTCAACTTTCCTAAGGGATATCCCTCGATAGATGCTGTCCCTAAGTTTAAGATAGAGGAGACACATGAGCTGAAAGGTGAAAAAAAGGAAGAAATTACCCAAAAATTGATGGAGATTGCAATCAAATTTTGCTCACAAAAACGGTTTTGTTTGGAACCATGTTTAAGATTTTTATTAGGTGAAAAAGTTGACTTGGATTTAGAAATTGATGAAACGGTAGAATCTTATGGTATCAGGTATGGAGAAGATGAAAATCATAGTTCTCTATCTGCAAGTCCTGATGTATCCGATCTTGAAAGTGATATTAGTGATGATAATGAAGTAATAGTTGATGATGGTGGCGCAAAGGAAGAACAAGAAGAAATACCTGGAGAAAGAAGTAATGTAAATATTGTTCAGAATAATATGAAGAAAGCTTCTTTTGATAGCACGCCAGTTTCAAAAGGTTGTGGTGCAATATGGACCCCAAGTGGTCATCTAGTGTGCTTTTTCATTTCGAGAGAAACAGATTCTGGACAACAGCCAATCAAGTTTGGACAACAAGGATTTAGTTTGGTAAGAAATTTAAGAAGAAAAAATGTTTCCAATGGTTTACAATTATCCAAAAACAAATTTATTGATGGTACCTTGTCTAATAATAATAACAGTGAATTCAGTGATTCCGAATCTGAGCAATCCGATGACAGTTTATCAAATGATTTTGACATGTTTCAGCATGATAGACTATATAGAACAAAAGTTCCAAATTTATTGAGAAACATGAACATCAATAATATAGATTCAACCCAATATTCTGCAACTGCCAAAAGTAATCCAATGTCGGCCTTAACAGAAAGATCGCATGCAACAAATACGTCAAAACACCATCAATCTAAAAATATTGTCAAAATATATGATTTTAGATACTTGATACCAATAAAAATGGAATTAGCATATGAATATCGAGTTCTGGGTGATGATCCTCATCTTTTAGCAGAACATAATGCATTAGTTGCAGATAAGTATGGATATACAACCATTAGTAATTGCTGGAAAATATTATCAGGTATATTAATGAAGGATATAAAAACTGATCAAAATAACACATTTGAAATGTTGGATAAAATTGGTCAAGAACTGAGCGATACAAATTTAATTAATAACTATAGATTTTATTGGGGGTATCATCCATTTGGTGGAGTATGGTTAGTGAAGAAAATTTTTGAATACTTTGAAAAAGTCAATAATATACAAATGCTTGCCATGTTATCATGTATATTATTTGAAAACGATGTGATTCGGAATCATATACATGTTCCAATAAATTCTCCTTATAGTAGTAATCTTACACAAGAAGAAGGACAGAGATCGATTTTACGGAAAGGTGGTGGAAGTACAAGTTCCAGTCAGAAAAATGGATCATCGAATATGGGAGCGTTTAGTAGCTTTAGCTCTCAGCTTCCTAGGATTCAGAGTACTGTTTCTTTTAACAAACTTGGTTCGAAAAATGCACCAGTTAGTTTGGATAATATTATGCAGTCGGGACAACATCGGATGCCATCTATTAGTACATTATCCTCATATGAATATGACAATAAAAGTTTCAAGAGCTCGTCTCCAGCAGGAGATATGGCCTTCATTAATCAATCGAATAATATCACGAAATCTCATAACCGCAGAGGTATTAAACATCAAGGCTCGATCATTGCTGAGTATAATGGAAGCATGGAGAACGAAAATACTGCTGTTATGAATCTAAACAATAGCCAAACTAACCAAAATTTGAATTCAAACACGAACTTGAAATTGAATAATAATATGAGTTTCCCATCATCATATAGCAATGGAATAAACTTACCGGGCCAACAAATCAATACGGTTAATAATGTTTACATTCCACCAAAGCTGACAGGAAATGTTTCAAATGCATCATTTCAATATATGCGCTCAAAGACTCCTATAAAAACAACACATAACAAACTGATAATGGATCAGATGCCAATTGTTAACATTCAGTTAAAGAATGTTTTAGAGTTAGATCTTTTTGAAAGTGAATATTGTACAAACATTGGGTCATTTGTGAATGTCAATGATCTCAGAGAATATCGGTCGGAATATGCATCCATTCTGTTTTGTTGGGGATTGCCAACAAATCGTCTTAAGATATTAAAATTTAACTATAATTCCAATTCAACGGAAGAATATGATAATAAAATATCTGATTTCCAAGAGCACTATGGGGAAATCGGATGGTGTGATGATTGCAAAATTGAAGAAAACGATACTTCTAGAGACATATGGAGGAAATCGCATGATAAAAACAAGTGTAGTTACTGTAACCTAACTGTTACCAAGCGACTTTCGGTATGTACCAATTGCAATCATATAATGCATGACAGATGTGCGATTGTTTGGTGGGAAGACGAACAAATGGACCAATGTCCGAGCGGGTGTGGATGCATCTGTATGAACAGACATCTTTAATATAAGAACATTACGTAGATCTATAAATTAACTTAAGAAAAAGTGCCGTTGGTGATATGAATGGACCAGTTTTCCAAACTACGGGCTGATCTGATCGATGCTGATGGGGCAACATGAGACAATCAGATAAAAATTATGATGATAATTTTCAGGCCCACTTTCCTTTGTTTTTTTTTAAAAAATTATGTTTGCACCTTTCCTGATAGACAATCCATTAGTTATCTAGCTTTAGGATTCGAAGATTGGCTCTTGAGAAGTATGCCCACGCCAAAGCTGAAAACAGATGGGAGGAGGAAGATGTTTCGGGCCATCACCTCACGTATTTCACACAATAATCGCACAGAGAATGACGAAACAAACGATAATTCGACTGTTAGCAACGATGAACTCAATGATGTGTATCCGACATCTGGTATGACACGCAAAAACCATATAACACTACCATTTGCTAATAACACAGCACAAACGCAAACACAAACACAAGCACAGAATCAAGTACACAATCAGCAACAATTACACCTTGATTTGCAGCAACACAGTAAACACCAAAACGTTGGCCAAACAGAGACAACATTTCCTGCTCCAGCAACACAAGGAAGCGAAGCTACAAACAGCAACAACACAAGCTATTCGTACTTGGAAAGTGTCAAAAAAGCACCATCCAAAAAACGTCCCCACTTTAATCCTAACGATTCCACCTCTCCAAGTGTAACTATAAATGGTTCTTATGCTAAAATACGAAATTGTTTAACGATAAAGGCCAAGAAAGTTCTTAATAGTGCATTGAACAATGATGTTAGTAATGTTGATCAACAGCATTTTCCAAAAAGTGGTAATATATCTGGTATTACCAATGACTCGCCAACTACAGAAACTTCCATTTCCACAGATATGTCATTTATGAACAGGAGTAATAGTTTGCTTTTAAGCCATGTAAGTGTGAATGATATGAATGAATACGATTACAAAACTTTTAGCACAAATCGTCCACTAAGATTTTCCAAGGTCAAAGCATTTGAGCAGTCAGAGATGATGACAAAACAATATTTTTCACAATTAAAGTCAGGAACAAATGATAAAATTGTTTATCAAAACAATGATTATCAAAATGAAAATAAACAGATTGAGGAAGAGATAATAGTGCAAATTCCAGAAATGTCAAAGAAAGCAACAGGAGCTCTGCTGGGTTATGGAATTGAAAGTAACACACCCACATCCAATCAACTTGATGATGGCATTAATAACCACGGAATTTTGAAAACTCCAGTGGAGAAGCGAATGTACCTTATGAAAAGCAAACTTCGTCAACTGTCAACGGAGGAACTTAAAGTAAACAAACTGCATACTACAAGATTATCAAATAGCTTTCAAAATACGGGCGAGTTCCTAAAAGACTTAGATTTGGAAGAAATTGAATTGTGGGAAACAATGGACGAAGAATTTGAGGCCACGTTAAATCATATGCAACGTGAGCATCGTGAAAATCAGAGGCTTCGAAAACATTTGGTTGATGAAGACACTCTCAAGAATGTGTCTCGCATCATGAGACGTAACAAACAGTTGAGTAGGAGAACCACGGCTATTGAGAACTCCGTCAGTGTGCTATTACGTAAGCGGGCGAAAGATATTCTACAAGACTCCCAATTCATTTTGAACACTGAGATATGATGTATTTTCCTCATAATTGGTCTGTATAGAAGATAAAGCTGGGATGTCGGTTGGGATATCGAGTGGTGGGGTTGTTTGAGTGTATTGCATTTTTATAAAATTTGTGATCTCTATTGTATTATACAGAGGAGGCTTGTTTGTAAAAGAATCGCAGCGAAGGTATTCTTTTTGGTGAATATTAGTAAATTGACCTGTCTGCCAAAATTAGAGAATCACGTTTCAGGTGGCAACGGTTTCTTCTTTTAATGTTTAGTTTGCGGGCACTGGCACAATGAATGTCATTAAGCTGCAAGTATGTATATTGCTTTGTACTTATGAGGAGGAAGGAAAGAATCTGGTGTTGAGAAACTTACACTCCAATTGACGAATAAACATCAAATTTTACCTTAATTCAAAAACAAAAAAAAAAAACAAAAAAAAACATATATACTAACAATATCCAATGTTTTACAGAAAAAGTATCCCATTTTAGATCAATCAGAGTTGTTCTCTTTGATCGAAGATTTTAGAAATATTGATATTGATGAAAATGGATGGGCAGATAAAAAGGAAGTTATCGATAATGTCTCAAAGAGCGGTAAAGCATCTTATGATGAAGTTAGAGAGGCTTTAAAAAATGTTTCAGTGGATGCATCTGGTCATGTTGAGTTAGACGATTTTGTTGAATTAAATGCAAAATTAAAGGAAATGAAATTGAATGCATCTTCAAGAAATGTTGGCTCTGCTACAAATACCAATATTGGTTCTTCAGTATCTATGGCGGGCGCTGACAATAATGAAACATTTGTTCGTAATAAAGCCAAGGTTGTCATTGGTTCTGGTAGAACTATGCATACCATTGATGATGAAGAACGTATTGAATTCACAAGACATATAAATTCTGTCTTAACGGGTGATCAATTAGTTGGCAATAGATTACCATTTGATTTAGACAATTTTCAATTGTTTGATGAATGTACTGATGGTTTAGTTTTATCTTCATTGATTAACGATTCTGTTCCTGATACTATTGATACAAGAGTTTTAAATACATCCAAGAATGGTAAACCTCTGAATAATTTCAAATTATTAGAAAATGCAAATGTTGTTTTAAACTCGGCAAAGGCAATCGGTTGTGTTGTCGTCAATGTTCATTCTGAAGATATAACTGATGGTAAAGAGCATTTGATTTTAGGTTTAATCTGGCAAATTATCAGAAGAGGTTTGTTGAGTAAAATTGATATTAAGCTTCATCCTGAATTATACAGATTATTAGAAGATGATGAAACACTAGAACAATTTTTAAGATTACCACCTGAGAAGATTTTATTAAGATGGTTTAATTATCATTTAAATGCTGCTAATTGGAATAGAAGAGTTAATAATTTTTCTCAAGATGTTGCTGATGGTGAAAATTATACCATTTTATTGAATCAACTAGCTCCAGATTTATGTTCAAGATCCCCATTACAAGAATCTAATTTACTCAATAGAGCTGAAATGGTTTTACAAAATGCAGATAAATTAGAATGTAGGAAATATTTAACACCAAAATCATTAGTTGCTGGTAATCCAAAATTGAATTTAGCATTCGTTGCACATCTATTTAATACTCATCCAGGATTAGACCCAATAGCAGAAGAAGAAAAACCAGAGATTGAAGATTTTGATGCAGAAGGTGAAAGAGAAGCAAGAGTTTTCACATTATGGTTGAACTCGTTAGATGTCAATCCACCAGTTGTGTCATTATTTGAAGATTTAAAGGATGGTACAATCTTATTAGAAGCATATGATAAAGTTATGCCTGGTAGTGTTGATTGGAAGCATATTAATAAGAGACCTGCAAATAATGAAATGTCAAGATTTAAAGCTTTAGAAAATACCAACTATTGTGTTTCAATTGGTAAATCAAATAGGTTTTCTTTAGTTGGTATCGAAGGTTCTGATATTTTGGATGGTAATAAAATGTTAACATTAGGATTAGTGTGGCAATTGATGAGAAGAAATATTAACAATACATTAAGTTCATTATCAATTAATGGTAAAGAAGTTTCTGATATGGATATTCTTAAATGGGCTAATAATATGGTTGCAAAGGGTAACAAATCATCAACTATTAGATCATTTAAAGATTCATCAGTGGCTAATGGTATCTTTTTATTGGATGTTTTACATGGATTAAAACCTGGATATGTTGACTATGATTTAGTTACTGCTGGTAATACAGAAGAAGAAAGATATGCAAATGCTAGATTAGCTATTTCAATTGCTAGAAAATTAGGTGCATTGATTTGGTTAGTTCCTGAAGATATTAATGAAGTTAGAGCAAGATTAATTTTAACATTTGTTGGATCTTTAATGTCGTTGAAACTTCAGTAGTCGCCTCTTCTACAAATATTTGTACCATTTTTTTTTAAAAAACCTAAAAAAAATGGTTATTATCATGTTAACATTAGTACAAAGCAGATTAGTGATTTTACAATAATATTTTGTGTTTGTGTATTGTATTTTAAAATTAATAATGATTATTATTCTGAATTATTTAGTTCTAGTATTTACAATTTGATTCTTTAATTTTTCATCCCATTCAGCAGTGAGGTTTTCAAAATATTTTAAAACGTCATCTTTACCAGTTGAATCAATTTCATCAAGTTTAATATATTCTTCCCCATTCCAACGACTTGCACTACCATATTTGATGGTTTGTAAATCACCAGTTGACGGATCAGCATATAATGATGTAAATATTTGAGAATTTGCACCTATCCATCCGTGAATATTATGCCATGGTGAACCTAAAAATCTTGCAATATAGAAAAGAAACAACATCCCATAATAGGTCAATGGATTGAGAAATTGGAAAAATGAAAATGAGGTAACTATTCCTGGGTGAGTTAAGTATTGTTTAATTTTATATTTTTGAAGTAAGTTTTTGTATGTTGCTAAATGTATCAAATCAATTAATCTCTTAGAACCTTCATAACTTTCATTTGATTTTAACAATTGTAAATCATCCATTGATAAATAAGAAGGTTTGGACATTACACTACTTATCCAAACTATTCTTGGGTTGGATGAATTCTCAAACAATTTATAATCTATTAATTTGTGAATAAAATAATAAGGACCAAATACATTGGCTTGGAAAACCAAACCTAAATTATCTCTTGATTTCACACCAACTTTTTGAATTTTATAAGTTGGATAAGTGACACCTTTGATGGGATTTGTACAACATTCTACCGTTGCACCTATCCAATCAATTCCCGCATATACACCTTGTGCAGCATTTAAATAGATAAAATCGATACATTTATGATTTTTCTTCAGTTCATAAACAGATGATAAAATTGAAACCATATCTGTGAAATCCATCAAGGAATAGTCGAAATCCAATATTCCTGTTCTTTTCACTTCATTGTTGTTGTATTCTACCAATTGTGCAATTGTTTCATTCGCTTTAGCAAGTGTACGTGATGTGACTATAATAGTGAGCTTTGTGTTTAAAGGAATCTCTTTAATGAGTCTCTGCGCAATCGCCGTTCCTAAATTCCCCGATGTACCAGTAATCAGTGCTGTGACATGATCCATATTTGCTAAGTCGCCCATCGTGTATGTAAAAATGGATTTGTCTTGGGAAAAAGCATCTATTCTTTGTAACCAAACAGCTGAGAGTCTGAAAGCCAAGGATACTGTGCTCTCCTTCGTTCCGCCATCAAATAGTGTCATAAGTATACGAGACACCATCTTTCGATAGCCGCGGGTCACGTGAGACGCGTGTTTCAATTCTCTGCGGTGCCCACACACTCCAAAACGGTTTCATGTTGGAAATCTGAAACAGAAAAAGGAATTCTGCTAGGGAAACACAATGCTTTTCCATGGGCCAGTGCCACAGGTAAAATATATATAGAAATGGATGGGATATTCATATCAGTTTTGGATTCTATATAACAAATTACAATTATGATGTGTATTTAGTTTATCGAGTGTTACCCTTTTCGTTTCATTGACTCACTCGATAGGTTATAACACGTCGACATCTATAATACACTTGATATATATTCGTTGATACCATGCAGAAACAAGACTTTGTGTTTAATATTAGTGACTATAAGGTGATTAGTGTTATTGGACAAGGAGCATATGGTGTAGTTGCAGTTGGACATAAATATAATAGTGATGAAGTAGTTGCAATTAAAAAAATTGAACCTTTTGAACGGGACTTATTTTGTCTTAGAACTTTAAGAGAAGTCAAGTTTTTAAAACATTTTAATCATCCAAATATAATTAAAATTTTAGATATACAAAAGCCTACCAGTTTTGAAAATTTCCATGATGTTTATTTAATTCAAGAATATATGGATGCAGATTTACATACAGTAATTAGAACTCATCAATTGAGTAATAATCATATGACTTATATGTTATATCAATTACTTAAAGGTGTCAAATATTTACATAGTTGTGATATTATTCATAGAGATTTAAAACCAGCAAATTTATTAGTTAATGAAAAATGTGATTTAAAGATTTGTGATTTTGGTTTGGCTAGATTTGAAACAGATGTTACAAAGGATAAAAATACATTTTTAACAGAATATGTTGCAACTAGGTGGTATAGAGCACCTGAAATTATGTTATCTTTAGCACAATATTCGAAAGCAATCGATATATGGTCAATTGGTTGTATATTAGCTGAAATGATTTTAAGAGAACCAATTTTCCCCGGTAAAGATTATCGTCATCAACTTTTATTAATATTTGAAGTACTTGGTTCACCAAGTGAAGAAGATATGGAATGTATTAAACTACAAAGGGCAAAAGATTATATTAGAGCACATACAAAAAATCAACGTAAAATACCAATGAAGAAGATTTTTCGAAATGCTGATCCATTAGCAATTGATTTTATTGAAAAAACTTTAACATTTAATCCTTCTAAACGAATGAAAATTCAAGATTGTCTTGAGCATCCATATGTTTTTGAATTTCGTGATGAATCAACTGAAATTAATGCTGAGAGTATTCCAAATGATTTTTTCTTCTTTGATAATTTCAAAGAACAACTTGAATTGATTGATTTGAAGAGAATGTTGTATGCTGAAATTGTAACAGATTGACTCCTTCATTTTCCTAGTTTTGTTCTTCCTATTCTTTTTTTTTTCTATTCGTTATTTATGCAGGTGACACTTATAATATAAATATATATATATATATCCATCATGTGTAAGGTATCAAAGGTTTACAACTCCGAAACACGGGATCTATTATTACTGGTAAATCTTGTTTTTCTCTACTCCACTATAATACAATAGTGGCATAAGAATGAACCAGGTGGTTTGAAAAGAGCAGGAGTCCCGATGTCTACCACTACGGGTTGTACCTGCATAACCTTCTTCAAAACGGAAAGAAGTACAGTAACAATACAGTAAAATTTTAAGGGATTGCGCACATAATAATAAGACAATGCAGAATTCTGAAATGATGCTCCCCCACAGCGAAGCAAAATCAGTATTTGTTTTTAAAAATGTTCCGGGAGATTTTAAATAATAACAAGATGACCCTTCCTTCTCATCCTTTTCTTTTATTGTTATATTTTTTTTTTTGCATCTTTAGTATAACAAACAAAATATGGGTATCTCAATCACATCAAGGAAAAGAAAGATGTTATTAACTGCATCTGCAGTGGTGGTCACTTTTTTCTTTCTGTTTGTTTCCACAAGTAATACTCTGAAAACTAAAAATAACATAGTCATACCTGATATCATCAAAGGTATGGATATTGATGGTTCTCCATTGAAAGATCCATCTTCAGGTTTGGCAGTTGAAACAGATGCTTCCAAATTGGGTGATACTAAACAAGTTATTAACGCTAATGGTTTAGTCACTGGTAAAGAAGGAATTATTGATGAGAGTAAAGTTAAAAATGTTGAAGGAAAGAATGCTAGAAAGAAAGTCCCATTAGTTGCAGGTGATCCAACAAATATCAAAGCCAAGGCGAAAATATCCGAAAATAATTCAGGTACAAAATCTGGTTATATTTCTTCAAATTCAAACAATGACGTTGATGATGGTATTTCGAATGGTATCAAGGCTGATAAATTACTTGGATCTAATGGACAAAAGGAAATTCATGATAATGAAATTAATTCCAAGAAAACTACAAATAATAATGAAAAAGAAGTCAATAAGTTGAACAAAAAAATTATGCAAGCACAAGAAGATGCTGAAAAGAATGGACCAAGTAAAGATGAAGGATCCTCATTTAATCCAAAACATGAATTTGATAACATTTTGAGTAAATCACCTGTTGTCATTTTCTCAAAATCATATTGTCCATTCTCCAAAAAATTAAAACATTTGTTAAAGACTGAGTATCATATTACACCAGAACCTGTTATTATTGAATTAGATAACCATGAAAATGGTAAAGAATTACAAACACATGTTGGTGAACAAACTGGTAGATTCACTGTGCCTAATTTCATTGTTGGTGGTAAGAGTAGAGGTGGTGCCGATGATATTCTTGCCTTACATGACAACAATGAATTGGTTGATTTATTCCATGCTTGGTCATTAGGTGGTGCTCAAATGAAGAAGTTGAGTCCAAATTGATTCATTTAGTTTCAACCACTTCTAATTTGTTTTATTTTTTTTTATTATTAATCTAACATATACCTTTATATTTTTAATCAGTTTATATATCCCCTATTATTATTATTATTATTATTATTATTTTAATTATTATTATTGTTGAAAGTAATTTTGTAAACACCTTTTTGAATATACGATTTCATCAATTTACAATTTACACCGCCACTTTAGAAATCTGGAAAAAAAATAATGTGTGGCTGAACAAATTTATTTAATAATAAACTTTTAATTAATGTCCCTTCACATACATGCATATATTCTCCTTTCCTTTTTCATTTCTGTAATTATATCACAGCTACTACAATGGTTGTGAAAGCACCAGAATACACACAAAAGGGAATTAAAGAGCCAAATGGTACGATTATTGAATTAGCAAAGAATTTGTCACTTGAAGAACATCCAAATGGTGGATACTTTAAAGAAACTTATCGTAGTAAGGAAGAAATAATTGAAACTAATCCAACAATCACTTCTAATCATAAATTAAACACTGTTATAAATTTCATAATGACATGTAAATCACCAATTGGACAATTTCATACTAATATTAGATCAACTACAATTCATATTTTACAAGGAGGTCGTGGGAAATATGTTTTAATTAAAACAAATGGTGAAATTGAAGAATTTATAGTTGGATTTGATTTAAAGAATGGAGAAAGATCACAATGGATTGTTGAACCAGGTACATTCAAGAGTTGTTATATTTTACCAATTGAAGGACATGAAATTTCATCAAATGATTATCTATGGGTTAGTGAAATTGTTGTACCTGGATTTGAATTCAGTGATATGAAATTTCTACAGTACGAAGATTTGGTCACGAAGGTGGATAGTGAAATGGCTGATAAATTGAAGTTTCTTTTATAAAACAGATCGGAGAATGTACATGTATATTGTTTATGATATATAATCAATACTTAATAAATAATAATTAACATGCCTTAATTCCAAAAAAATAAAAAAAAATAAAAAAGGGTGTGTAAAATTTGAGCCTCTGTCATCACGTGTTTATAGGGGGGTCTGGTAACCCTCACACCGCGCCAATGGGTAAATAGCTTTTGCGCGTTTCAAATTTCCGTTTAACCTCACAACATTTTCCCCCGCGTAGCGTGACTGCGAAAATGACGGAATTTGAAATTTGCAGTAGTGAGGAGCTGAAAAATTGAGAAAAAAATGAAAATTCCTGGCAGAGCGAGGATACTGTGGGTGGGTGGATGATTTTTTTTTTCATAGTAGCGTGGAACATTTTGTATTGTAGGTTTAGGTGTTAGATTGGAAATTAGAAGGATTTCTTACTTGATACTTTTTGAACTTATTTTGATTTCACAGCAGGATTTATCAGAGCAAACATGACTACTGAATTAACCGTTCAATCTGAAAAGGCTTTCCAAAAGGTACGCATATCTTACGAATCAACTGAGCAATACGTTTATGATGATGTGTGGGAATATATATACATGATAAAAATGAAATATTATAGTAAAATGATGGAAGTTTAGTATTTTCAAACATTTGATGTAACCAGACAAAGTTTCAAAAGAGAGATTATGATTATTATAATTCTTATTAAACTACTATTAGAACTTTTGAAAAATATTGACAACCAAATAATTGATATACCAATACATGACTTTTAAAACAACTATAATAAAAAATAATCAATATCATGAGTATAAATTTTACACACATTATCATATCATTAATAAACTTATAAATACGAACATTCATACTAACATGAAAATCCCCCTTAATTTCTTCATTTTATTCTAGCAACCACATATTTTCACCAACCCAAAGGCTAAGGCAACCAGAAGAACCAAGAGATGGTATAAGGATGTCGGTTTAGGTTTCAAGACCCCAACCAGTGCTATTGAAGGTACCTACATTGACAAGAAATGTCCATTCGTTGGTGATGTTTCTATCAGAGGTAAGATTTTATCTGGTGTTGTTGTTTCAACTAAGATGCACAGAACCATCATTATCAGAAGAGAATACTTACATTACATTCCAAAATATAACAGATACGAAAAGAGACATAAGAATTTAGCAGCTCACGTTTCTCCAGCTTTCAGAGTCCAAGAAGGTGATAATGTTACTGTTGGTCAATGTAGACCTCTTTCTAAGACTGTTAGATTTAACGTTTTAAAGGTTACTTCTGCAGCAGGTTCTAAAGGTTTTGATAAATTCTAATTTATTTGATTAATTAATTAATTAATTAAATAATTCCAATAATCTCAATTATCTTTTGAAAAATTACTGTATCGTTTGGATTTTATAAAATTTATGTAAATTTTAAATTTTAAACAATAATAATAAACTTGAATGATATTCAATGAATTGCTAAAAAAAAAGAAATGGTATGCTTAAATGTAGAATAATAATATCATTAACCTGCTAAATAAAAGTTTGATAGTATTTTAGATGAATTATCCTTCGTTAATTCTTAATAGCGAGGTAAATTGTTTATACTAAGAAAATTGCTTATTAGCGTATGAAATAGTAAGGCCTCGCTAATATTTTTTTTTTGTAAAATATGACATTACGCTTCTCATTTTCACTGTGTGCAACACACTCTTGGACTTGTCTTACCCGGATTTTACATATTTCAAAATTTTAATAAAACGGATAACTGATAAGAGAAGATAAGCTTCAAGTATGGAGATTAATGAGGAAGAGAATAGTTATGACATTACAGAGATAGCTGCTAATGTGGTGAAGAATGTTGGAGGTAACATTGATATCAATGTTGATGTCGATGTTGATGTTGATGTTGATGTTGATGTTGATGTTGATGTCGATGTCGATGTTGATGTCGATGTTGGAGATGTTAATATTGATTTAATTGAAGTTGGAAAATTAGTTAATGCCGAAAAGGAGAGAGTTGGTAATAGTAATAATAATGGTGGTGGCGGTCATCATAATGAGACCAACTGTGCTGATGATGATGAAATGAAATTCAATATAGAAAATTTGGATATTTCATTAATGAAACATGATAGTAATGACAGCATGAAACATGATATTAATTTAAATATAAATAATGAAGTTTCTGATAAAGATGGTAAGGTTAAAAATAAAAATTACGAAGATGAAGAAATATCAAGGCTTGAATTTCAGCAATGGACATCAAGATTTTTAAATGAAGGAGAAGAAATTGATCATGATAGGTCGAATATTGATGTTAATATACTTGATGATAAAGATGTAGGTAAAAGGATAATTAGGGAAGATTATGAATTTCCACAGACTACCGCTGAACATTTTATTACAATTGTTGAAGAAGAAAAGAGAGAATTAAATCAGAAAGTTATGAATAAAGAAGAAAATATCAAATCTATTGAAGAGCAAAGAAATGTAGATGATGTAGCTGTTAGAGGATTGGAACGTGATAGAAATGTAATAATAATCAACAATCAAAAGAATAATAATGATGGAAAGGCAATCTCAAATATTAATATTAAAAATGAATCAAATAATGATCATGAAATGACGGATGAGATTACAAATGAAATTGTTGATCCAATATTATCGAATATGGATAATGATGTTCATGTTGAAGAAGCACGGTTGGTTGCAGCAGTCAATGATGCTGCTGTTCAAGCAGTTGCTGCTGTCCAATGGCAGAAAAGTAAAGAAATTGAAGGTAAAACAAATGACATAGGTAATGGGAAAGGAGTTATACGAGGTAAAATCTCCAACTCCAATAATAAAAGAAACGGAGATAGGGTATCGACTGAACAAATAATGTTGGCTGCATTGAATGCACGTAATGAACTAGATGGTCTTGATAAAGAAATGAAGAAAATGGAAGATGATAAGAAAAATGAGATTAATGAAGGAGGGAATAAATCTAAGGATAAAAATACCACCACATCTGTTCTTGGAGGTAGGGCATTTACGGATAAGGAATGTGCAGCAATTGAAGATTTTGTTGAACAATATGAGAAACTTGAAGGATTAACAAGAAAACAATTTGTTCAACGAATTTGGGGTAATGAACGTCGAAAGGATGGATTTTGGGAAGGTGTTCAAACTGTTTTACCATATCGAGGACGAGCTTCATTATACAAGCATGTGCGGCGAACATATCATGTATTTGAAAAACGTGGGGTGTGGACGAAAGAGGAAGATCAACAACTTGCTGTATTGGCAGAAGAACATGGTGCTAAGTGGAAATTAATTGGTGCTACTTTGGAAAGAATGCCTGAGGATTGTCGGGATCGATGGAGAAATTATGTCAAGTGTGGGGCGTCTAGAAACACCAATCGTTGGACAAAGGCAGAAGAATTGCAATTACAAGAAGCTGTTGCTATTGTTGAGAAAATGGCCAATAATAATAACAACAAAGAAGAGGAAAATAATGATCTCAATACCCAAGACACAATTACAATCAACTGGACACTTGTCAGTGAGAAAATGCAGGGTAAAAGATCACGAATCCAGTGTCGATATAAATGGAACAAGCTTTTAAGAGCTCGCAGTCTTGTCAAGCTACGTACTATGGATGATGAGACCCAGAAATGGCTTGTTAGACAGTTATGCCACCTGTCTTCTACGAGAGAATTCCACGCTGATGTTGATCCTCCTCTCGATTGGCAGACTCTCGCTGATGATGCCAACAAGCTGCCCACTAATACTAATGGGGGTCCACATTGGACTGGAGCCGATCTTAAAACTTACTTTTCCCGACTGCGCCACTCCTTGGGCGCTGAGTGGCGCAGCCGTCCATTTGGAGAGGTTGTGGCTCAGCTGGATGCGCGGTTTGCGGCGGTGCAGCAAAGGCTTAGCGAATTGTAATTTTCCTTCCTTCTTTTTTTCCTTCTTTTTTCCCTCTTTTGTTTGCGATAAATAGCCGCCGATATCCCCGGTCTGTTTTTGTGTACACACTCTTTTTACCGACACGTTATAGGCCTTTTTTTCCCACCCGTCTACATTTGAGGGTATATTTTGGCGTTTGGGCTTTCCGATCTACCTAGCAGGCCTCTATATCCCGCCCTCCAAGAACTCTCTGCTGGACCTCTGAAAACTTCACAGTGGGAGAAAAAGACAAAGAAAGAAAAATTTCCCCGGCTGTCTTTTCGTTACTGTGCAATTTCAACGGTGAGCATCCTCGTTTGAAAGTTAATTATATCAGTTTTTTATCACTATATTATTTCAAAATTGGCATTGATATTTCTATCAAAAATATTTTTTTTTTGTTCTGACAGTGACACTAAAATTGGTCCGATCTTGTAGTATTATCATAAAGAAGGACATTTCGGTCAAAAACTATTAATCTTTGAAAACCACCCTTATCTCCTCAAAACAATGGAAAAGCAACCCCGCAAGCGTAACAGGGTGCCCATATCATGTGTGATTTGTCGGCGTCGTAAAGTCAAATGTGATAAACAAAAACCTCAATGTCAAAATTGTATTAAAAATAACGTTCAACATTTATGTCATTATCTTGAACCAAAATGGGCTCATCCTTCTCCCCCACCTGCCGATGATATAAATCATATTGATTCAAAAAATGATAATTTAAAAGATAACCAAATTTATATAAAAAATGAAAAAGAACAAAATTCTTCATTAGTTAATCGTATTGATGAATTGCAATCAAAATTGAAACTTCTGGAATCTGAAAATTCACAATTGAAAGATCAAATTAATAAAAATAATCATAATAAAGAACTTAACAATGGTTTATCAACAAATTCTTCTAATCTTACTAATGCTACAAACAATTCAGATGATGAACTTCTAGATGTGATATTTAACTCCAATATACTATTCATTGCAAATAAGAATCTAAATTATAATATACCCATAACTTATCAAATAAGTGTTTTCTCTTGGATGTTTATCGTTAAAAATGATTTGTATCTTAATGATCTTTGGTTGAAAATTTTAAAACTAAGACAACATTATGAATATTATTACAATAGTAAAAATTCACTTGACAAAAGTTTACTTTCTCATTATAAAAACTATAATAACAAATACAAAATTAGTTCATCTACTTCGATTATTCCTGATAAAAAAACTTCAGAACATACAAGTAAATTGAAAAAATTCCTTGAGAATTCTTTGAAATTGAATAATAAATCGGGCACTATTAATAATAACAATAACGATAATAACAATAATGATAATAATAATAACAATAATAACAACACTGCTAATTCCAATAGGAATAATAATAATAATACTAATTCCGAAATTGAATTCTCGGACTCAAAAAAGAGTGATCTGAAACTAAAATCTCAAAATGTTTGCCCTGTGACTGGTGTCATTGGTGTTTGTCCAATTGGTAATAATGTATCCATTTCAACAATTGGTGTCAATAACAATAAAAATGGTATTAGAACACCAACTAACAATCAGTCTCCAGTTAAGAGGGAAAGAAAATCAAAACTGACAAAATGCCCCATCTTCAATACTGATTCAGAATCAAATTCTCCAACTTTTCCTTCACGTAAACTTGGACATAATTTAAATAATCTTTTAACTGATACATTAGATACAATCAATGATAATGAATTAAATTATGATAATAATGGCAATGGTAAAATTTGTCCATTAATGGTTGGTGATGCCAAGGCATTATTCAAGGAAAAATTGTCTAAAATGAATATTAGTTCAGTTAGAAGTTCCTACTCATTCCCTGCTGCTTCTCCTTCTTCTACATCTTCTTCTAAAAGGAAAATACCAATTATACCATCTGCTCCTTCAACCCCTATGTCTGAAGTTAATTCAATGTATACTGATAAATTGAATAATTTTGTTCCAATTGCAATGAAACCTGACTCAATTAGTTCAAGACAAAATAGTATCAAGCGTAAAAATTTTGATTCAGCTGCTACTCCTGAAAATGCAAATACTCCACCAGGCAATAATAACAATAATACAAATAAAAGAATAAAATCAACATCTCCATTGACTATAAAATCTATCAATTATAACAACACTAAACAGATTCTTTCCATTATTGAACAATATCTACCCACTAAAAAGATTGTTGGATTATTAGTTGACAGATTCTTTGATAAAATATACATTAATATGCCATATGTTGATGAAATCTCATTCAAAAACAAAATATATTCAATTATAAATAATACAAATTATAGCTCAAATTTTATCAGTGAATCTAACATTAATTCAAGTTTTAATTTCGCAAATCAGAAAATTAAATTAAACTCAATAACTACTCAATATTCTGATGAATTTTTGAATCTTTGTCTATTATTAATAATTATAAGATTAAGTTGGTTATCTTTACCTGAAACTGCAATTGATGGTCTTTCTCAAAATGATTTGTTATTGATGAAACCAGAAAATTTCATTTCATTTGTTTTGATTGATTTAGTTAAAGAAATTTTTTCAAATTTGAAACTTTTATCTAAACCTTCTATTGTTATATTTCAAGTTGGTTTATATTTGAAAATTTATTCCACATTATCTCCTGAAGATGGTTTTGATACAGATGATTCATATACGAAAAATAATAGTACAAATACAACAAATAAATCATCAAATGGAGATCCTGGAACACCAAGTTCAACATCTCCAAATAACTCAAGCTCTAATAATACAAGTAAAAATACAGATTCAAATGAATTACTGAATATGAACTCTCCAAATTATATATCTAATTTAGTACAACTGGCATATACAATTGGATTAAATAGAGATCCTTTGAATTTTAAGAATTTTTATTCAAATGTTAATGATGATAAATTAACTATTTCCAAACTGTTTAGGAAAAGACATTTATGGAGAAAATTATGGTATGGGCTTTTATTTGTTACAATTGAAGCCAATTTGAGTCTTGGTGATTATAAAAAGGGTTTACCAATTGAACTTGATCTCGATCCGACTTTGGGTAATTCCGTTAATAAAACTTGGGATTGCAGATTACCTGGTGGTATTGAACAGGGTATATTGGAGAAAATTTTTGAAAATGGTAAATTACTACAAAGAGAATTATGTGTTGTTCAAAATTTTAGGGATTCAATTGTTTCTTACAGATGGATATATAAAGGAATGAAATTAGTTTTTATTGTTGATACACCTCCAAAGATTAGTGAAGTAAAAGTTATAATCGATAAATTGAACGATTTAGTTTCTGAAAATTCAAAAGTTGGACTTGGTATTGATGCAATCATGGGTGAAGGAGAAATTGTTAATCCATTTAGTGCAAAAAATTCTTCAGTCTGGATTAAAAAATATTCAAAGCAGATCAAAATTATGAGATTGAAAATTCATTTAACAGTTAAAAATATGATTTTTACTTTGAACTATTTGTTGTTTTTAAATCATGAACAAAAATTGAGTAAATTATTAGGTCAAAAGAAAAATTCAATTGATAAAATAAAAAAACAACACAGATATATTGAAACATTCTTTGAATCTTCCCTACTTTTATCAATTGAGAATTTTAAATTGTTCATTCAATTTATGGATAATTGTAAGAATGTTTTTCCTAATTATGCAACCGAATTGATGGTATATCCATTTTTAATGATTTTAAATCATCGATCTCATGAGTTTTTGATTTCTTTAATTTTAAGAATCCAGCAAAATTCTCCAATAATTATTGAAATTTTGAAAAAGAACAAAATTGATTCAATGGAATTACAGAAGCGATTATTTGCTTATTTAGAAACCTTTATTGAACGTTTGGATTCATTGACTAAAAATTATTATTATGCATGGGTTTTAAAGAGGTTGGTTAAATTTTTTTACAATATTTTGACCAATTCACAAAAAATATTCAAGCTAAATTTTAAGAAGATGAATTCCGCTAATGATAAATCAACTCTTCTGAAATCTAATAGTAACAGTAACGGTTCTAACAAAGCAAAGGAGAAAGATTTGGAAATTCATGTTGATAATAAAGATATTTCATCTGAAATTCCCTATGATAACAATAATAATATTGTGAAACAAGAAGGCTCATCTAAAAATGATTCTGATAACAACTTCAAATCAGCATTTGAAATTGCGTTTGGTACATCTAAATTACCACCTGTTACTGATTTTACGCATGATGATAGAAGAGAAATTAATTTTAATCCAATTATTAGTAACTCCGATATTGTTGATAATCAAATGATTAATTTACAACACCCAACGCAAAATTTTGAAACCAATGAAAGTTTGAATAACTTAGCAATTAATTCTGATTTACAAATTTCAAATCAACTTGCAAATCAATTGCCAATGAACATGAACGTTAACATGAACATACATGATACAAACATAAATACAAACCAAATGCAATATCAATTCCAAAACCAAATTGATGAGAGTATGGAAGTTAATAGATTAATGGAAAATCTGTCTAATTCTTTACCAACCGGTATGGATAATAGTTGTATGCCTGTGGCATCTTCCAACATTTGGGGAAATACATTAAACGAATCTCCAAACATTATGAATAATAAAAATTCACGTGAAAGAATTGCTGATTCATTACCGGAAATTTTTGATGATGACTTTTTGCATGATATTGTAGGGTTAGGAGTCGGTGCTATTTCAACGAACGTCGTTGGTCTTAGTCGTGGCCTGAGTTCAGATGGCCATCTTCAAAATAATACACTAAATGGTTTACAAAATAATATACAGAATGATGATTTTAGCCCTATGAACGGTGTTAATAATAGGTCACTGGATGATTTGAATTCTATGAACTTTATTGCCAATGAAAAATCAAACAATTTATTGTTCAATAGCATATTGCAAAATCAAAACAACAATGAAATTACTAATGGTGAAATGTATAATTCATTGAATGAAATAGATTTTACAAATGTTGATTTGAACACTCCTGTTGATAATCTGGTTTACAATTTTGATATAGGTTTAAATGATTCACGTAACTCAAATACAAATAATAAAACTTCAAAACCTTCATCGGATGCTGATTCCGGCTTGAATAATTGGAACTTTATATAACCGAACATTAAAATAAATAGGTTTTGTATTTATTTCCTCCCACCCTAACACTTGTGATTACTTTTTGATGTTTAATAATAGATTAATGACTTTACTGTACCATATAAGCTTATGTAATGAAATTTGTAATATAAACTTCCACAAAAAGTTACGTAATATTTAGTTTATTTCTAGGCCCCAAAGATTTATCTAAACTCCGAGAAAAAACGGCTTTATGAATTCTGACCAAATGTCGGTACATATTTTATTTTAAAAAAAAATGGTTAAAAAATAGAACTATTTAGGATTCGTCTTAAAGTTTCATATCTGTTTGGATGGTTTGAAAAACCAAAGAGCAGTTTTAAAACAGTCTCTATATTATGAAAAGGGAAGCATTTAGCATGTCATTCCAAACCAATAATAAAATTGATGCACAAGATAAAGATGAAGGTAAATTGAAAAGAAGTCATTCCACTGAAAATAATGACACAAATGATCAACCGAAAAAGACAAAATCGAAAAGAAATAGAATGACATTATCGTGCTCTATGTGTAGGAAGCGTAAGACGAAGGTATGTTTATCAAATATGAATAAAACAGATAAGACAAATACTAACTTAGTTTGATACAGTGTGATCGACAAAAACCTTATTGTGGTTGTTGTATTAAGGGAAATTTAACAGATATGTGTGTATATAGTGATCCTTCGTGGGCCTATATTAGCGGGAAAAACATCACGTATTTAAAGAAGCAACAGGATAATTTTGAATCAAAAACTACAAATTACAACAGTCGTAATAATTTACTCCCCAATAGTGATAAACATAACGTTAAATTACCTGCACTTGAACAAAATGGATTTTTCAAAAATAGAAGTTTAATACATGATGAGATGAGTAAGTTTAATATTGAAAAGCATGGTGAAACGGATTTTAATAATTTTACAGTGGATAACGTAAATCGATTGGCATCTTCATCTATTGCAAAAGACGATGAATCTTCAAGAAGTATCAGAAATCTACCGTCTTTGATAAACACAAACCTTGCATTACCCATAACTGGAACTCATACATCAAATTCATTTCATAAACTGCCTCCTTTGGATTCATTACCTGTGGATTTATCAGATGTTAGGGGAGTTGAAATAAAAAATGCAAATTCAATTGGACACATTTTACAAAAACTAAAGGATGATAATTCAGAAAGTATAAATTCTATCAAAAATCAAAATAATCTGCAACCATTTAATGCAGAACGACTTTCCAAAATGAAAAGTTTTTTTGATGACTTTAAGAATCCCGTTAAAGATCCTAATAGATTGGCATATGATGTTCTTTTTCGGAATGCTGATATATTGGGCAAACATGGTGCCACAACTCCAAAAATATATAATAATAAAAATGAAACCGATGAAGCAGGAAATGGTAATAATACTTTTGGAGTAAATGAAGATTCCAATCATTCACCTTTAACATCTATAACAGAAACTAAGATTTTCAAATATTTACACGTTGAATCAAATGACTCGACAAGTTTCCATGATGGATTTGTTCCGATGTTATACAATTTTGCCAGAATCAGTAATTTGGGACCATTGTCATGGCTTTCTACAATTTTGAAAGATCCAATGATAAGGCCAATTAGGGATCAAATTATCAAACAAAAAAAGGAGAATTTATTCAAAGCAACAAATGAAACTGAACATAATTATGAAGATAGATTTTTCAAATATTTAGGAGTTGACGATATCATTCCTTTAAATATAAACATGCAAAATCCTGATCTAAATCCTTTCTTTGATGAAGATAATGAAATAAAATTAAAAGTTTTACCCCAAAAATCAAACTGTGGCATTGCTACCCTTATAACCGATATTTTAAGAGTTCTACCCACTAAAAAAATAATATGGATGTTAATCGATAGATTTTTTACTAGAGTATATCCATTACATCCATATGTTGATGAACACATATTCATGTCAGAAGTTAAAATTTTACTTTCTTCTGATGAAAATATTGATATACATTCAAATGATAGGTTTGAAAAATTAAATCTAAACAATAGACTAAATTTTGCAACAATTGGTTCATTATTATTGATTTTAAAATTTGCAGAACTTTCACTCTTAATAAATTCCAAAAATATAGAAGGTATTAAAAGAACTGAAGAAGAAGAATTTTTAATTGCACATCCATTAGACAAGGAAATAACTAATGTTTCACAAAAATGTTTGAATCTATTCAAGTTATTAAATAGATGTGCCTTACCTGTGTTTCAACTAGCTTTATTAACAAAAGAATATGAGGATATTAGTGGTTTAGTTGATGGGAGCAACAATGATTCGCATATTTTTATTTCTGTTTTAGTTCAAATGGCTATAAATATTGGTCTCAATAGGGATCCAGACCATTTTGACATTTTAATCAGTAATGGAAGAATTGGACATTTATGGAGAAAAATATGGTATCGATTGTTATCTTTAGATACTCAACAGTATACTTTGTTTGGTACAAATAAAGTTGTGGATTATGACTTTTTCGATACAAGATTACCATCATTTGATAAGTCATCATCAAATAATAAAAATTTTGATCTTGAAAAGATTGTTGTTGAAAAAATAAAGTTACAATACAAGTTTCATTTGTTAATGAATGATTTAGCTGGTTATGTTTGTAACCTCAAACGTGAATCAAAGATTCAATTGATTTTTAGCAAACTTTGGAAATTGGAAAATATGCTTGAAGAACATTTTGGCACATTAAAAGATATTTTAAATTTGAAAATTGATACTGTTGAACAACAGACTTCAAAGTTTTGGGATTTTTCAATTTATGTCCAGGTTTCAGGGTTATTGACATGTATTCATCATAACTTGTATCTATATTTCCAAAAAGTATCAAATAGTGAAGGTTCATTTTATTGTATTCAAAAAGCTCTTGTGTTATGGATGTACATTCTTTCGAATTTTGAATTACTGTCAAATAATTGTGCACAACATTTTGGAGTGGGATTTGATAATAAAATAAGTGAACTTGTTTTGCCCTTGTTACACAAAGGCTGGGTTTTTTATTTATCATCTTATGTTTGTGTGTTATTATTTATTGAAAAATGTGAAGATG
Source organism: Pichia nakasei (assembly GCA_030570355.1). Lineage (NCBI taxonomy): Eukaryota > Fungi > Ascomycota > Pichiomycetes > Pichiales > Pichiaceae > Pichia > Pichia nakasei. The sequence continues at coordinate 572,382 of JAJLVL010000002.1, forward strand.
GAAATAATGAAAATTTTGAAAAGATTAAAATTCTTCGCAAATTTTGTGAACAAATCACACAGTCAGGTTTGGAATATTTGCCTAGTTTGAAAAGTATGGCAAGTAGAAATTTTTATTCTTGGAAACTTTTGAAAGCACATACATTTATTATTAATTTAGTCAGGGAAAAAAAATTCATATTTAAGCCGATGCTTCATTACAATAATTTTGTGGATTTGATATCAAATTCGGAGGCTATGGATCTTGTAAAGTTGATAACTTGTGACAACTACAGATATGGAAGCAAAGAGTCGAGTAGTTTCAGAACTTTGAAAAACAAACTCAACAAAAATATCCCACCTGATAATGTGAGTGATCAATCCCAATACACTGATTTATCTGATTATTCATCATATACTAGTGATTTAAATATAAATCATTTGCTTTCTTTGGATGTATATTCATCACATACTCAAGAAGATCTTTTCTGGAGAGACTTGTTTATATCGAATAATCCTCCTAGAGAACCATCCATTTCAACTTTTAGCACATCGAATGAGTTAACAAAAGTTTTGAATAATTCGAAAGTTCAAATTGAAGAGTCTCTTGATTTAAATGGACAAAAATCATCTGAGGATCCTGAAAAATATGCAGATTTGTTTATTGATCAAACCATTTACGATATGTTTAGTTGAATAAATAATTTCTCCATGTATATTTCTTTTTAATGCTTTGTTACGATCTAGCACCTGATGCACATGAACCGATATATCGGTTATTGTAGTTCTCAACACGGCAAGTGGTGATTCGATTACGTAATCGCTATCATCGAGAAAAATTGCGGGGAAAAAAAATTGAATTGCCAAGTTCCTGAGATATCGCAACATTTCAGGATGTCATGATAAATAATGTGAGGACCTGACAAGATGTTGTTACCAGCAATGTGGTGATATGCCGATGTCCACAACAAAAACAAGTATAATGTAGATGAAGTCGGTTAAAACATATATATTCTCTCACCTTCCATTGTCAGGGTATACAGATAATTCAAATCTTAGCTGTGTAATCCACAAAATATAGGTTTTACCATTTCTTGCACATTGCATTCTTTTACACAAATATTTATTAGTAAAAGAATTGGAAAGTATTGTAATCCATTTTTACATTATCACATGTTGTATATCTCTGGATATATATGTACATACATTCTCACATTTACGTGTCTACATGTCCAAATTATTCTTCAGCATAATTGGCGGTATCAATATAGTGGAAAGATGAGTGAAAAGTTCAAGTGAAAAATATTGTATTATCGGCGATTAAATTATTGAAATTTTGAGAATCCTGTATTTACCCTTCAATTTATACATAATTGTTTATCTACAATTTTTAGAGCTAGGACAATCTCTACCCAAGATGTTAGGATCCAGGATGAAACCGGTTTTTTATGAAGGGCACCGCTCTTTATTGAGCTTACGTTTGAAAGAGGTTGTGTCCGTACCCTATTTCCAAAATAAAAATATGGCATCTTTTACTAGCCATTCCTCCATAATAAGAAAATACACCACAGTAAGTAAAACTGATGAAAAAAATCAATACAACAAATCAAAAGGTAAACCAATGGGGGGACACCTAGTTGGTGGTCTACTATTGACAGCTTTTGTGGGTGGTTTAGTCGTCAGCCCCAAGTTTAGACGGAACACAATGGACACATTGCTGATTGTGGAAAGAGTTGGTGTTGTTACTGTTGCTATGATCCGTTGTTTTGGTTTGTACCTATGGACTTTGAATTCTAATTATGCTACTGAAATGGATTACAATAATGAATTGGGTAAAACGCATCAAAAGGCTGCTAACATAACATTAGATGCACTCCGTAAAAATGGAGGGATATATATCAAATTGGGGCAGCATATTTCAGCAATGACATACTTATTACCTGCAGAATGGACAGAGACAATGGTGTGTCTTCAGAGTGAATGCCCGGAGTCTACATTGGATGAACTAATTGAAATGTTTGAACTTGATACTGGTGAAAAATTTGACCAATATTTTAAGAGCTTCAATCCAAAACCTATTGGTGTTGCTTCTCTTGCTCAAGTTCATCGTGCAGTATTGGCTGAGAACAATCAAGAAATTGCAATTAAGTTGCAACATCCTTCTTTATCCAAGTTTGTTCCATTGGATGTTGCATTAACTAAATTTGTTTTTGATATGATGTATAAAGTTTTTCCAGAATATCCATTGACATGGTTAGGTGATGAAATGCAAGATTCCATTTTTGTTGAGTTGAATTTCACTTATGAAGCTAAGAATGCAGAAAAGTCCAAAAACTATTTCAAAGATTATTTAAAATCAACTGCTTTAAGAATACCAGATGTTTATAAAGCTCTACCAAGAATCTTGATTATGGAGTATATTGGTGGTGCAAGATTGGATGATCTGAATTATATTGATAGTCATCATATTTCAAGATCGGAGGTATGTGGTTGTTTGGCACATATTTTCAATAATATGATTTTCAAATCGGGTTTTGTTCATTGTGATCCACATCATGGTAATATTGCAATTAGATATTTGGATAAACCTAAAAACGGACACAATTTTGAAATTGTTTTGTACGATCATGGTCTTTACCGTACTATTCCTAATCAAATGAAAGTTGACTATGCTAAATTCTGGTTGGCTCTCATAGATAAGAAACAGAACGAAATGAAAATTTATGGTAAAAAGTTCGCCAAAATTGATGATGAACATTTCCCATTGTTTGCAGCAGCAATTACAGGTAGAGATTTCGATCATGCATTGTCTGGTAACTTAGAGGGGAAAAGAAGCCGGGACGAAATCTTAAAGATGAAAGATGCAATGATGACCGATGGAATGGTTTTGAATTTGATGAGTTTGCTTGCAACTGTTCCAAGAATAGTGCTATTGATCCTCAAAACTAATGATTTAGTTAGACATTTGGATGAATCTTTGCAAAATCCCTTGGGCCAGGAAAGAACTTTTGTTATTATGGCAAACTATTGTGCAAGCACGGTCTACAATGATGACTTATTAAATAACTCAAGAAATAATACTAGATGGAGTATAAGTTGGAGTTTGGGTGTAGTGGACTCTCTCTTCTCACTATACAGAAGGAAACTTAAACTTTTTTTTGTTGATGTGACGTTTTACTTCCTTAATCTGTTCAGTCTCACACACTCTGTATAAAATACCAATATATACCAGTCATCCTACTATATATAATACTAAAGCATATACCGATTACTGCACAAAATGGGGCTGCTGTTGAATCAGCTTACCTAGTGGTAACATCTGCCCAGGATTCGTCGCGTCGTTGGAAACAATCCATAACAAATTTCCAAGACATGTCGATATTTCAAGTATTGGTGTCTACGACCGGGGTATCACTTCCTCTACTATGTGTATCTTCTAAAGAACACCTTCATTCTGCGATATACAGCAGACTGGTTATTGTGAAGGGAAAAAATGAGCAGCAATAATAATGGGGGGAACTTTTCTAATGTTAATTATTTTCAAGGAAATCAACCCCAAAATTCAGGTAACTTCAATGGGCACACAAACCAATTGTTTACTGGAAATACAAGATTCCCAAACAAAAGTTTGAATAAAAAAGCAACAAACTCAAATATGACGGCCAATGGTGTCAACAAAGGATTTGGTGCAAGCTTCAATAACAACTTCGATAGAAAGAACAATAACAGTTCTAACGATAGTTTCAATAATAATTTTAACAAGAATAGTTCAGGTAATGTCATGGGACATTCATCTTACAAAAATAACCATAAAGCCAATAACCCACGAGGATTGGATGATACACAAGCATATAGAAAGAATGGTTTTAAGAATCAAAACAAGGTATCTAATAATGTTAATAGATTTGGAGGCAATGGTAATAAAAATAATCGAAATAATAACAGAAATCTTCCCAATATAGCTTCAGGATCTAACAATAAAATCAATGGAGTTCAAAATTTAACAAGTATACCTAATCGTCCTCAAAGTAAACAGAATGGAAAAGACAATGTGACTGTAAGTTCAAACATAGGAGTCTCCGGATTGAGTAACAATCCCTCGGATATTACATTGGTTACCAAAGAAAAAGTAATGGATTCAAATAGTTTTGAGGTGAAATATTTTGGGACATTATTCAAAAACCCAGAAGAATGTGGATTTCAGAAATTTAAACATAGAGCACTGAAAGTTCCAAAATATCTACTTCAAAAAAATGTTTTATTTGATATGACCACATATATTCCAAATCAATGGGATATGGAAAATCAACAGAAGTTATTAAAGAGAGAGAATGAGTTTAGTGGTGATGCTCAAACTTTATTTGAAGAATTCCAAGAGTATAGAAGAAAAGAAAGAATTGAAATGGAAAAACTAAATTTGGTTGATAAAGAGAATGCTAAGAAATCATTGGATGATGCAATCATTTTTCGAGGAAGCTGTAAAGACATGTGTCCCACTTATGAAAGAGTTGAAAGGGTGTTCAAAAATCAGGTCTCCAAATGGGAAAAAGATCCAATCACTAATAAAATATCTAGAGACCGTGCTTTGAAAACTTTTATGCGACCATCTGGACAAGCTCCGTCTTTACCTTCCGATGTCAGGTCTCCGGATGTTTTACAAAAAAGTTTGAATTATATTATTGAGAATATTCTTCAACATCTTCCAGAATCACAATCATTTATCTGGGATAGAACACGGTCAATTAGACAAGACTTTACATTTCAGAATAATTATTCAGGTATTGAATCAATTGATTGTCATGAAAAAATTTGTCGAATTCATATATTATCTTTACATGTGATGTCTAGTGCAGATGATCCAGATTATCAGCAACAACAAGAAATTGAACAATTCAATAACTCATTACAGACACTCACGCATATGTACAATGATGTTCGTTCAAGAGGTGGAAGTTGTTCAAATGAACCAGAATTTAGAGCCTATGAACTAATATCAAAAATTAAAGACACAGAATTGGATAGATATATTCAAACGTTGCCAGACTTTATTGTAGGCAACAAAATCGTTCAGCGTGCTATTATGCTAAGAAATTTGGTATCAGATAGGTCAAATGTCGTGAATTATTTTGAGTTTTTCAACTCGGTTTTGGATCCTTCAAAGACAGAATTTTTGTTGGCATCTCTTGCTGAAATCCATTTTAATGAAATACGATACACCGCATTAAGAGTACTCGCTAGGGCATATCATCCAAAATCAAAAAAGCTACCAACTATTAATGAGCTTGTGGATGGTTTGGGGTATAATGATGAAGAGCAGCTAGTGTCAACTTGTAAACTCTACCAGTTGCCTGTATTTTTTGACTCTGAATCAAACGTTTCTAGAGTGGAAATAACAGCTTTGAAATCTGGCTTTAAGCTTTCGCAAAAACAAGCATATACCAAAAAAATTGATCAAATGATTAGTGGAAGAACAATGCCTGAAATAATAAACAAACAAAATGATAGTTTAAACTTAAAAGCTGCTTTTTCTCTGGAAGAAATCGCAAGAAAAAGTTTTTCTGAAGCTAAAAAGAATAGCAATGAAGTTGAACAAATTTTTCAAACCGGTAAGGAATCTAAAATCATTTCAGCTCCAAAGTTTGGCAGCTCTATAACGATAAATCCACAAACTCAATTTAACCCATTTGTCAAAACAGAAAAACATTTAAGCTCACAAGAGGATGATAAATTTTTTAATATTTCCCAAACAGTTTTCGAAAATAGCAAGACTAACGCATCTGACAATTCTATGATAAAATTGGATAATGAAAATTTAACCACAATACCTCCAAAGAGCATTGGATTAAAGGGCGAACTTAATATAACTCCACAAAATGTTACAACTGCAACCTTGGGGAAGAGATTTAATGATTTACCTTCAAATGATCTCTTGCAAAATACTCCAAACAAAATTGCTGTGAACCCTCCATCAAAATTGGAAATAAAGCCCGATGTTACACCACCTAAAAAATTAGTTGATAATCCCTTATTTATCAAAGAGGCTATGAAGATTGTTGAAGATATGGCAATGAAAGGTGCTGTAAAATTATCTGACGACATTTTGAAACGGCAAATTGATATTGCAAAACAAACTAGAAAAACTACAGAACGAAGAAATCTTTTGAAAAAATTATCGACTGAGTTATATGTGGCATTCTTGAAGGAGCAAATTTATTTAATCTCATTGGATGCACAAGCTGACGTTTTTAACCAAAAACTTTTGAAACAAAAATATTTAAAAATTATTCAGAAGAAGTCGAAAATAATAAAAGACAAGAAACAAAAACAAGAAGAAAAGGTAAGAGAAATCAAAAAATTTAATGATAGTGTTCATTCTGTAATACCTGTCACCAACTCCAATATCAATTCCAAAAAAATTGAGTTTGCACATCCAAAGCCAATTAACCTAAATCACAATAAAAACGATATACTGGATATATTTGAGAAAGTGGGTCCTACTACAGATCTCAATGTATTGATTATTGTACGATCAATTCAGAGTTTCTCAACGTGTTGGATGTTAAATCAATTTGGTGTATCTCCAACAACAAAATCTCTGACTTTAAATGCATGCAATGGTTTGAAATTGAATTTTAACATTTTACCTGATGATTTTGATGCCAAAGAATCATTCCAAGATATTAAAACTATTATTGTTCAAGTTGGTACTGTTGAAGGGATTGACAAGCCTACAAGAGAAGCTCTAATCAGACATTTACAAAAAGATTTCTTAGTTTTGAAAAAAATTCAAGAATATTTGACGTTGTATTCAAAGTATAACAATTTCTCAATTATAGTTGTATTTATTGACTCATTTAACATTCATCTGACAAATGAAGAATTAACAAATATTTTGAACCTTAAAAGTATTTCATCCCAACAAATTGCTGTGGGTTTATTTAAATTAGATGCTTCATTGTTAATGAGCAATTGCAATGTCTCGTCTGTGAAAAAACTTAGTAGAAATCTAAACCTTGTTGTGGAAGGTGTCTGGAGCAAAATGTATGCTCGTGAGAATAGTGATAAAACTGTTAATAGCACTATAAATTTTGTGAATGATACTACATCATCTCGAACCACATCAAGTTCCGTGACGAGAGATCATTCAGATTTTGATATTTCAACACAGAATAGAACAACTCAAAATAATTCAATGTCTATCAAGAGAAAATTAAATTATCTAAGTAAAGTTGTTGATGTATCCAAAATGAAAAGGAAAAAATTATCTCATCCTAATTTACTCTCATCGGTGCTTTCAAAGCATGGTCAGGATAATTCTGCACGTAGAACAATAAATAATAGAGAGGATATATCGAAGAATTTGCTTGCTTCTTGTGAGGGCAATAGCAACAGTTTGATGATGTTGAGAAATTATGATAGTATTAACAGCAGTCTTTGTTTTGATTCTGATATTGCAATGAATACCAAAACTTTAGCTGAAAATATGAAAACCAATAAAAGAATTGCAGAATTAACTGAACTTGACAAACTTGTCGATCAAATTTTGAAACATTAGATTAAAGTTACTACTAATTTATTATATAGAGACTGTATAAATTTATGTTGCTCGTATATGAGTTTTGAGTTACTAGTGTTACAAAGTTGTAAAGCAAACAAATTGGGCATAGTTATAATTAAGATTAACATCTCTATTTTTTTCTAAAGATGAGGTATCTATGTTTTGACATAAAATATTGTATGCTTCTTCAAATTTCTTGGTGTCAATTTTACCTTGTTGGTGAGATTTTTCGTTATATTTGTTAAGTAAAATCAATAAAATATCAATATCCAATGCTATCTGATATCTTGCTTCGTTACTGAATTCTTTTGTAAGATTAGATGTTATCTTTTGTTGTAAATGTACAATCAAGCTTGCTTTGACATCACTGATGAATGATTCTCTAATATTCAAATTTTGTAGCTTCGATTTGAGATTGTTTATTTTGTTTATACATTGTAAAACGTAATTAGAAACTAATATAGTTTCTCCTGAAACAATTTTGTTTGAAATCTCTAGAGAATTAGCCTCAAGTTGTAATATTCCTTCATCAATTATCTGCTTTAAAGTTAAGATTGGTTCTTTCATGTAGTCGACAAACACTGAATATTCGTATGATTTTATCTTTTTGAAAATTGGAAGATCTTTCTTTTGTGAAAGTTTTGTTTGAAAGTTTGTATCAAATGACTTCAAAATTACTGGTAATACTTCATTAGAAAAGTTTCTCATATTGTAAACTGTTGCAAGGTAATAATAATCTATTTTATGAGGATCTAATAAAATATTTCTTTTAATGTTATCAACCATACCTTCAAGAAGAATTTCAAATGATTTCAAAAATGTTTCTTCCAATATAGTTTTCATTCCTGAATCTTTAAATATATTAAGTTCATGCAATTTAGAAATAAAGACCTTATAGTAATTCAATAAAAATGTTACCATTTTAGTTGCACCAGCAACTTCCTCGTTTGGTTGCATGTTGTCATTCACAGCCAATTTCTTTATATCAAATAGCAAAGTTGATAAACATCCTTTAATCATATTCTGATTAATTTCAAATATAGCCCTATCTATTTTATCATTGATATCTTTCGAATTTAAAACCAAATTATTATTTTTTAGCTCTGATAACTTGCTATAAATCTTGTTGTTCAATTTTACGGCTGAATATACCGTAGATATTGAGTTTGTATTGGGGGGAATAAAACCAAAAGTAGAAGGATCATTTAGATCAGATACACCAACTGCAGGCATGACTGCTCGACTTCCTTCTGCTGCATTTAATTTCAAAGCATTGGTTAAATCATCATAAGTACATGTAAAAATAAATGTTAATCTGACACATATTTTGGTTAACATTGTTTCAAAATAATACTTCATTTCTTTTAAATAAGCAGAATCTAAATTGAATGACATTTTTTTAGCTCTATCATTTAATATATTTTGGAAATCATGTAAAAAGTATTCAACAATTGATTCAAATCTCATAATTTTATTATTGACAACTTCTTCAGTAATATCATGAACATATTCAAATACAAAACTCCATAATTCTGAAACTAAAAGAGAATCAAATCTGTCAAACGTTTTACTTATTTGAGATTCGTTAAAATTCTTGGAGTTAAAACTTGAAAATATCCGCATGATGGAAAGTTTTGATATATTGTTTTGATCATCAATTGCAAGGGAATCATCAGGTGTTTTCTTAGTGTTGTATACATTAGAAATCGAACTTCTGGCATTGAACAATCTTTCATAATTGATTTTAGCCATTCCTTTATCTAAATCTTGCATAATATATTGATATTGAGTGTCAATAAAGTTTTTAATTGGATTTTCATCTGGACTTAATTCGATAATTCTTTTAATGAGTAATACAAAATTGGATTTTTTAGTATTAATTTGTAATCTAAAATTACTACTTATTAACTCTATATGAATCTTCTTTAGTTCATCCAACATTGATTTTTTATACTCATCAACAATATTAACAACAGATTTCCATATTTTATCAAATAATGAGTTACTTTTGTTGTCAGATTTCAATTCTTGATAATATATTAAACCTCTTTCATATTCTTTCAAAAAGGAATCAAAATTGTCCTCTTCAATATACAATTTCAGCTTTCTAGGTAAATCAAGAAAAAATCTATTTTGTTTCACATAAGTTAATGCATTAGAAAGTTCTTGTTCCTTTGATATCATTAATAAAATCGGATTTAACATTTGATTAGCAGAGTTGTTTGAAGAAGCCAAATTTTTATTTAAAGTATCAATGATACTTCCTAAATTTGAGCTTGAAAACTCCGTGAAAGTTTTATCCAAAGAATTTTTACTGTTTAAGGTTTTTTCAAAGTTGTTGGTAATTAGTTTTTGTAGTAGAGGTTTTTTAGAATTTATATCATTTTCAAGATTTTTCATACCAATCATCAATTGATTCAAAGATTTATCACTATGAATAACACTCAAAAAAAGTTTAGGATTGAAAAGTTTGGAATCTACCATAAATTTATTCAATTGGGGATCTCTTGTATCGTCTAAAATATCTTTATCAATTAAGTCATCTAAAATATTTTGATGGAAACCCAATGCATCAAAGTAAAGATCTTTTCCCTGTCTTTTAATACTACTAGGTCTAACTTCACTAGTGGATTCTTTTTTGAAATCATTCATGTTATCACCTAATAGATGATTGACTACTTCCTTAGGAATTTTCGACAAATCCTCTGTTGATAAATCAACTTTCAAAGTTGATTGAATGGTGTCTTGTTTGTAGCTTTTGGGATCCAATGTTTTTAGTTGATAGAAATCCATCAACGCATTTCGATCGACTGCATTGTTGAGATTGAGGGTGCTCATTGTAAACCGAAACGTGTGTTGCTAGTAAAGATTCTCTCTAACATTCAGCTTTCGGAATCATCTTCAAACATAAATTCAGCATGTTGTGATGTTTGGGATTCTAGAATGTGGCGCAGTAAAATAAAATAAAAAATTAGAAAATTAAAAAAAAAGCCGTCACGTGACCCGCAAAAAAGACAATTAATAGGTTTTCCCCACAACTTCAGTTCCTCCTTATAAATTTGCAAACTTTTTAGTTTTCCATGAAAAGTAATCTTGATAGTTTTTTTAAAAAATCCGTTTGGACAGCAAAACAACAGCTTTAAATGCATTGTAGTGATTGTTGAACCTTATTAATAGTAGAATCACACTGGGAAAGTGCAATGACTTGTTATTATTGAGTAATCACATCAGAGCAAACAATCCACAACATTTTGGTTGTCGTGCCCAAAATGAAAGATAAGATGGTACTAACAAAATAGATAACAAATGACGAAAGACTTCCCAATCAACAAAAGTTGTTGATAATCTTACATTTAAGCTTATAGGTAATACATAATTATATAAATACAGATAAACGTTGAAATATGTATAATATATCAATCTTTATAAAAAGAGACCTTGTTCATCCTCTGTTAAATTTTCCAGCACTCTTGAACGTCCTTTAGAATATTCAATAGGATATGCACTTTTAACGTACTTGGTTAGTTTATTAGCATTTTTTGTAGCTTTACGTAAATTATATTCTATTTCTGGTATGATTTCTTTTGAAAGTATTTCATATCGGGTGATTTGTTCACTAAGTGATTGCTTCAAATCTTCTATTGTTTTAAGCACTTCATTAGTTTTATTATTCAATTCACCTGCCATTTTCGATTGCAATACTAATGATTTATCATAATCCAACGAGTTCATGGCACTATTCAATGATCCAATCAAATATTCAATTGGACTAAATTGTGATTCTTGATGTGTATGCGATGTTTTCTCTCTTCTTACATCATTACGTGATGTATTACTATATATTCTATCGATGTCCAAACTGTCACCGTCTTCATCACTATCTTCATCACTTTCATCCGAATCACTGCTATTACGCATTGTACTATTACCGACTACGTCAGAATGATTGATATCATTATTAACATTCAAATTATTGGTTCTTTCACTCGAAACAAGATTTCCATCAAATACTGATATTTTTGATGGTGATTCTTCATCAATTATGTTGCTTAGAATAGTTCCTGCACTTCTATCTTCTGTTGGGAACCTATCATTCAAATGATCTTGATTGGTATTATCATCCATCATCAATTATTATTATTATGAATTAAAAATTTAACTCCAAAATAAAATAATATCCATATGTGTAAATGATTTAGTCTTCAAGTCTGGTAATCCTAAACGTTCATATATAGACTTAAAGTTCACTTCCAAGGAAACCAAGGAAAACCCATTCACATCACATCGATTAAGACATATAGTCTGATTGCTCCAAAAGTCCAAATGTTTTTGTTTGTTTGGTTTCCTCAGAATTTTCAGAGGAGGCGAGCACAAATCAAAATGCTGGAGATGTAACAAGATTACCAGGTATGTGCATCTTTGCATACTTAAGAGGCTTCTTGATTTTTAACTACTTGAAGGATTCAAAGTATATATTTCCCACCAAAAGCTAAAGATTAGCTTCAAATAAAAAAACATAGCTTTCACTTTGTCACAATGGATATGATTGAACGGTTAAGACCGTTTGGCATTACTTTTGAAAAGTCATTGGAAGATTTAATCAAAGGAATTCGGGCAAACAATAACGATCAGGAAAAGTTATCCTTATTTTTCGATAAATCAATCCAGGAATGTAAGGCCGAACTTAAAACATCTGATTTGGACATAAAATCTGGTGCTATTTTAAAACTGACTTATTTGGAAATGTTTGGATTTGATGCAAGTTGGTGTTCATTTAATATTTTGGAAGTAATGGCATCACAGAAATTCCAACACAAAAGGATAGGTTATTTGGCAGCTACTCAAATATTACAGAGACAAGATAATGATGATGCATTGATGCTCATGACAAATTTGTTAAAAAAAGATTTGAATTCTGTACATTATGCGGAAACTTCATTAGCAATAAGTGGAATTGCAACTGTGGTATCTAAAGAATTAGCAATTGAAGTTTGTGAAGATATGTCTAAATTATTAACTCATTCAAAACCTTTAATAAGGAAAAAAGCAATCTTAGCAATGTTTAAAATTTTCTTGAAAAATCCGGATTCATTAAGAACATATTTTGATAGGATTGTTGATAGGCTTGAAGATTCGGATAATGCCGTTGTTTCTGCAACTGTTAATGTTATTTGTGAACTTGCAATTATGAATCCCGTTAATTATATTGAACTAGCACCAAGATTTTTTGTAATGATGATGGAATCATCCAATAATTGGATGGTTATTAGATTATTGAAGCTTTTTGCATCTCTCTCATTGACAGAACCAAGACTAAAGAACAAACTATTGCCTGAAATTAAAACTTTGATAGCAAAATCAAAAGCATTATCTTTACAATATGAATGTATCAACGCGATTTTGAATGGTAATATGTTATCTGAGGATGATTTTGATACAGCTGAAATTGTTATTAATAAATTATTAGAATTTTTTAGAAGCAATGATCAAAATCTTAAATATGTTGGATTATTAGCTTTTATTAAAACATGCAAAATCCATCAAAACTTAATTCAAAAACATTCCAGTATTATTTTAACGTCTATTTGCGATGTTGATTCAACAATAAGAGAAAAATCATTAGAAATAGTAGATTCTTTGGTAACCCAAAAAAATATTATGGCAATTGTTACAAGATTAACAATTCAACTTCTACCTTATAAACAACAATGTGAGCAATTAGAACTAATTAACTCTAAAATTACTCTGATTAAAAAGAAAAAGTACAGTAAAGAAGATAACACTAATGAAAGCGAAAAAGATGAGGAGGATGACGATGATGATGATGATGATGACGGTGGAATCACCAAGGCATTTCTTATTGGATCATCCCAGAAACCAATTATAATCACAGAGAAATATAAGTTTATGTTAATAAATAAAATTATTGATATATGTTCAATGGATAACTATAACAACATACCAAGTTTTAAATGGTATTTAGGCGTGCTATATGACATTCTGAACTTAAATTCGATAAATAGAATTGACAAAATAGATGGAATTGTATCAGATCAATTAGTTGATATTAGTCTTAAAGTTCCATCTGTGAGGCCACAATTAGTGAAAGTATGCCTTGAAATCATTGGGATTTCAAAGACATCAAATGAAAGTTTAGACTTCTATCAAAATGGTCTACGTAATTGTGTTTGGATTATTGGTGAATATTACAGTGATTATATTCAAGACGATGATAATGATAATGCTGACGAGTTAGATGATGATAAAGATAAGAAAATTACACTGGATGAGATTATCGATGGTATTTCAGGACAAAAATTTTTAGAAACTCTTGGATTTACCAATTTTGATGATACTGTTTTAATTTACATTCAAGCATTGGCAAAAGCCTTTAGTAAATTTTGTGCTATATATGGAGATGGGCAATGGTCAGAATCACAGTTTTTGTACATTAAAACTCTCATTATCAAACTTATTAAATGGTTTGCGAAATTTGAACATAGTCCAAATTTTGAAGTTCAGGAACGTGCACTGTCGTATATTGAAGTTTTAAAACTTGTGGAAGAATCAGTTGAAATACAAATGGATAGTATGAAGAATTTAGATACTGGTTTTGAATATCCACCAATGTTTTTGACAAAAGGTTATAATCAGTTATTCTCGTTATGTGCGATGAAACCTGTTGGTAACAAAACTCAGGAAAAAATTCTTCCACCTTTGGAATTAGATTTTGATAAATCAGATTTAAATCAATCTGTAATAGATTTTCAAAATTTATACAATAGACTTGTCATAGAAGATTTAAATCTGGACTTTAGTGACGATGAAGAAGACGAAAGTCAAGAAAATGAAGGAGGAGATAGATATGACGTGGATCTACTTGACGATAAATCCGACGAGCTGTTTTCTGATGAAGAAGAAAAAGCAAAAACTAAGAAGAAAAATGAACATCAAAATGATCCATTTTATCTACCAACTTCACATACCACTGAAAGTCCTGTTAATGGAAGTGAGAGCGATAATATTTCTTTATCGGATAATAAGGTGGTAAAAAAGAGTAGTAAGCTATCTAAACCTAAAAAACATAAGAAGGAGAAAATAATAAGCTTTGATGATGAAGAGGCTGATGAAATAAAAAATTCTGGTATAGTATCAGAGAATAATAAAACATCATTTAACGAAGACTTTTCAGCACTAGCATCAGTTGTTTTGGCGAAACCAGAGGAAGGAGTTAAACAGAAATTTGATCAAGAATACCAAACTGAAAGTTCACCTTATGAAGAGCCATTAAATGATAATGCACAATCTAATAATAATGGAATCAAGATGGAAGTTCCAATAATGGAAGTTAAAAAGAAACCAAAGAAAAAGGTTAAAAGAAAAGTTGCTTTAATTGAATAATTCTATAGATGGAAAAAAAAAAGGCGAAGCACATTTATGAAACTAGAAAAGTTATATATAGTTAAAGGTCCTATAAAAAATTATTTATTGTTTTCAACTTTTACTTTTTTATTAGGATAATAGTCAGTAGTATCGTTATCCTCCTGTATTATATCTTCTAAAGGTTGTGGAGTTGAAGAATTTGATAAAACCGTTTTCTTTTTCTTGCGTGGTAAATGGGTATGATCGATTTCTATCCTTTTCCGTGTCTCTATGGAATCTTTCCTTATTTGCTTATTCAATTCAGTCAAGGATGTAATTTCCGTTGTGAAGCAAGGATTCTTCTTCACTAATTCTAACAAATCAAAGTTCCCAGTATACAAGTCAGGGAATGTATTTTTTTCCAATATTGAAAGATCCCTTGATAGAGCATCATTTATACCAATCTTATTGTAAAATGCAGTAATATTTAACCTTGGATTTGTATCATCTTCTAAATTCTCTAAATCATTCAATTTACTAATCAATTCATTAAGATTTGGATTAGTTTTCTCTATTTTTTTCATAGTTTCACTAAGTTTTTGATGATTGGTAGGATCAATAGGATTCAAGGTTTCATGTTCATTTAAATAAGTCAAAGTATCTACTAACATGTTATTTCGTATTTGTTGATATTTCGAAAGATTTTTCAAATATAACTCAAATTCCTCTAAAACATTGGTGCTGCGAATGGCGTTTCTATACTTTTCTAATAGATAGTTGTACAATCTTCTAAAATCACTCGTGGATCTAGTAGGTTGCTCATCTTCCTTTCCGGTGTTATTATCTTCCTGTTTTTCGGTCACGTCACCAATAACATCACATGTATCTTCATCATTTGCTGAACCATTAACTTCAATTGGGTTGATGGGAGTATCACTCGGTTGGGCCACTGTCGGCTCAGACGGATTGTCTGTGGGGTTAGTTAGCTTGGAAAGATCCATGTCTCGTTATTGCAGCAATGCAGCTCTATTATATCCCAAGGAAGTACCATCCAAGCAGTTCCAGCATTATAATGGTGCTCCAATTTTATGGGCCTCTCTCTCTCTCTCTTTCTCTTTCCCAATCTGCTGCATCGGATGCCCTTACGTAAGTCACCTTAAAAGGGCAGAGAACTTCGGTGGTTCTACGGAAAAAAAATTTTTTTTTTTTTTTTGAGATTAAAAGAAAAAGAAAAGGAAAATCTGAAGCTTTTGCAACTGCTTGGAAGGACTTTCAAGGTTTTTGTTCTTTGGGAGACTCTTTGAACGACACCAAATAATTGAGAGAAATGGTTTTAAAATCCGCATCCTCAAATGACACGTCTGTTTATCAGATTTCTGGTACAAACATCTCAAAGTCACTTCCAGACTGGCTTGAGAGAAAAAGAAAAAGATCTTTGAAAAATGATATTGATTATCAAAACCGTGTTGAATTAATTCAAGATTTTGAATTTAGTGAATCATCTAATAAAATAAAGGTGACGAAGGATGGGCAATTTGCCATGGCGACAGGTGTATACAAGCCTCAAATCCATGTGTATGATTTTGCCAATCTTTCATTGAAATTTGAAAGACATACAAATACAGAAAATGTGGATTTCATTCTTCTATCAGACGATTGGACGAAATCGATTCATTTACAAAATGATAGATCCTTAGAGTTTCAACTTAAGGGTGAAATGCAACACAGAATAAGAATCCCTAAATTTGGTAGATCTTTAGCTTACAATGATGTTACATGTGATTTGTTTGTTGGTGCAAGTGGTAATGAAATTTATAGATTGAATCTAGAACAGGGAAGATTTATGAAACCATTTAATATTGAAAGTGAGAGAGGTGTGAACTCAATAGATATCAATCCAATCCATGGATTATTTAGTGCTGGTTTAGAAGATGGTACAGTTGAATTCTGGGATCCAAGAGCAAAACAACGAGTTATTAAACTTCAAATACCCGAAGCAAGTGAAAATGGGAGTGAGATCTCATGTGTTAAATTTGCAAATAATAGTCTTAATTTTGCATGTGGTACATCTGATGGTATGTCTATGGTATATGATTTAAGAACATCACATCCTTTAATAACCAAAGATCAAGGTTATGGTTTTGGTATTAAAAAAATCATTTGGTTAGAAGAAACAGGTAATGAAAATTTAAACCTTATTTTAACATCTGATAAAAAAATTGCTAAAATTTGGAATAGAGATGATGGTAAACCATATGCTGCTATGGAACCAAGTGTTGATATTAATGATGTTGAACATATACCCGGTTCTGGTATGTTTTTTATGGCTAATGAATCAATTCCAATGCATACTTATTATATTCCACAATTAGGCCCATCACCAAGATGGTGTTCATTCCTTGATAATATTACTGAAGAATTGGAAGAAAAACCATCAGATTCTGTTTATTCTAACTACAAATTCTTAACTAAACAAGATGTTGCCAAATTAGGTATATCACACTTGATTGGTTCAAACGTTTTAAGAGCATATATGCATGGTTATTTTATTGATAATGAATTATATGATAAGGTTAATTTGATTGCAAATCCAAACTCTATACAGGAAGAAAGAGAAAGAGAAATTAGAAAGAGAATTGAACAAGAAAGAGAATCTAGAATTAGAAGTTCAGGTACTGTCACAAATACTAAAGTTAAAGTCAATAAAGAATATGTGGGACATTTACAAAACAAACTCGGTTCTGATACAGCTGAAACTGTTGTTAATGATGATCGTTTCAAAGAAATGTTTGAAGATCCAAGGTTCCAAATTGATGAAGATAACCATGATTATAAACAATTAAATCCTGTTGCTACATTAGCAGGTCCAAAACCATTAACTGCAGCAGAAGAATCGGATGAAGAGAGATTATCCAAAAATAAGAAAGGAAATGATATTAGTGATTCAGAATCAGAATCAGAATCAGATTCTGAAGATGAAAAAGAAAAAGAAATTTATAAACAAAAACTGAAGGAAAATTTAAAGAAAAAACAAGAACGTAAGAAGAAGCAACGTGAAGAAGCAAAACAATATGCATCTCAAATGAAATCTTTAGATAAGGCAGATGATATAAATTCAATAAACACTTCAAAATCTTTGTCATTTGAAAAGCAAACTAAACTTATGAATGATGATAGTAAGGTAAAGAAAGAAAAGAGATCCAACACTAGAATAAGAAAGAATGCCATTGGTGAAGGTGAAATTTCATTTATACCTACAAAGAAAGTTAGTAAAGTTAGATTTGATGCGGAAGATAATGAAGATAATGATAGAAAGGGAAAATCTAAACAAGTTACAGAAGGTAGAAGAAGAGCAAGTAAAAACGCCTTTAGAGGTATGTAGTTTCAATATATATATTTCTTTTAATCGTTATTTAAATTTTATAAAAATAATTCAAAAAGAAACAAAATCGAATTAGTAGATTAATCAATATTTAATTTGAGTTGTTTCTTTAATATTTCCCAATCATTCTTTATTATACCTTTATTAACTAGTTTTTCAAAGATGCCAATAATTTCCAAATTTTCCTTTTTGAATTGGTCTCCCTCAATAATTAAGTTGTGTAACGATTTACCTTTATTACTCAACGGTGTGAACCGTTGAGGAATCTGTATAGGAATACCATGTACAATTTTTGCTTTGTGATTCGGTAAAGATTTGGTAGTAAAATAGTTGGATATATTCTTATTATTTTTACTCCCATTTTGTTCTTTAGTACCCATGCTAGACAAGTCATGAGAAAACTTGCAGTTTTTACCGTTTCTGCATCTTTTAGTTTTAAGCCAAAAACTACACACCTTAACTTTAGGTTTGGAAGAGCTATGAGATTCCATGTTTGATAAATTTTCGGCAAGTTTCTTAGCCTTTTCTAACTCTTTTTGTTTCTCTTGCACTTTTTTATTAGTTGGCCAATTTTTCTTTCTTTCTTCGATCCACTTTGCAATATCTTCTTCATTTTCAAAGACAATGTTTGTACCTTGGATTGCAAAACTCTTTTCATCATCTAAAATATCATCAGATGAATCGTCGTCGTCATCTGACAAATTCTTACTCTTTTTATCATTATTATTATTATTACTTGTATGATCATTCTGTTTTTGTTTATTTTTGCTTTTCTTTTGTGTAATTACCACATTTGGCTTTTGGGGAATATTCACCTTAGGTGTATTTGTATCATTGTCTAGCTGTTGAGATATAGAAAATTGATGTTGACCATTTTGATTGTTTGGATGAGATTGTTGAAAAGATTGGTTTGCTTGAGTTTGTACAAGGTTGTTAAACATATTTATTAGGGCATTATTTGGATCAACTGGATTTGAAGGTGGCATAAAGTTTGAGTAATTATTAGGAGAGGGATAACCATTTAAAGAACCTGATGTATTATTATATTGGCCTTGATAATTGAATTGAAAGTTAGCTCCATTTGATGCATAAGGATAAGATTGTGCATAATGATTTTGTTGCTGATATGGTTGTTCATACTGTGTTTGATGATCAGGTTGAATTTGTGACTGATTTCCGTATTGGTATTGCTGTGGTATATAGGGCTGATTTTGATTTTGAACTTGTGTCTGATTAGACTGAATACTATTTATCAATGTTCCAATCAATTTTAAAGTCTCTGCCGATGGCTGGTTTGCAACATCTTGCACAGAATTGGAAACGTGACTTGTACTTTCCAAATTCTTTGAAGCTGGATAATTTTGAGTATGATTATTTGAGTAGGGATTTGGATACGAATACGGATCGTTATAAGTGTTATTATTGCTATTCTGATATGTTTTAGAAGAGGGTGCAAAATTGGGCTTCATTGGTAGCCCGGCAATCGGTTTATCGACTCTTTTGACATGATTGGACTGCAAGCCTGAGTCTGCACTTCTTTTACCCCCAGACATGGACCTAGTTGTTGAAAGATTGCAGGCCAAAAGAAGAAAAGAACTGAAAATAAAATTTTCATGTTCTTTGGAATTTCCCTTTTGGGACAAGGGGGCAGAGTCAAATAGCGACTGCGATTCATGTGCCAAAAAATTACCATTAAACTTGTTCCTAGATCGTTAATAAGAAGGGGCAGTAGGTGCCTAATACTAACCGGAACTTTTACTTTGGTTGAAATGATGCTGAGTTTTAACTGTTCAATTATCCACAGAAGTTACACAAGCCAAACACCATGTCAATAACATCAACAAACTTAGACGGCATCTTGCCATTAATTGCAAAAGGTAAAGTTAGAGATATTTATGAAGTCGATCCTCAAAGTCTTCTTTTTGTTGCAACAGATAGAATTTCTGCCTACGATGTTATCATGGAAAACGGTATTAAAGATAAAGGTAAGCTTTTAACGCAAATCTCCGTTTTTTGGTTTGACTTTTTGAAGGATGACATTAAAAATCATATAATTGCATCCTCTGACGAGGAAATCTTTGCTAAATTACCAAAAGAGTTATCCGAACCAAAATACAAAACTCAATTGGCAGGAAGATCATTATTGGTGAGAAAGCACAAATTGATTGCATTAGAAGTAATTGTTAGAGGATACATTACTGGTTCTGCATGGAAAGAATACAAGAAGTCAAATACAGTCCATGGTCTACCAGCTCCTGAAGGATTACAAGAATCTGAAATATTTCCTAATCCAATATTTACTCCCTCCACAAAAGCCGAACAAGGTGAACATGATGAAAATATCTCTCCTGCACAAGCAGCAGAAATCGTTGGCCAAGAAATTTGTGATAAAGTTTCCAAGAAAGCAATCGCTTTATACACCAAGGCTAGAGACTATGCTAAAACTAGAGGTATTATTTTAGCTGATACAAAGTTTGAATTCGGTATTACAGATGATGGTGAGTTAGTTTTAGTTGACGAAGTTTTAACACCAGACTCCTCAAGATTCTGGAATGCTGCTACATATGCAATTGGCAAATCACAGGACTCATATGACAAACAATTCTTAAGAGATTGGTTAACTTCTAATGGTATTAACGGTAAACCTGGTGTTTCAATGCCTGAAGAGATTGTTTCCCAGACATCTGCTAAGTATGTCGAAGCTTTCACTGCTTTAACAGGCCAAGAATGGGCTTAGGGAATTGAATCGTGTAACTGCTTTCTTTCTTTATATATTGAAGACATCAACATCTAGTTCAAACATAATCTGGCTAGAATATTTACGTGTCTTAAAAAAAAAATACATTTATTAAATTACTATTTTAGGAAAAAACAAAACATAATTAGATTTCCGTTTTCGGTCATTCTATTTTTTTCTCTCTGTATATTAATGATCCTTTCGGTAACGTAACGCTTCGATGTTGTCAGTTTCTTATGGCATATCAAATTTCATCCCATATACACACACGAAACATACGATTGTTTTTTTGAATAGAGAAAATTCTCACTACTGATCGTTGTTTGAAGTTAGTTGAATCAAAATATATCCAATCAAGTTTCCAGCAAAAGTTTGAATTAAAGATTCATAAATTAAAGATAGCTGTAATTAATGGGGTCGCAAGAAATATCCTCCCAATTCCAAGATTTGGATATTATTGGACGAGGTTCCTTTGGATTGATTCGCAAAGTTTTGCACAAACCAACAGGACGAATATTTGTTCGTAAAGAAATTTCGTACAAATCAATGAGTAGAAAAGAAGAGAAACAACTATCAAGTGAATTTGAAATTTTACAAAATTTAAATCACTCAAATATAGTAGAGGTTTATGGATATGAAAAAATACCGAATAGCAAAATGCTGAATATTTACATGGAATATTGTGATGGTGGTGACATTTCAGAGCTTATCAAAAGATACCGTGAAAGTAAACAATATATGCCAGAGACGCTAATTTGGCAAATATTCACTCAAACATTACTAGCTTTATACAGATGTCATTATGGAACAAACATTGAACCAGTAACATCAATGTTTAAATCAACCCCTGAAATCAAACCACCATCGATAACAGATTCTCAAGTTGTCATACATAGAGATATTAAACCTGAGAATATTTTTCTTCTATCTGATAAATACTCCGTCAAATTGGGAGATTTTGGATTAGCAAAAGCTCTTTCACCGCATACACATTTTACTCAAACTTATGTTGGGACACCATATTATATGCCACCCGAAGTTATTTTAGAACAAGCTTATAATACACTTTGTGATGTTTGGTCACTAGGGTGTGTTATGTATGAGTTATGCGCATTAACACCACCATTTACAGCTAAAACTCACGCTCAATTACAAGAAAAGATTAAAATAGGGGTTTATAATGAATTACCATCACATTATTCAAATAGACTAAAGATGTGTATTAATGCATGTTTAATAACTGAACCAAAAGAAAGGGCGGATGTTAATCAATTATTACAAGAGACATCATTTAAAATTTATAGAAGGGAATGGGAACTTAATCAAAGGGAATTTGAGATTACTAAAAGGGAAATTGATTTGAAAAGAAAAGAATCTTCAATTAATAGACTTGAAGAAGATATTACTTCTAAAGAGAAGCAACTATTGAAATTTGAAAAATTATTGGAGGAAGAAAGGAAGAAAATGTCTCTACAGTTAGATGATGCTAAAAAAGCAATGAAATTTGAATTTAGAAGTGTTTTAGAAGATAAATTAACTCAAATATTGAATGAGTTACCTCCTGATATTCAATTAATGCTAAAATCAAAACAGAAAGAAAATAGAGCACCAGGTCAGATAAATTTTAACGCCAATTTCAGTCCAAATTCTAATAATAATATAAATTCCAACTCATCTTCGAATTTAACCCAATATCATTATTCTGGCTCACCTAATATACCAAATCTTAACTTATCGCCACCCAAAGTTAGAGGCCCACGAATTTACGATGATTATAACAATAGTGATTTGAACAAGTATAAAAGATAACACTAAAATTATCATCAGATCCATTTTTTTTGCATAAATATATTATGTTACTGTATAATTAATATATAAAGAGTAAATACTTTTGCCACAGAATTGAATTAAATAATTTTTCAATAAGTATAACTATAAATGCATTTAGAAAAACAAAAGTAAACATTTCAGAATTTTATATATATAATGGCTAGAATATGAAGAGGACATTAAAAACATTAGAAGATGAAAAAGTGGACATCATTTAGAAAATATTTTTATATTCTTTCAATTTTCCTTCTTTTCTATTCTTCCAGTATTCACCTTTGTATCTCCAGAATGATTCTCCTGTGACAGGATGTTTATCTTGGACAAAAAATGTTGGTTGATAAGTTTCGCCCTTCATTTCTCTTTGTTTTCTCACTTCTCTTTGCTTTTCTTCAACTCTTTGCTTCTCTTCAGCAGCTAAATCGTAATCACCATTTTCCATAGCACGTTGATCAGGTCTCAATCTAGTATCAGTACATGCCACCTTTGGTAATAGATGGGGTTGTGGTGCGTTTAAAGTGGCAGCAAAATTAGTTAAATGGAACATCATTTCCTTTCTAGGAGCAGCTTCCCAAACAAGAAATCTTTCAGCATTTTTATCATCTGCTGGTTTGCAGAAAATTTTGCTATTCCAATGACCACCAACATAATAAACCAATTTACCCTTAGCGTTAAAAACTTCACCTTTAACTTCATATGCAGAAGATGCTCTCCAACCTCTTGGTTTAAATTCAAATTTCATATAATCACCAGTCATATGATTATGGATTTCCATTTCACCATAATTATCAATCGTAGGATTACCCATAATAATACCAATGACAGAGTTATTGACTTTTCTCCATGAATAAACTTCTTTATCAGTCTTTTCACCCTTTTTGGTTTCAACACCTGCATCAGGATAAACCTCACAGAACCAAGTTCCCAGATGTTTAATATCAAAAGATCTACCTAAAAATTTTGTTTTAACATTAGATTCACCATAGTAGGACCAGCTTGGAGATTCAGCAACTAATGCGGAAATTGGTGGATGATGACTGACCTGTTCAACAAAACATCTATAACCTTTATCAGGTCTAGAATATTCAAAAGTTTCACCTAATAATGGATTAAAAGGTTTAGCAATTCTTCCAACAGTGGATGCATATTCAGAAGCTGCAAAAGTAGCAACATAAACTAATCTTAAAGTTGAAGAATCAATTGCTGAAGCTTTATCTAATAGATCTGAATATTCAATGACTTCAACATTTCTTTGTAATAAAGATGTTGGTTCATTGAATGTGACAGGTAATGTCATCTTGGTCATATCCTTACCAACCAATGATTTCAAAACACCCCAAAGTGACATCTTTGGACGATTATCCTCAGGTGCAAGCGATAATCTGAGAGGATCTTCATAACCTTCAAATGATTGATCTTTTAATATTTTGTTGTACCTTTCATTCTGCGGATTATTTACTAATTCATGCTTATTAACAACATAATGTCCGTGTGAATCAACATTAGGTTGAAATTTGGGGTCTGGGAATTCTTCGTTGCTTACATTTTCTAATTTCAAAACATTAGAAGTAGGTTTGTTCGCACGTAAAATGTCTTTCTCCTCAGGAGCACTTATGGTTTCCGATTTTTGAATACTGTTTTCTTCTGTATGTGAGTCTACTTCATTTTTAACAACTGGAACAATACTTTTGGTAGTTTCGACATTTAAGACAGGAACTGGAGGTGGGCTTGAAGTTGGAACTGGTGGAGTTGAAACTGAATTATCTGAAATAACAGGCGCTTTTCTTAAAGATGCTCTTCTTTGAATTGCTTTCATAGTTTCCCTTCTTTCCAAAACAGACATGTCCTTAACCTCATCACTTTCTTCTGCATCAAAAAATTCGTCATCACTATCATCGCTTTCTTCTAAAAATTCAGTTAATGTTGGGTCAGCGAATGGAACAGGTGCTGGTGAATATGATGGTGCATTAGGTGAATGGGCATCTCCAGCTATATTTGAATTACCATCGACACCATTGGTGTTGAATTTCTGCTGTAATTCCTTTTGACGTTGCAATGCTCTTTCTTCTTCCTTTTTTTGTTCTGCAGTTATTCCATCAGATGATGGTATTGATGGAATTTCCTTGATGGTTCCTACCATATTAGCAGTTAATCTTTGTCTTGCCAAATTAGCAGCCGAGTTTTCATTGGATTGATGTGGAATTTCAGGTGGTATACTCTGTAATCCGTTTTCAAACTTTTGAACATATTGATTCGAATGTAAATGGTTGACGCTATTTCTTAAAGATTTTTTAACCGCTTTTAATTTATCTTCTAATTCCACGATTTTAGTCTCTCTTTGTTGAATTTCAGTTTCTAATTGTTTTATTGAATTTTCCCAAATCGATGAAATTTTTTGTTGTTTTTCCAAACGTTTGACTAATTCATTATATTTAAGGTTAACACAATCACCTTCTTGATTAATCAACATGTTAAGGGTATTTAAGATACCAACAGACATTTCAACCAAATCTTTTTTAGAAATTGTTTCATCGATACTGGCTGAGTTAAGAAAATCTTTAAATGTTTTCAATTGCATTCCCATTTGATTTCTAACAACATTTAAATCCGTGCTTGGATTGACACCTTTTGAAGTTGATGCTGAGTTAAAATTATTGTACGCATTATCATTATCATCATCATCTTCATCCATATTAACATTACTTGGGGAGTTACCTACATCAAAACCATTAGCTGCATTTAAATCAGGAGATGACATGTAACTTGAATCATTTGAAACCAATGAAGCATTATTAGAATCAATTTTTAACAGAGTATTCTTCGATGGTGATTGTAAATTTCTGGAGTTACTAGAATTATTATCAACGATAAATGAATCTCTTGTTTTTCTACCGATTTTTGATAATTTTTTCAGTGGTTTTTTATAAAGACTTTTAGCCAGAGAATTTTTACTTGAACGTTCCGAAATTGCTGATTTATTCGAATTTAATGAACCAACGGAAGCTGATCTATTATGGTCATAACTATTTTCAAAAGTAGATGGACGTTCAACAGATAGCTGTTTACTTGAACCACTGTATAAAGAGGATCTATCAGGCACAGGGCCAAACTGGTTTCTCAAGCTATCAAGATTGTTGGGGGAAGAATTAGTATTTTGATTCTTTGAATGTGTTTCATCATCATATTTATCATCATATTTATCATCGAAATTGTCATCGATTGAATTTATATTATTACTCAAAGGTAATTCAGTTTCTGAGTTTGTGACTTTGAGTAATTCTTTAAAGTCATTGGCAGCTTCATGTGCTTCTGAAATTATAGATGAAACTGGTCTCCTACTTTCATCGTGTTCAATATTCTCAGTAGATAAAACATCCGTTTCAGGAATTGTCACGGGGTGCTGTTGTTTATAATGGTGATGAGAAGAGTGAATAGAGTGACTTCGATTAGGTAAATCTTCATTTAAAACGTGGTTTAAAGTGATTGATTTCTTTTGATTTTTTTCAGAATCTTTGGCAAATCTAATAGCGTTTTGTAAGACCCAAATCCATTTTTGAGCTTCAGTTGAATGATTTGCCATTAAATGCCATCTAACAGGAGATCCATCTGAAGGATTTTGAATTATTATTTCAAATTTCGTATTTTCTGAACTATCAACTTTTAACATTGCATGAGCTAAATGAATCAAACCTCTACAAGTATTATTCATATCATTAGGAGACTTGTAATAAGACAAAACTGCATTATGGTCAAGTACAAACCACCTTAATTTGTAACCACCTGCAAAATTAGTCCATTTTTTTAAAAATCCTTTGTATGTTGGAGAACCTTCTTGGGGACGAGCCGTTATTTCTAGAATATTTTGCTTTGTAAAGGATTGTTCAATAAGTTTTTTCATTTCTACGTCATTCGTCAATTCTTCTGGTAATTTACCTGATAAACTTCTTTTAAAGGGATCACCGCCATGATTTAAAATAAACTTAACCATTTCATAATCATTTTTTTTTACAAATTCAATTAAAACAGTTTCACTTGTAATTGGATCTGTACCATTGATATCCAATAATTCTTTATCTCTTGGATTTGACAATAGTTTCTCTAATAGGTCGAAATTTCTGGATTCAAATGAATTTCTTAATTTTGATGCAATTTGTTCAATATAGCGATTTCTTAAATAATCCATCAATTGAGCAGTTTCAATATTAGTTGTGCATTGAATCGGTTGTTTTTGATCTTGATTATAAACGCAATCATTAATGGTTGGTAAATTCATCAAATAATCAATTAAATCATTTCTATTTGAGATTGCAGCCAAATGCAACGCTGTATTACCATCAGAGTCTTGTAAATTAATATCATCAATGAGATCATGTTCAACAATATACTTAACAATAGACAAAGAACCAACTTGGACAGCAAATAACAAGAGTTCGTCTTTCAGTTTGTATAAATCATAGTTCGAGCTGCGTTTATCGATTTGATCTATCAAATCATTCAATTTGGATGTATCATTATTTCTTAAAACTTCTAATAGTTTTAATTTCATTAATGCAGGATTGATAAACTCATTTCTGAAACAAAAAAAGAAAAAAATAAAATAAAAACAAGTAGATAAAAATGTTAGTTATTTGAATTCACAAGTAAAAAACCGCCTGGGAAAACAATTCAAATCAACTTTCAAATTCTAAATGCCAAAAAAATAAAAAGTGTCATCACCAAATCTGAATATTTTTAAATCATTTGTACCGAAAACACATCCTGAAATTGAAAAAGAA